>CM071925.1:65395774-65690929 GCA_016081115.2 Rehmannia glutinosa
CGCGGTATTAGCGTTCAGTTACATGTTGTACTCATGTTATTAACACTTTTGGTTTAGAGGAGCTCGGGCGAGTTAGGCGGTGGATGCCAAATCAGCCGATTTTTTATTTAATTTAAATTTTTAAAAATATTATTTTACTACTAATTTGAGTTATCATCCATAGTTAGTATTTTATTTTAGAGAAAAAAGTTGTTTTTTGAAATTAAAGTACTTTGTTTACTTGAATAGAAATTTTAATTTTAAGTTATCTTCATAAAATTCTTTCTTATATCGAATTACTTAGATTTTAGAGATTTTAGGTCATAACAAGTGGCGCGTCAAATTTTTATAATTGGACTATGTTTTATAAAATTGGAGTAGTCGCGCGGAAATGTGATTGATTTGTTGGCATTATTAATAAAATGGTTCACTTATTTTTTTGAGAGGTGTCTTATTCAGTACTTTTAAATACACGTTTTCTTAATAAATTAGTTATTTCTATATTTGGCGAGTGCGTTACATATATGGCACTAACATGTCCTAATTTGACATGCCATACATCGATGAGTCAATCAAATGCTTGAGAAAAACAAGCGATTTTATTAATAACATCGAAGCAGTAGTACAAGAGACCTGATTACAATAATGGCCCCTTTCCCACAAGGACATTTTTCTTTTGTCATTACAATATTTTCAAAATTCAAATGGCACCCTAACGGATCTTTCCTAAACGAGGAAAGCGAGAAACTAAGTTTGCCTAATATTAGGCACATGAAGTACTTCCATTAAGAGCGAGTCTTTCTAGATGTGAGTTTTAATAAAACTTTGCTTTTGCGAAACATGCTGATTCGAAATCCACTGAGATACACATGTTCTTCTCCTTCCCCCACAGATTGTAGGATGGAAAAGCTCTTTATTTTCACGAGAATGTGTCTGTCGCCCAGTCTACCACCCAGTCTTTCTCACTTTGCCCCTGAGATTAATTTGACTAATCTGGCTTTATAACTACATCTTACTACTTCAATCAAATTTGCATTTGGCTTTGGGAATTTGTAGGTTTCTTTCTTTATTTACATTGTGGTGCATTGTGACACGACTTTCCACAAACATAATAGTTTTATTTCTTGAAAGTATTGGGGTTATTCACTTTAAGTTTGCTCAGGTTGATATGGCGCGAGGGGCAGTAGAAGGCTTACCTTACCTTATATTGCCTTTGAATCTATCTCATTCGCCTTTTTGGCTTTAAGTTCCCTCCGATTTGTGTCTTCAATGATGATATGTGTTATCAGGTCATAGTGAAAATTGCTTATGTTTATGCTTGAGTTGTTGTTTGTAGTCATTCGAAGTCTTGGTAGCTTCTCGATCAAATCCATTAACAAATTCATCTTGCATTATGATCTTTGACTTTAAGATCCTCCAATAGCTTGTGGTACTCGTTGATACGTGTTGGGAAAATTTATGTATAGATTTTGATGATACCATGTAAAACTTAGATTAAGGAAGTTGACACTCCAATTCAAATGTAATTGAACTTATAATGATAAGGTTATATTAGCTTTGTCGGCGGGCACTTGAAGGCTTACAAGAGGCTCGGCTGAAGATCGGAAAAGACCTAAATGTGTGTCGGTGGTGAAGTGAAGTGAAGAATCGATCAGTGATAGATGATATGTAAAATATACGTGCATTTAGGGGCTTATTTAGATATATAATTGATGCATTTGCACGCATATTTGGTGTATTTTACTTGGTTTTTTTTGTTAGGCGTGATCTTACGTACTCTTTGTGACTTTTGAAGAAAATAGAGCTAAATTGGACAAAATGTCATAGCATGTTTCAAATGATATGTCCAAGCGAGAATTTCCTTCAAAAATGTCCCAATAGCTAACATTTCCCGGCATTGACATGGTTTAGTATTTTTGGCTAACGTTCTCTACAAAATTTATATTAAGGTGATTGAGTGTCTGTGGAAAGCTACGAGAAAAACTTTCATGAAGACCCCCAGGAGCAAATTCGGACAAAAACCCAGATCCTGCGGTCGGACCATGTGGGACCACACGGTCGTGTGACCTGCCCGTGTGAAAGATCATGTGTGGCGTTCGGGAGAAAACATGGACAAAAATAAGCCACAAGGTCTTCTGGTTTGAGACCACCGCGACCATGGGAGTGACCGTGTGAAACCACACGGACGGTCTGAATGTGTTTCGGTGATTTTGAGTCTAATCCCATCGGAGCCGTACGTGATCTCTCAAAAGCACCTATATAAATAGGACCAACGCTGAGCAATTTTCATCATCTATCTGACATTTATACACCATACAACACATCAAAATACCACGGGGAACACAATGTTGGGAAATTTATTGTTTAGATTTTGATGAATGCCATATAAAACTTAGACTAGAAAGTTGGCACCCCATTTTCCTTGTAAGTTGTATTGTAATAGATATGGTTGTCTTGTGCAGGTGAGTTAAATCGGCTATGCCTGGACATACAAAGAAGTCAGCGAGGAACCGGGATGAAGACTCATTGTGAACAGTTGAGTATAGAGAAAAGAAGACAAGAACTCAGGCGAAGGAGTAAGCGGCTATGATAAATTTTGTGTGAAGTGTCGGTCAAAGTCAACTCAAGGCAGCCAGTCTCGAGTTGAAGTGACATATGAGTCATCCGATGATTGGGAGGCGACTCGAAAGTCACACAGGAAGTTAAAGAAAGGCGATCAAGTCAAGACAAGCTGAAAAGAATCCGTTTACGAGAAATCAAGAATATTACCTAAACAAGTAATACTTCCATCTTGCCATGTCTTAAAGTGCTCGATCTAGAAGCGTGCAAAGGAATAAACCAATGGGAAACAAACTGCGCCTTGTGTCAGACTACGAAAAATTTGAAAGTTCATTTAAATACGGGGAATGTCAAGATCAAGGAGCGCAACAAGACAAGCCAGCGAATACAAATGACTTTTGAAAATCACTATCTCTTTCAATGATTTTTGAAAGTTCATTATGAAAAGGTGAGGAATCACATAGAGAAATAGACTGAACCACGAACATTCAAGTTATCATTCGAGATGTAACTGCAAAAATATTCTCAAGTTATTCAAGAAAATCCTCAAGCCTAAATTTGAAGGAAATCAATCCAACACGGCCATTGTGAAGGAAGAAAGTACTTCAACTTTGTTGAAGAGGAAACTTTGAAGAATCAAAAGGGTCTACATTCCAAAGAGGATTGTAGAAAGGTTCAAGGTCGAACCGGTCTCAAGTTATTGGAGGGATTCGTGATAAAATCCAAGAAGCTTGAGCAAGTCTGGCTGAAGTAGCAAGGCAGCGCCTGTGAAGAAGCGAGTCGGACGAGGAGCCCGTACGTGTGACCAAGGCATCTCGATCGAGTCCCAAGGATCAAATCGGTTTTGTGATCAAGACACATCGGATTGATAACCTCTTTGTACTTTTATCAATACTTAGTGGATTCTCCGGGGTTGGAGAAGAGAGGATTAGAAGAATTACCCCATCTTGACCCTCTATAAAAATTATTGTGTCATTTACATTTCGGCATTTACTTTACTGCATATCATTTAATATCTGGCGATAATTTGCAATCGATTGATATTTAACAAAGTGTTAAAACCAAGTGTTAAAACAAATTTAAACCAAATTCAAGGGTGTTAAGTCTTCCGCTGAAAATTTCATCACGGCCAAGTTAAGTATTAGACTAAATAGGTGAGTTATTCTATCAGCAGTTCGATCGAGTATGTTGAGTGGCTAACTCTATTTGGTTAACTAACTTAGTTGTCCATCGGACATAGGTATGAAATTAACTCGAACTAATTTAAAATGACTAAATCGAAAAGTTGGTAAGGTTTATTCAACCCCCTCTAAACCTTACTCACACCCTTAGGACCTACAAGTGGTATCGGGCGGTTGGTTCATTGGGCCTTCCTGTTAGTTCTGCGAACTAGATCTCCAATCTTTCAAAGAAGTTCTTTTAACACTTGTTCTTTCAAAAGTCTTTTTGCTAAGTTTCGAAAAATATGTGAGTGATTCATACACAACATTTCTTTCCTTTATCAATGGTTCTACCAATTGATATCTTTCCACAAATAATTGAAATTCGACTTCATGATCGTATCTTCAATTTTGGAAATTTAGAAAGTTCTTATGTCAAACCACGATCGATGAACCTACAAAATCCTTCAAATTGTATCGATTAAATCCGGTATTGTAGACATTGCATCATTTGCATCCCCGAGCATTTTGAATTTCCCATTTATCAAAAAAATTCCATTATATTATTAAGTACATTCTTGATCGAATTAGATCGTGATCTATGCAACTGATGGAATTTCTATTTTGTTTCTTGAATCACATGAAATTTTACTCAACTCCATATTTGGAATGAAATGTATGAACTACGTATGAGCGGAGGAAGTTATTATCATGGAAGCAAATTTGACACGCATTCCTATGTTTACTATTGAAGAATTTGATGATAGTGAAATTACGTATGCATGCTCATCTATCGGCTTTACATGATGAGATGTGGATAGTGATAGAAGATGGGCCACTACAAATAATGAAGGTGAACACGGTGCGAGGAGAGCTGCTTTGCCAGGTGAAGGAGAGGAGAATGCTCACTCTGGAGCCCGGTATAGTTGAAAAACCAAGAGCTGAATGGACAAATGATATGAAACGATAAAACATGGACAATGTGGCCAAGGATATACTTTACAAGACTTTGGACAAAACCATGTTCAACAAAGTCAAATCTTGCAAGACAACCAAAGAAATGCGGGATAAACTAACCTAATTTGTGAAGGATCGAGCAAATCAAGGAAAACAAATTATCTATTGTTGTTCAAAAATTTGAAAACTTTAAAATGCTTCGGGTGAAACAATGGACCAGGTTTGGATCTAGATTCAACCTTTGAAATTACAAGTGAGCTCTCAACAGGAAAATATACACCGAAGGAGATGTGTATGAAGATACTAAGGAGCCTCCCGGTGAGTGGGAAATGAAGACCATGGCTCTAAGGCACTCGATGGACCTATAAAAAACATCCAATCATGAACTATTCTCGGACCTCAAAGCCTTTGAGTTTGAGAGTGAGAAGAAAGGATCAAGGGAGATAGCTATACCCCAAGCAAGTTTTCGTAGTCAAGGAAGGGAAGAGATGAGACCAAAGAAGTCGTTGACCAGGAGGAAATTGCCTTGATGGTTAAAAGATTCAACAAGTTTTCAACAAGAACTACAAAAGGAACAAGGTTAATCCTCCGAGAAGACATTGACTCATCAAGTCAAGGGAAGATAGGCCACCAAAGAAGCGAGAATATCAAAAGGTCGAATATCAAAAGAAGCGACAACCCAGAAATGAGAGAGGCTGATCAAAAAGTTGAAAACTGTGTTGGAATTCGAACAACCATGACACTTTGCCATTGGTTGTCCATATCACAGTAGTGATAAATACATGAATGAAGAAGAAAAAAAAGTCTTGAGAGAAGAAGGCAAGAAAAGAAAAGAAGCAATGTTGAGCTGCTTTGAGACTCGTCTGACTAAGTCAAAAAGCGTGAGACCCGTAGAGTAGTAAAGACTATTCAAGTGACTCACGAAGAAGAAGCATTAATATGTCAATGGCGAAGAACAAGATCAACTTTGACCAAGAAGATGGGGTACATTCTAACTCATCTCATTCAAATTCTAATGATAGTGATTGTGACACTACGGCTTCATCACCGTCTTTATGATTCATTAGGCAAAATGATGAAAGATTTTGAGTACATTAAATCCTCACACACACTATTAAATGAGGAGAAAACAACCCATTCAAAAGCCAAAACTCACAAGTTGACTAAGGAGCTAAGTACTCACAAGTCACATAGGCGATGAGAACAAAGAAATTTGAAAGGTTTGAATATCTAAACTAACAATGAGATATATTTGCTATAGAAAAGAGAAAATGATCTCAAAAATGTGATTGCTTCGTTCACAAAGGCATCTAAATCATTGGATGACCTTATCATGAGCAAAAAGAATGTGGAGACAAGACAAGCGTATGATTGATTCCTTTGTGCATAGCGAACTCGAAGTGATCTTGAAAAAAGGATCTTCAAGTAATGAAGCATCTCAAAAATCCAAGACACCAAATGTTGAACCAGAATTCATTCCAAAGCACAATCCCAAACAAAGCGGCCTTGGATAAAAATGAAAAGGAAAACAACCGATTGAGTATCTTTGAGAGGACAGGCGAAGAAATCCGGCGAGTTCTCAATAAACTCCAAGCAGGAAGTACTACTGTGAAGAAGAAAGCAGGCTACCAAAATCCCCCAGAAGTTCTATCAAAGAAACACAAATAATGGGAATGGTAGAAATTACCCAGTTAAGGCTGATTAGAATAATATGAAATATCGGCTAAGACACATGGAATACTGAGCTTAAATGGCA
This sequence comes from Rehmannia glutinosa, assembly GCA_016081115.2. Lineage (NCBI taxonomy): Eukaryota > Viridiplantae > Streptophyta > Magnoliopsida > Lamiales > Orobanchaceae > Rehmannia > Rehmannia glutinosa. The sequence continues at coordinate 65,402,186 of CM071925.1, forward strand.
AGGCCTAGAACTCAACAAAGGTCATTCCAAAGGCAAACGAGCTATCATCAACACACATATGCCCCAAGCACTACACTCGAGAGATATCACAATTACCTAAAGAAGGCGATTGCTAAAACACACACACAAGCATACGGACAAAAAGATAATTGTATGAACACAAAGTCCCGAGCAATTTGCCCAAAGTGAATTATGATTATACCGCGAGATAGATGGCAACCTCTTGGAGTCAAATCATTTGGCTATAGGTTGGTTGGACCATCATCTTACAACACTAACCCCTCGGGACCCATGCAAGTATGGGTACAAAAACTAATTTCATTGATTGCGAGTTCAAGGAACAGGCGGGTGCCAAGGAACTGGTACATGGATAGTGGTTGTTCCCGGACACATGTGAGAGAAACAAGAAAAATCTGTCAAAATCAGGAGATTAGAGGTGCAAAAGTCATATTTGGAGGAAATAAAGCTCGGGGGAAATTAGAGCCTTTGGATCCATTAAGAAAAATGGATTAGAAATCACAAATGTTGCATCGTTGAAGGTCTTAATTTCAACTTGTTAAGCATCGCCAACTACGTGACAAGGGCTACAATGTTGGATTGAATATGTGATTATGCCAAATCAAAACATTTGAATCAAATGAAGTGGTGTTGCAGGATCCAGGACAAAAGAACATGTATGTGGTAGTAGTGGTAAGCTGCTACACCAAGCTGACATGTTTAGCAAAATGCGGTAGAATCAAGTTGGGTTGTGGCACAAGAAGGTCACGAACTTCAAGACAATTAACAAGCTTGCGAGGTAATCTCGTAGAAGGACTTCCAAACCCAGTGTACAAGAAAAGAAAGTGTTTGTGATGCATGCGGATGGGAAGCGGTCAAATCATCATTTAAAGAAAGTCAAGTCCATCTTCAACAAGGGTATTGCATACGTTACACATGGATCTATTTGGTCGATTGAGCGCCAGCATAAGTAGAAAAAATACACTCTAGTAGTGGTGGATGATTATTCAAGATATACATGGACAATCTTCATGTGTAAAAGAAGGAAACCTTGCAGAAATTACCCCAGTTGATGAAAATAGTTCAAAATGAGAAAAGTCAAACCATTATAAAGATAAGATCGATAGAGGAGGATGAGTTTGTCAATGGAATAATAACTTCGGTATTATTGTGTTGAAAATGGTATTGCTCACGAATTATCTCTGACAAGGACTCCACAATAGAATGGAGTTGCAAAAGAAGGAATAGAACTCTCAAGAAACGGCAAGGACCATGTTAGGCGACGGGGTTGCTAAAAGATTTTGGGATGAAGCTATAAACAATGCATGCTATACTCAAAATAGATGCATGACTAATAGACAAGCTGACAAAGACTCCCTATGAAATTTGGACACGGAGAAAGCGAATGTTGGGTACTTTAAAATATTTGGATGTAAATGCTTAAATCCACAACAATGGGAAGGATAATCTAAAGGCTTTTGATGCCAAAGGCGATGAAGGTATCTTCTTGGGATACTTTGAAAGCAAAGCTTTATAAGTCTTGAACAAAAGGACTATGGTCACGAGAAGAGTCCATCCGTATAGTGTTTAATGAACTAATGTAAATGGAGAAGACTTTGAGGAGTTAGGCGATAAATTTGAATCGGCCAATGTGCGAGAAGAGTCCCTATGTTGAAGGCGAAATTTGGAGCAATTAATCAAGGTGAAGATGAGATAAGCGAATCTCAAAGGCAATTTGGAAAATCTGCTAACTAAATGATGATGAAAGAAGAACGCTCAAGAAAACACGATTTGAAGAAGACTTAACTTGACTAACTTACTCCAACTTTGATGTGAGATGGGTGAGAGACCATCCACGAGCTAGTCATTGGAAATGTAAGAGATAGTGTAAGAAGCAGGATCGAGCTCAACAAGAAGCAATGTTCACTTGTTTTATTTCCCAAATAGAACACAAAGATGTGTACCAAGCAATGGATGACACACATTGGATTGAAGCCATGCAAGAAGAGTTGAATCGATTTGAGAGAAATAAAGTTTGGGAATTGGTTCAAAGACCAACTCATCGAGAATGTTATTGGCACAAAATGGGTTTTGGAAACAAGATGAATGAAGGCGGTTTGTGGTAAGAAACAAAGCATAGGTGGTAGCCAAAGGGTATTGCGAAGAAGAAGGGATAGATTTTGATGAAACCTTTGCTCCTGTTGCAAGATTAGAATCAATAAGGATGTTTTCTTGCCTATCTTTTGCACACAGAACTTCATTGTATACCAAATGGATGTAAAAGTGCATTCTTGAATGGATTGTTGGAAGAAGAAGTCTATGTTGAACAACCTCCCGAGGATTTGAGTAGAAGACTCTTGAGATAAAGTGTACAAGCTCAGCTCTATATGGATTGAAACAGGCACCAAGAGCATGGTATGATACATTATCTCAATTTCTAACGAGATAATGGATTCACCAAAGGCAAAGTGGACGAGAACACTCTTGAGAAGATGGAAGTTCTCAAACCTCATTTTCAAAAATTTGAGATGACATTATTTTTGGATCCACAAATAAAGAAAATTTGTGTGATAAGTTCTCAAACCTCATGCAAGCAAATTTGAAATGAGCATGATGGGAGAGCTGACATTCTTTCTAGGACTTCAAGTTAAAGCAGTGAAGGATGGAACCTTTATAAATCAACAAAGTATACGAGAGATTTAATGAAGAAATTTGGTATGGAAGAGAAATCTTACGTGAAAATACCAATGAATACATCAATCAGATGGATATGGATCACGGATGGCAAGCTGTGGATCAAACTAGATCTGAGCACTTATTGGATCAACTGCTCTATCTCACAACAAGTAGGCGGACATCACATTTGTTGTAGGTGTATGTGCAAGATTTCAATCTGCACCAAAAGAAAAAGCCATATATTTGTTGATCGCGAAAATCTTTACATGGCGTACGCGGTGTCAAGTTTTAGTATAGGTTTTGAAAGTAGGGTTATCATCTCCACGAGGATTGTTATCGAATTTTATACTAAGTACTATAATTAAAATAGCTTAATTCTATTTAGAAATCGAAAAGAGATGGATTTTTATTAAACTAAAAATAAACTAAAAATAAGCAACTAATTGGTTCGACAATTAATCAAACACTTAGAATATGAATTCTAGAGGGTTGATTTCACTAGTTATCCCCTATGTTTTCAATCCGGTTTATTAATCACAAGTTATCAATCTATAAGCCAATATTCCTACCGTTTATCACTTTCTTTCAGTGCCAAGTGATTAGGTTACAATTTCGATTTCGATATCTCTATAAAAATCATAAATTAAACCTAATCGCTCAATGAATATTCTATCACGGGCTTCAAAAGATTCATAAATATCTCGATTCTATGAAACCTAGGTTGTGCTATTATATGGCGGTGTTCAATTACATCTCTCGGCGTCAAATCAAACACACCAAACAATCTAAATTATTGATCAGATAATCCGGATGCAATCAAATCAAATAGCACAAATAGATTAAATAACATGCGAATTTCATAAGTAAATCAAAACATAGGTTCAAGCGTAAGTTACATCAATCCCCTAGAAAAATAGGTTTAGCTCACAATGGATGTACAAAAATTCATGAAGAAATAATTATACATCTCAAGAAATCGACAAAGAAAAACAAAGAAAGAATTGAGAAGAAAAGAGAAGGAATTCTCTGTGTCCAGGGGTGCCTCAATTGCCGTCCAACTGCTCGAGTCTATTGCCTTGCGTTGTGCTCAAAATAATGTCGACCCCCTTGTTTGTACATCACTTCTTCTTTATAGGCTTAAAACCTCAAAAATCCATTCAAAAGGCCCAAAAATAATAAGCCCGATTTTATTACCCAGTCGCGCTGCACTCTCAAAATCGCGCCTTTGGTGCAGCATTGACACTTTCCCAGCCTTTGAGCGTACTATCGGCCTGCTAAAGACATCCTCGCAACCCATTTGGCCGGCTGCGCGACCCTTTGCACAGCTGACTGCGGCCCAGCGTTAACGTCGTCTCTCTGCTTTCTTTGCTATCTTGATGGCTATTTGTTGCTTGTTGCTATTTGAGGATGGGCTTGTCATTGATCATCACACCTGTTTGGTTCTTTGTCATGCTCAAATCATTGTTTGCACTCCATCGCTGCTGACCCTCGATTGTCCTTTCTTTGCTATACATCGGGCGCTGCGGCCCTTGCTTTGGCGCGCGCGACGCTCCATTAACTTTATGCCCACCGCATCTTATTTTTTAGAGACCCCCTTGGCTGCCTTGCGGTTTTATATATAGCGCTCATATGCGACCAATTTTCCCCTTTTTCAACTTCTAAAATGCAATATTCACCGTCTAAACACGTTTTTAATCTTTTTTAACCAATTTTGGCTTCTAAGATTAGTCAGGCTCTCAAGCGACAACTTGTGACACGAACTCGACTCAAACGACACTAAAATACTCGAAAACACAAAATCCTAGTCTAGAATACTCAATACATTGGTATAAAAACCAACTTAACAAATACCCCCAAACTTAGGCGTTTGCTTGTCCTCGAAGCAATTACGGACTCTAAAAAATGACAAACATGAAGGAAACAAAAATGAAGGCAGTGACTCGACAAACCAAGCTGAAACTTCACAGCCAAACTCATTCATCAAATTTCGTTTTAATATCAATCAAACACGTATTTTCACAAAGTGATCATGAAGGTGGAATGTTCATGCCAACTCCATTTCATTATCCCGAGATAGACTCACGCAATCAAGTGTTTTCAAAATGATCCACTTTTTGAATATAGAGATGAGATGCTTACCGGACTCCAGGCTTGTCTTTCACACTAATCTCCACTAATGTAGGCTAATGTAATGCAAGGATCAATATGACTTTTAAAGCTTGTAATGTGGGCTTAGGGTAAGGTAGGAAAATATTGGATTAAGTAGCTCAAATCACCCAACACACAATTATCACTTGAATCATCAATTGGCAACTACCCTTCACTTTTTGACATCCCCAATGTTTATGAACTTTCAATCCCGTTGATTTTTCTCAAATTGTTTTTCATATTTTTTTTTTTCGGAACCCCAAACTTATTCTTTTGCGTACAAGGGGTTTCATATTTTTTTTCTCGGGCAACTTCATTAAATACACACCCTTATCATCATACCCTCCTCAACTTCCAATATTTTTCTATACTTTGTGTGTATGAGTGATGGGTAATTAGGATATTTACATTTAGGCTCTGGGTATTAGATGGTTTGCCAAAGAAATGAGTTTTATATGGCTCAAATGGGGACACTAGGGAAAATATAATACAAAGGTAGGCATTTTTGGCTCTGGGTTGTTCAAAGATGGCCTAAATCACTTCCTTAATGTTACTTCACCTAGGATTTCGCCTCGACTAGTGATCAGACAAGTTCTAGGATCCGGTGGGATCATAAAAGAAACACTCAGTCGCATAAAATCATCCCCGAATAATTCAACAGAGTTAAGCACATAAATGGAATTAATGGAAAGAAGAATAGATCACAGTTCAAACACATGCCCTTTTGACCGTTCAACTCATATTCAACAAATCACTTAGTCATGCAGTTTCACAGTTTTACAAACGACCCGACTCGACTCTAGACTCTTTTTTCGTTTCTTTTTTTTTGACTCAAGACTCGACTCGATGAATAAAAATAGACTGCACCCCCCAAACTTAAAATGACATTGTCCCTAATGGAGAGGTGGGAAAAAAGACTTTCCTGGTAGCCGAGGGGCGAAGGCTCCTTAAGTCATGTGGTACTACTACGTGTAGGAGGTTTCTCGTATAAGCTCACTATGCATCCTGGTGCACAAGCTCGTGGGTGTTGTATGCCTCCGAGGTGTGGTCTTGTTCTTCCCATTCGCCTTGGCCCGGGCCCTCTTTGGTTTTTGCATCTTTGTAACCTAGCAAGGTAGACAAGAAAACAAAACCCGTGGAACCATGGAATTCAGTGATGGGTGAGAAATCAAAAATCAAAGCACATACATAATGCACCCAAGTAGAAAATATAGTGCCATGTCAAAAAGATAAGCATAGATATGCAAGATAACACTAAACAATGTGAAATTGCCATTGGGGCATTTTATCAAACACCTCATATGCATGAATTGGGGCAAAGATAGTGAATGCAATGGATAACTAAATTCAATCCCAAAAATCAACACCAATCCTAAGTCTAGCATGAGCAACCAATCCACAATCCACAAATCAACACAATTATCCTAGCACTACTACAATCCAAGCACACCAAAAATCACAAGATGGGGAAAATGGGGTGGGGTTTGGAAGTTGCAAACTTACCAAATAATGAGTGAATCAGATGAAGATGGTGTGTTTGGTGTTAGAGTGCTCCTTTGTGAAGATGGAGTGAGATATGTGGGATTTGCACAAATAAAAGGGGTGGGGTATGATGCAACTTACTACTCCTAAGAATGCCAAAACTCAAAAAAACAAAAACAACTACTAAACTAAATTAAAACTAAGAAAGCAATAAAAGGGCTTGGGTTGCCTCCCAAGCGCTAAGTTCTGATCTTGATCGGACTATGTCGATTATCCTCAAGTTGGGGCTCAATGGGCATGTTATCCACATTGCCCTTAGAAACTTCCCAACCTCCAATGTCTTGACTATATTCCCAACCACATGTTTACCATCATTTGATTCAAATTTTAGCCCGTTGGTTGGATGGATGGTGAATACGGCTTTCTCCTGCTTTACCCGCAAAGTTAGCTCCCCCGTTTCTACATCGATTAAAGCCCGTGCTGTAGCTAAAAACGGTCGCCCAAAGATGATGGGTACTTTCTTGTCCTTGTTCACGTCAACACTACAAAATCCACAGGGAAAAACAAATTTATTAATTCTTACAAATACATCTTCAATGATTCCCCACGGATATGCGATGGATCAATCATCAAACTGCAAAGTGATATTGGACGGCTTCACCTCCCCAAGCCCAAACCTCGTCACATCAGCGAGAGATATAAGATTCACACTGGACCCAAGATCACAAAGTGGTTTCTCAAAGAAAACTCCTCGATAGTACAAGGAATAGTGAAACTCCCGGGATCCTTCATTTTAAGAGGTAGTTTACTGCGGACTATTGCACTACACTCCTCTGTCAAATAGACAGTCTCAAAACCTTCCAACTTTATTTTCTTGGATTCCATTGGTTTCGCATAAATAGGTGATTATTCGGGGCCAGGCTGAATTTTTGCTTCATTTTTCACGTAAACTGCATTGCAATGTTCTCTCGGATTAACCTCTGTATCACTCGGGAACTTTCCCTTCTGCTGCAATGAATTCACGGCTGTAGCCAACTGGCCCATTTGTGTCTCGATCGACCTAATATGCGTCTCCATTATGCTCATCTTATTATTCAGACCATCAATCTGCGCCTCACTCATATTCATTCGATTCCTGGTCTCTCAGATGAATGATCCGAGCATCTCCTCAAGCGGCCTTTCTTTTCACCTCCAAGTGCATTGGAACTAGATGGGTTTGGATAACTCAAAGGTGGATTCAATGCGTTCATGTTGTTTCTATAAGAGAGATTCTCATGATTGCGAAGTCCCGGGTGGTAGTGAGTTGGTAATGAATTACCTCGGTTATTAAAATCTCGGTTATTCACATAATTGACTTGCTCGGCCTCATGAGTGGCGGCTGCGTGAGCAATGCGGCGGGTGGGAGTGCGGCTTCTTTGTGGTGTGTTGCGGTATTCATGATTGCTAATTGTTTTGTCATACTCGAGATTTGGCTGCGAAGTGACATTGTATCGGCTCGAAAACAAATCAGCCCGGCTTGATCTTGATCTCTCGGAAGGCCATTGATAGTTGTTTGTGGCCATTTCTTCAAGTAAAGTAAGGCCTCATTCGGTGTTTTAGCCATCAATGTACCTCCTCGATGCCACATCTAGTATCGTCCTCGTATGCCCATTGACCCATTGTAGAAATATTGAACCTGCTGCCGATCTGCATAACCATGTTGTGGGCATCTCACAACGAGATCTTTAAATCGCTCCCAAGCTTCGTATAACGGCTCAAAATCAATCTTTGGAATTGGTCTATCTCGCTCTTTAGTTGGAGTGTCTTCTTTGGGAGGGAAAAATTTTGCTAAAAATTTTTGAATCGGATCATCGGCTCGTAATACTCCCGGCGAACTTAAACCACTGCGGCCTTATCCTGGGTAAAAACGGGAAAAGCCTCAATCTAATGGCCTCATCAGTCACACCATTCATCTTGATGGTGTCGCAAATTTCAAGAATGTGGCGGATGTGTATTTAGATCATCCACTGGACTCCCCCAATTGATTCGATGAACCATGCTTATGAGGCCTGGTTTCAATTCGAAATTATTTGCATTAATGGGTTGGCGCATAATTTCGGAGTAGTTAAGTTCCGGTCGGCGAAAAGTAATCCCGGATTGCCCTTTCTGGTGCCTCAGGCTGTGGTGGCACATTCACGACCCAATTTCCGTTATTCTCATTGTCCCCGCCTTCTGCCATTGCTCGATTCTCTACTCGCTTTGCTGCTCGGATTTCTCGAAGTGTCCTTTCAATCTCTAGATCAAAAGGAAGCAAATTAATATCTTTGGAATCTCGCATAAACAGACAAGTCAAATAAGAAGAACGAAATTATAAATCCTATACTAGTCTATATTAGGATTAAGACTACGTGGTAATAGTATTAGTTTAAAATAGGATAAAACAATCCTCGGCAACGGTGCCAAAAACTTGATCGTGAAAATCTTACCGCAAGCGTACGATGTCAAGTTTTAGTATAAGTTTTGAAAGTAGGGTTATCGTCTCCACAGGGATTTTTATCGAAATTTATACTAAGTACTATAATTAAAATAGCTTAATTCTATCTAGAAATCGAAAAGATATGGATTTTTATTAAACTAAAAATAAGCTGAAAATAAGCAACTAATTGGTTGAACAATTAATCAAACACTTAGAATATGAATTCTAGAGGGTTGATTTCACTGAATTATCCCCTATGTTTTCAATCCGGTTTATTAATCACAACTTATCAATCTATAAGCCAATATTCCTCCGTTTATCACTTCACTCTCGAGTGCCAAGTGATTCTAGGTTACAATTTCGATTTTGATATCTCTATAAAAATCATAAATTAAACCTAATACGCTCAATGAATATTCTATCACGAGGCTTCAAAAGATTCATAAATCTCTCGATTCTATGAAACCTAGGTTGTGCAATTCTATGGCCAGCGTTCAATTACCTCTCTCGGCGTCAAATCAAACACACCAAACAATCTAAATTATTGATCGGATAATCCGGATGCAATCAAATCAAATAGCACAAATAGATTAAATAACATGCGAATTTCATAAACCGAAATCAAAACATAGGTTCAAACGTAAGTTACATCAATCCCCTAGAAAAATAGGTTTAGCTCACAATGGATGTACAAAAATTCATGAAGAAATAATTATACATCTCAAGAAATCGACAAAGAAAAACAAAGAAAGAATTGAGAAGAAAAGAGAAGGAATTCTCTCTGTGTCCAGACGAGAAGTGCCTCCAATTGCCGTCTCGAACCCTCGCTCTGAGTCTATTGCCTTGCGTTGTGCTCAAAATAATGTCTGACCCCCTTGTTTGTACATCACTTCTTCTATTTATAGGCTTAAAACCCTCAAAAATCCATTCAAAAGGCCCAAAAATAATAAGCCCAGTTTTCAGCCCCGTCGCGCGCGCTGCGGCCCTCAAAATCGCGCACTGGTGCACGCGCTGACACTCTATCCGATGCCTTTGCGTAACTACGGCCTGCCGCTAAAGACATCCTCGCAACCCATTTGGCCTTTGCGGCCACTGCACTGGCGCTGCGGCCCAGCGTTGACATCGTCTCCTAACTTCTTTAGCTTGATAACATGACTTCTTTGGTTGCTATTTGAAATTTGGCTTGTCATTGATCATCACACCTGCTGCTTCTTTGTCATGCTCACGTCATTGCTGCTCCACTCCATCACCCCTCCATTGTCCTTTCTTTGCTATACATCGAGTCTGCTGCGACCACTTGCTATGGGCGCGCAACGCTCCATTAACTTTATGCCCATTGTCTTATTTTCGACCCCGTCTTTGCGGTGCGGGGTTTTAGCGCCAATGGCGCTCGTATGCGACCCAATATTTCCCATTTTTCAACTTCTAAAATGCAATATTCACCATCTAAACACATTTTTAATCGTTTTAACCAATTTCGACTTCTAAGATTAGTCCCGACTCTCAAATGACAACTTGTGACACGAACTCGACTCAAACCACACTAAAATACTCGAAAACACACAAAATCCTAGTCTAGAATACTCAATACATTGGTATAAAAACTAACTTAACAAGCTGACTAAGAGAATCTTAAGATATTTGAAGGGATGCCAAGAAGTTGGCCTTTGGTATCCAAAGGAAGGAGGATTCAGGCTAATTGGCTACTCAAACTCTGACTATGCTGGATGTAGAGTTGACAGGAAGAGTACTTCAGGTACATGTCAAATGCTTGGAAACAGATTGGTTTCTTGGTTTAGCGAGAAGCAAAATTCAATAGCTACATCAACAGCTGAAGCAGAGTACATAGGCTCGAGGCGGTGTTGTGCCAAGTCTTATGGATGAGACAACAATGAGAGATTATGATGTTGAAGAAAAAGAAATTCCAATTATGTGTGATAACACAAGTCTTTATGCAATCACTCAAAATCTGTGTTGCACTCAAGAACAAAGCACATTGATGTCAGATATCATTTTGTAAGAGATCATGTTGAAAAGAAGGACATCACCTTGGAATACATCTCAACTGATAAACAGTTAGCTGACATATTCACAAAGCCATTATGTGAATCAAGATTTGAAGAGCTTAAGCATGAGCTAGGGTTAATTGAACTGAATTGACACTCAGAAGACTCAAGGAGAAGAGATGGAACGAGAAAATATGAAAATAGAGCTGAGGTCCTGAACCAGCTAAGTACATCGATCGTATCGGAAAATCGGCTACATCGAGTTAGGCACGGTGAGTACCTATGTGAAAAGAAGCGAAGAAGAATTGAATCGGCTAAGGAGTAAAATTTGAATCATTTATGAGCTAAGTGACAAAAATGCGATCGTTTTTATTAAGCGGGAATGTTTTAAGAATGACGTCAGCATAATAATGACAGGTACAGTCAAAAGCTGCACGACCAAACCTATGATTGGATATAAATGCTGCCGCAATAAATGCGAGAAATTAAATGCTAATCGGCGTGCTAAATCTAAGCCGTTGATCTTGATCAAATTTCAAAAACCATATGCACGTCCTTTCATAACCCATACATATACCATTTAAATCATTTTCTCTCTCATTAGACTAAAACTGTTCATCTCTCCAAAAGCAAAGACTGTATTTTTCTCTCAAAACCCTATCAATCTTCAAGGCAAATTTCTAAAGTTTCATTCGGTAAAACTCAAAAATGGCAACTACCTATGATTTCGCTAAGTTGGGAAAGCAAATCCACACTGGTTCTACCATGGATTTCGAAGGGATGATCAAACAGTCCGATGAAACCACTTGTGAAGAAGATAGGCGAGAAAGTGGAGAAATGCGGTGAAACCCTTCTCACTATGGAGTTTCAGATGACGTATGTGGAGGACGTAGCATAGTTCTACGTGAACGCTGAAGTTCACGATGAAGGCATCAAGTCATTTGTTCACAGAAAGGAGTTTACGATCACTGCTGAGGATCTAACGGAACATTGCTTGCTGTCATCGGAAGGTGTACCAAAAATATTGGAGGCTGATGTAAACTTGGCTGCTGCATGGAAGGAAATGGCCAAACCTGACTGTGCTGCGAAGGTTGTCTACACAGCTGATAAAAAGTTGCTGTAGGAAGATTACCTTAAGCTATTGGACATTGTTGCCAAGTGTGTAGACATAAAATCTGGAAGCTTTAATCACCGTCAAAACCAAGTGATCGTGATGGTTGCGATCATGGAGGAGAAAAAGAAAATGTAAAGGGCTGAGTTTGTATACAACGACTCGCGAGAATATTGGAAATAAGTCCTTCAAGAAACGATGGATCATTCGGAGGATCCTTGGGGTATGGCCTTGTTATTGGCGGTGATGGAGATGAAGGAGTTCCACTCCGACATGGAAAGGCGTTCCATGTCAACAAGAAGATGTTCGATCGAATCTCTCGGGGCTCGAGGAAGAGAGCTCATGCCAAGAGAGCGGATACTAGTGAGGGGAATCAGTGACCACCCGAGGAAACAAGCTGTTGTCTCCCCTTCCAAGAAGAAAGTTGCCCTGCGGTGAAAAAGAAAGACCTGGGCCGCGTGAAAAATAAAACAAGCGCACTGCCCTGCTGTAGGTCACCTACCCTGCAGGCCGTGTCTCCCCTTGCCCCTGCAGCCCATGATGAAGAATGAATCCTTAGTACCTTCTCCAGAATGAAGAAGAAGAAGAGGAGCGCGAGGCGAGAAAGGTAGCTGCACGTAAGGCAACCCCACAGCCTTTACTATCTAGGAGGCGGGAGGAAGTAGAACTAGGCGTTCCTCTGGTGAAAACCAAAAGAAGAAGAAGACTCTTCAGCGTTTAGAGCTTGAGAAAATAGTTAGTCTGCCACTCTGCTTTGGAACAAATTCTTTGAAGCAATTTGGAGAAGTAGAGTCTCGAGAGATAATTGATGACACCACCAAGTCTGCTGAGGCCGATCGAGAGAGGCAAGTCGAGACCAGTGTGTGGGCCGAGCAATTGAGAAACAAGTAACATCACGGGACAACTAAGTCTCCTGTCGGCGGGGTTGTGTCTCCGCTGCGGCAGGCGTTCTTTGAGGGTGAAGAAGCGACAAGCTCGCTACCCTCCATTCTGAGAAAGATGTCTTGCGGGAAGATAATGGCGATGATTTGGTCATGCTATCTCCACCATATCCGGACATCCAAAACCATCTGCGAGAATGGAGGAAGTGGAAGTTGAGTCGCTCGAGGAAACAGTTCCAAAGACACTGAATTTATTGAAGAAGAGGAAGAAGCTAATGAATTTCCTCGGATTGACCCGCGATGGTCCAGTATTTGGATGAAGAGAACTGCATAGATATCTTGAATATCTTCAAAGAGAAGGAGAAGGAAAGGTTGGCAGAAGAGGCTGAAGCTCGTGAGAAGGCCAACATCTGTCCCTTCACTGGAACCACTGAGCATACTCATCCCCACCTCGATGTTCTCTCAGGAAGTGATGAAGATCACGGACCTGCTTCTTTGCGACGAGAAGAGCTAGAAACGCGACAAGCCATGTGGGAATCGAGAATGATGCATGAGCAACGGTGATGGAAGGACACTGGAGAGTCTTCCAAATCTCGGTGGAAATTGATCCATTGGGAGTGGTGCACCAAATTGCTCTTTGTTATTCTTTGCAACCACTTCCCACTTTCACTCGGAGAATGGATCTAGGGGACTTGGCGATGGCGGGAACTTGGGGACCCAGTCGAGCCTACCCCTCTGAAGGTGTTTTACCACCTGCCCCAATGACCGAACACTCACGAGGAAACAACCGGGAGTTTGGAGAAGAGTGACCCAATCCAAGTCACTCACCGTGGTGTTCCACGGTGAGGGGAAACTCCCTCCACTGCGACTAGATTGGAGTTTCTTTGCGAGATGACTCCTAGCGAATCTAGGAGATGAAGTGGAGAAGGAAAAAGAAAAAGAAACACATCAAGTTGTCATTGAAGAAGCTCGGACGATTGAGACTGTCTCTCGGTGAAGTGCCAAGCTTGCTTTGCATGTTGAGGGCGTTGCGATGCGGTCGAGGCACGAGGATGGTTCTACCACTGGAGTTAACACTCACGGCAATGAAAGTGCAATTCATGGAGTTGAGACTCTGTGGATGCCACCGTAGAAGACCCCAAGGCAGTGAGTGCAGTCGAAGGGAGGTCAGGCAAACTGCTGATTGAAGCTGCGGGAGGAGTGCTGAAGGCCTACGAGAGGTTGAGACTTCCCGAGGTAAAGAGGCGGGAAATCTGAGAACATCCCTCATGTTATCATTGATGCAAGCGAGAAGGAGATAAGTGCCCTTCACGATTCCCAAGACAACCACGATGTAACTTTTAAGGATCGAAGTTGAAGATGAAGGTGAGTCATCCCCTGTTGCAAGTCCAAACGACTCAGCTGAGGATGTTCTTCCCAACATGAGTAAGCCAGAATTCATGGCTGCTTGTCAAAAGTTCAATTTTGATGATGAGCCACGCCTTCAAGTCTCATCATCGTCCGATGACGTTACTGATACGGCCGAGGACCAGACAACTCAAATGGAAAAACCAACTAAGACCGGCGAAGCTGTTGAGATAGTTGAGGCTCAGCCAGCTGGGTCCATACCACAACAGACCCCAGTTGAATCACGATCTCTGCGCGGAGGCTCCCAATCTGCGGCGAGAATCGACTCAACCAGGCACATCACGGCCACAAGTCACAGTTGGACAGATTCCCTATGTCCATGATGATGCATTTGAACAAACTTTCCCTTTCTCACTAGAGCTACCTGATCTGGATGAAGAATCAGCTAGAGATCAGAGACGTTTCCATAAACCTGATCCAGTCATTCCCATAGATATCATCATCGGCAAAATGTTGATTTTGATCTTTGCTTGGCCGCCCGGTGAGACAGAGTGGCGGTGAGGTTCGAGAAGTCTTCAAGGCAATATTTGCGGAGATAGAGAAGATGGAAAGGCACCAGGCCTCACTTTGGATATCGGTGGATAACGAGAGATGCCAATCTTAGAGGCGTCTGCGTGGAATAATAGTCGAGAATCCGGGAATGGTGGCAACAACGTGATAATGCGTGTGGAGCAGGTTCGATACTTCAAAGCATTGTACAATAAAATTCTGCTAGTATGGAGCGCTAATAATCTTTGACATGAAGACGAGAATGCAAGAAAATATTGATAGGATGCATGCCTCTCATACCCTTTGAAATGGGCTAGCTGCGAGAATTTCATCGCAAAGAACTTCTACGCGTGGAGGAAAACATGAATGAAAAGTTCACCTCATATGGGTGAAATGAAGCTGGTGGCAGCCGAATCCAAAGCCACCCGGTCAGAATCCATGTAGCATACTCCGCAACAAACTCCAAGCAAAACTCAGCTATCAGCCGCCTAGACTTCATGTTTGCTGGCATGTTTCCAGGGGTTCCTCTCTCCTTGATGATGCGAAAAGGGGAAGAGGAATACTAAAGACATTGAAAGGATCGTTGGTGAGAAGAAGGATCAATTTGTTGAGAAGCGAAAGAAAACAACGGTTTGAAGAGCAAAAGAAAGAAAAGAAAGAAAAGCGAGTTGAGGGGAAGGTTCAAAAGACATGACTTTAATGATTGCTAGAACCCCTCAACAAGGACTTGTCACAGCTGACATCATCAGCAAACTTCTAGTGACTCTGCCGCTCCAACACTCTGTTGTGCCCATGTCTGAGAAGAGGAAGATAGTAGAAGCAGAGATGAAGGAGGTTGAAAGAAAAATGGATGCCGTCGATGGATATCTTTGAAACAATACGGAGGCATTCCGGCGAGGAAGAAACAACGATGCTATTTGGGCGTCGATCACCAGAAACTAGATCATTGATGAATTCAAAATGCTCGCATCCGAGGGATACTTGAAGGCATGACCATGGCCCAAGCACAGGACTTGTATTGGGAAAAAGGGCTCAAGTTGTGGGAAGAAGGCGACGGCGACGGACTCTAGCGATCATTATCTTTGGTCACTCTGCTTTGGTCACTCATTTGGGAACAAGAAGGCCCCGATCTGAATACACACCCGGAGGAAGAGGGAGAAGCGATGGAGGAAGAGGTTTGGACCTGGACCTCTACCCAAAAACATCGAATACATAGATCCGAGGGGAAAAGGAGGGATCTATTGGGCTGGAGTATGACGAAGTAGCCAATATGGAAGTGGCCAGGAAGAATGATGATTATGTAAAAAGGATTGAAGAAAAAAATAAAAGACAACTCAATTTGTGGGAAGAAAGACAAGAAAGAAAGAGAAAAGACAAAGGCTGCCCGGAGGAAGAGCCTACGAGAAAAAAAGCGGTGAAGAAAGAAAAGAAGAAAAGAGACCGAGAAGATGACAGTCAAGAGGAAAGAAGAAGGAGACAGTGAAGGCGATGAAGTGTTGATGTCCACCCTTCATGTATTTTACTATTGTAAATGCATATGTATGTAAGTCTTACACATTTGAATAAAAATCTAGAATTTTTATACTTTTGCGTAGATATAGAATGTCATGTTTGCTCGATACACCTTGTAAACATCTCGTAAAAAGGACAAGAATGTTATGATCAATAAAAAGATTGATTTTGCGCATACATTCTCTGTTTATACATTGTCGTATGTATCTCTGCTATTTACATTTTATATGTATGTTTTTAAGTTTTGGCATCATCAAAAAGGAGAAATTGTTAGGAAATTTATTGTTTAGATTTTGATGAATGCCGTGTAAAACTTAGACTAGAAAGTTGGCACCCCATTTTCCTTGTAAATTGTATTGTAATAGATAGGGATGTCTTAGCTGAGTTAAGTCGACTATGCTGGACATACAAGAAGTCAATCAAGATTGGGATGAAGACTCACTGTGAAGCGGTGAGTATAACAAGGAAAAGAAGACAAGAACTCGGCAAGGAGTAGCGGCTATGATACAAGCTTGTGTGAAATGTCGGTCAAGTCAACTCAAGACAGCCAAGTCTCAAGTTGAAGTGACAGATGACTCATCCAATGATTGGGAGCTGACTCGAAGTCACCTGGGGAAGTTAAGGAAAGGCAGTCAAGTCAAGACAACTGAAAAGAATCCGTTGCAAAAAAGTCAAGAATATTACCTAAACAAGTAATACTTCCATGATGCCATGTCTTAAAGTGCTCGGTCCCAGAAGCGTGCAAAAGGAATAAACCATTGGGAAGCACTGCACCTTGTGTCAGACTCTGAAAAGCTGAAAGTTCATTTAAATACGAGGAAATGTCAAGATCAAGGACTGCAACAAGATAAGCCAATGAATACAAGTGACTTTTGAAAATCAGCCTATCTCTTCAATGGGCGATTTTTAAAAGTTCACTATAAAAGGCTGAGCAATCACTTGAGAGAAATAGACTGAACCACGAACATTCAAGTTATCATTCGAGTCATTTGTAACTGCAAAAATATTCTCAAGTTATTCAAGCAAATCCTCAAGCCTAAATTTGAAGAAAATCAATCCAACACCAAGTTTGTGAAGGAAAGACTACTTCAAACTCATTTGAAGAAAACTTTTGAAGAATCAAAGGGTCTACATTCCAAGGAGGATTGTAGAAAGGTTCAAGGTCGAACCAGTCTCAAGTTATTGGAGGGCTTCGTGATAAAATCCAAGAAGCTTGAGCAAGTAAGCTTGAAGTAGCAAAGCGGTTTGCCCCTGTGAAGAAGGCGAGTCGGACGAGGAGGCAATTTGTGTGACCAAGGCATCTCGGTGAGTCCCATAGGATCAAGTCGGTTGTGTGATCAAGACTTGCATCGGATTGATAACCACTTTGTACTCTTATCAATACTTAGTGGATTCCTCCAAGAGTTGGAGAAGAGAGGATTAGAAGAATTACCCCATCTTGAACCTCTATAAAAATTATTGTGTCATTTACATTTCGATTTTACTTTACTGCATATCATTTAATATCTCACGATAATTTGCTATCCAATTGATATTTAACAAAGTGCTAAAACCAAGTGTTAAAACAAATTTAAACCAAATTCAAGGGTGTTAAGTCTTCCATTGAAAATTTCATCACAGTAGGAGTTAAGTATTAGACTAAAAGGTGAGTTATTCTATCAACGGCTCGATCAGTCTGTTGAGTGGCTAACTCTCTTTGGTTAACTAACTTAGTTGTCCATCAAGGACATAGGTTGTGAAATTAACTCTAACTAATTTAAAAGGACTAAATCGAAAAGTTGGTAAGGTTTATTCAACCCCCTTCATTGAGCCTTCCGCAGTTCTTGAACTAGATCTCAATCTTTCAAAGAAGTTCTTTTAACACTTGTTCTTTCAAAAGTCTTTTTGCTAAGTTATTATCAAATTTGACACGCATTCCTATGTTTACCATTGAAGAATTTGATGACTGGAAAATACGTATGTAGGCTCATCTATCATCTTTACATGATGAGATGTGGATAGTGATAGAAGATGGGCCACTACAAATAATGAAGGTGAACACAATCAAGGAGGAGGCTGCTGCGGTGAATGAGAGGAGGATGCTCCTCCTAGACGAGCTATGGTTGAAAAACCAAGAGCTGAATGGACAAATGATGACAGAAAATGATACAACTTGAACAATGTGGCCAAGGATATACTTTACAAGACTTTGGACAAAGCCATGTTCAACAAAGTCAAATCTTGCAAGACGACCAAAGAAATGCAGGATAAACTAACCTAATTTGTGAAGGATCTGAGTAAATCAAGGAAAACAAATTATTTGTTGTTGTTCAAACATTTGAAAACTTTAAAATGCTTGCAGGTGAAATAATGGACCAACTGGATGCTAGATTCATTGAAATTACAAGTGAGCTCTCAGCACTTGAGAAAAATACACATAGAAGGAGATGTGTATGAAGATCTTGAGAGCCTCCCGGTGAGTGGGAAATGAAGACCATGGCTCTAAGGCACTCGATGGACCTATAAAAACATCCAATCATGAACTATTCTCGGACCTCAAAGCTATGAGTTTGAGGTGAGAAGAAAGGATCAAGAGGAGATAGTTGTACCCAAAACAGCTGCACTCGTAGTCAAGGAAGGGAAGAGAGCTGAGACCAAAGAAGTCATTGACCAGGAGGAAATTGCCTTGATGGTTAAAAAATTCAACAAGTTCTTCAACAAAAACTACAAAAGGAACAATGTTGAATCCTCCATAAGACATTCAGCTCCCTCCAAGTCAAGGGAAGATAGGCCACCAAAGAGAGCGAGAATATCAAAGGTCGAATATCAAAGAAGCGGACAACCCAAGAAATGAGAGAGCTGATCAAAAAGTTGAAAACCTGTGTTGGAATTGCAGACAACCAGGACACCTTGCCATCTGCATCCAGGTCCATTTTGATTGAAGTATTCATTGGTATTTTTACAGAAGACTTCTCTTCCATACCAAATTTCTTCATTAAATCTCTGGTGTATTTTGTTTGACTTATGAAAGTTCCATCCTTCAGCTGTTTAACTTGAAGTCATAAGAAGAATATCAGCTCTCCCATCATGCTCATCTCAAATTTGACTTGCATGAGGTTTGAGAATTTATCACACAACTCTTTGTTTGTGGATCCAAAGATGATATCATCCACATATATTTGAACAAGCATTATACTCTCTCCATCTTGAATTCTGAAGATTGTTCTATCCACTTTGCCTTTGGTGAATCCATTATCTATCAGAAATTGAGATAATGTATCATACCATGCTCTAGGTGCTTGTTTTAATCCATATAGAGCTTTCTTGAGCTTGTACACCTTATCTCCAAGAGTCTTCTGCTCAAAGCCTGGAGGTTGCTCAACATAGACTTCTTCTTCCAATAATCCATTTAAGAATGCACTCTTCGCATCCATTTGATATACAATGAAGTTCTTGTGAGCAGCATAGGCAAGAAACATCCTTATTGCTTCCAATCTTGCAACAGGAGCAAATGTTTCATCAAAATCTATTCCTTCTTCTTGACAATACCCTTTGGCTACTAATCTTGCTTTGTTTCTTACCCACGAACCTTCCTCATTCATCTTGTTTTTGAAGACCCATTTTGTGCCATAACATTCGATGGGTTGGTCTTTGCACCAATTCCCAAACCTTGTTCCTTTCAAATTGATTCAGCTCTTCTTGCATGGCTTGAATCCAATGTGTGTCATACAATGCTTGTGACACATCTTTTGGTTCTATTTGGGAAATAAAACAAGTGAACATTGCTTCTTGTTGAGCTCTGGATCTGGTTCTTACACCATCTCTTACATCTCCAATGACTAGCTCTGGTGGATGGTCTCTCAACCATCTCACATCAGGTTGAAGAAAGTTAGCTGGATTCAGGCGTCTTGCAGCTGTGTTGTCTTGAGCAGCTCTCTCATCATCACTTAGCTGCAGATTTTCCAGTTGTCTTTGAGATTCAGCTATCTCATCTTCATCTTGGTTGATTGCTCCAGCTTCAGCTTCAACATAGGGACTCTTCTGCATAGTTGGTTGATTTAGCTTATCATCTAACTCTTCAATGTCCTCTCCATTTACATTAGGTTCCCAAAAACCACATGGATAGACTCTTTTGTGACCATAGTCCTCTTGTTTAGCACTCTGTAGGCTTTGCTTTCAGCTGAGTATCCCAAAAAGATACCTTCATCAACTTTCGCATCAAAAGCTTTTAGATTGTCGTTTCCATTATTGTGAATGAAGTATTTACATCCAAATATTCTAAAATATGCAACATTTGGCTTTCTCCCTGTCCAAATCTCATAGGGAGTCTTTGTCAGTTGTCTATTGATCATGCATCTATTTTGAGTGTAGCATGCGGTGTTTATGGCTTGACCCAAAATCTTTTAAGCGACCTGCTTGGCTAACATAGTCATTGCGACTTCCTTGAGGGTTCTATTCCTTCTTTACTACGCTACTCCATTCTTTGTCGAGTCCTTGCTGCAGATAATTCATGAGCAATACCATTTTCAACATAATATTGAGTTATTATTCCATTGACAAACTCAGTTCCTCTATCAGATCTTATCTTTATAATGGTTTGACTCTTCTCATTTTGAAATCTTTTCATCAGTTGAGGTAACTTCTGCAAAGTTTCCTTCTTTTTGCACATGAAGATTGTCCATGTATATCTTGAATAATCATCCACCACTACTAGAGTGTATTTCTTTCCACTTATCTTTGGTGGCTCAATCGGACCAAATAAGTCCATATGCAACAGAGATGAATATCCTTGTTGAAGATGGTGGCTTCTCTTTGAATGATGATTTGATTTGCTTTCCCATCTGGCATGCATCACAAACACTTTCCTTCTTGTACACTGAGTCTGGCAGTCCTTCCACTAGACGACTCCTTGCAAGCTTGTTAATTGTCTTGAAATTCAGATGACTCAGCTTTTTGTGCCACTGCCAACTTGATTCGGTTGTACTCTTTGCTAGCAGACAAGTGATTGGTGTGCAATCGACCAATCTACCACATACATGTTCTTTTGTCTGGATCCTTGCAACACTACTTTATTTGATTCAGTGTCTTTAATCTGGCACACTCCCATATTGAATCCAACATTATATCATTTGTCACAGAGTTGGCTGATGCTTAACAGGTTGAAGTTGAGGCCTTCAACATATGCAACATCTGTGATTTCCAATCCATTTTTCTTGATGGATCTAATGCCTCTTATTTCCTCTGGAGCTTCATTTCCTCCAAATATGACTTTTGCACCTCTAGTCTCCTTGAATTTTGACAGATTTCTCTTGTTTCCTGTCATGTAATATGCGGGCGACCACTATCCATGTACCAGGTTCCTTGGCACTCAGTTGTTCCCTGAACCTGCAATCAAGGAAATCAGTTTTTAGGTACCCATACTTGCCTGGGTCGTGAGGGGTTTGTGCTGTAAGATAATCCAACCAACATATAGCCAACTGATCTGACTCTATGAGGTTGCCATCTATCTGTGCCATAATCATAATTTACTTTGGCAAATTGCTTGGGGGCTTTAGGTTCTTACAACTGTCTCTTTTGTCTGTATGCATGTGTGTGTGTTTTAGCAATTGCCTTCTTTGGGTAGTTGTGATATTTAAGTGCGATGCTTGGGTGCATATGTGTCTTGATGATAGCTCTTTTGCCTTTGGAATGACCTTTGCAGATGTCAGGTCTTTGCCATTTTGGCATATATTCCATAGGTCTTTCTTTGATATTTCACATTATTCCAATCAGCTTGGCTTGGGTAGTTTCTACCATTTCCATCATGTGTGTTCCTTTGATAGAACTTGGGATTCTCGTACCTCTGTTCTTCTTCACATAGTACTTCTGTTTGGAGTTTCTTTGAGGCACTCTGCTTTGGATTTCTTCTCAGCTGTCCTCTCAGCATACTCAACTGGCTATTTTCCTTTTCCTTTATATCCAAGGCCAGTTTGTTTGTGATTGTGCTTTGGAGTGAATGTGGGTGCAGCATATGGTGTCTTGGGTTTTTGAGATGCTTCATTACTTGAAGATCCTTTTTCCAAGATCACTCTGGGAGTTTGACTGTGCACAAAGGAATTGAATCCTATGCATGTCTTGTCTCCACACTCTTTTTGGCTCATATTAAGGTCATCCAATGATTTAGATGCCTTAGTGAATGAGGCAATCACATTTTTGAGACCATTTTCCCTCTTTTCTATAGCAGCTATCTCTGCTATTAGTTTAGCATTCTCAGCCTTCAGCTCTTTATTCTCATCAGCTATGTGACTTAGGGTATTCAGCTCCTTAGTCAGTTGTGAGTTTTGGCTTTTAATTTGTTTTTTTCCTCATTCAATAATGTGTGTGAGGATTTAATGTGCTCAAAGTCTTTCATCATTTTGCCTAATGAATCATAAAGATCAGTGGGTGATGAAGTGTGTGTGTCAGAATCACTATCACTAGAATCTGAGAGAGATGAGTTAGAATGTACCTCATTTTCTTGGTCAGGTTGATCTTGTTCTTTAGCCATTAGACAGATCAATGCTTCTTCTTCAGAATCACTCGAGTAGTCAGCTTCACTACTCTCTGAGTCTGCTGCTTCCTTTGACTTAGTTGTCTCAGCAGTCTCAGCATGCAACATTGCCTTTTTCTTTTCTTGTCTTCTTTCTCTGAAGACTCTTCTTTCTTCTTCATTCATGTATTTATTGACTACAGGATATGGACAGTCAATAGCAAAATGTCCTGGTTGTTTGCAATTCCAACACAGGTTCTCAACTCTTTGATCAGTTCTTTCCATTCTTGGATTATCAGCTCTTTGGTATTCAATCTTTGATGCTCAGCTCTCTTGGGTGGCCTATCTTCCCTTGACTTGGAGGGAGCTCAATGTCTCCTAGAGGATTCACCCTTGTTTCTTTTACAGTTCTTGTTGAAGAACTTGTTGAATCTTTTAACCATCAAGGCAATTTCCTCCTGGTCAATGGCTTCCTTAACCTCAGCTCTTTTCCCATCCTTTACTATGAGTGCAGATGTTTTGGGTACAGTTGTCTCCTCTTGATCCTTTCTTCTCAGCTCAAACTCATAAGCTTTGAGGTCTGAGAATAGTTCATGATTGGATGCTTTTGATAGGTCCATCGAGTGCCTTAGAGCCATGGTATTCATTTCCCATTTAGCTGGGAGACTTCTTAGAATCTCCATACACATCTCCTTTTGTGTGTACTCCTTTCCAAGTGCTGAGAGCTCATTTGTAATTTCAGTGAATCTAGCATCCAGCTGATCCATTATCTCACCTGCAAGCATTTTAAAGTTTTCAAATTTTTGAACAACATATAATTTATTTTCTTTAATTTGCTCTGATCCTTCACAAATTAAAGTTAATTTATCCCAGATTTCTTTTGCTGTTTTGCATGATTTGACTTTATTGAACATTGCTTTTTCCAGAGTCTTGTAGAGAATATCCTTGGCCACATTATCCATGTTGTATCTCTTTCTATCATCATTGGTCCAATCAGTTCTTGGTTTTCAACTAGAAATTTGGTCTCGCCTCGGCCATAGCTTCCTCTCCTTCAGCTGCAGCAACTCTCCTTGAAGCTGTGTTCACTTTCAATATTTGCAATGGACCATCCTCTATCACTAGCCACATTTCATCATGTAAAGTAGATAGATGAGCACATATATGAATTTTCCGTCATCAAATTCCTCAATAGTGAACATAGGAATGCGTGTCAAATTTGCTTCCATGATAATAACTTTGTTGTAAAAAAATGGCTTTTTGAAATAACAAGTGTTAAAAACTTCTTTGAAAGATTGGAGATCTAGTTCAGTAACCAGTGTGGAAGGCTCAATGAACCAACCGCTCTGATACCACTTGTAGGTTCCAAGGGGTGTGAGTAAGGTTTAGAAGGGGGGTTTGAATAAACCTTACCAACTTTTTGATTTTAGTCCTTTTAAAATAATACAGAGTTAATTTCACAGTTAAGTCCTTGAGGACATCTAAGTTAGTTAACCAAATGAGTTAGCCACTCAACGATTTCGATTGAGTTTGTTGATAGAATAACTCAGCTGTTTAGTCTAAACCTTAACTTGGTTTTGATGAGATTTTCAGCGGAAGACTTTACACCCTTGAATTTTGTTTAAGTTTGTTTTAAAACTTGGTTTTAGCACTATGTAAATTATCAGTTGGATAGCAAAATATTAGCAGATATAAAATGATATGCAGAAATAAAATACTGAAATGTAAATGACACAATAATTTTTATAGAGGTTCGAAGATGGGGTAATTCTTCTAATACTCTCTTCTCCAGCTCCTGGAGGAATCCACTAAGTATTGATCAGAGTACAAAGTGGTCTTGATCACACAGCTGACTTGATCCTTTGGGACTCAGTCTGGAGATGCCTTGGTCACACAGTTGGCTTCTCGTCCGACTCAGCTTCTTCACAGGCGGTTTTGCCTTGCTCACTTGACTCACTTGCTCAAGCTTCTTGGATTTGATCACGAATCCCTCCAATGACTTGAGACTGTTCGACCTTGAACATTTCTACAATCCTCCTTAGAATGTATGTAAGTCAGCGGCTACGATAATCTAGAGGGTGAATAGATTATCTTTATCTTTTCAATTTCACCCTCTTTTTGAAACAAATACGCCAAGACAATAGAAAAGGTGCGAAATGTAAATAACACGCGTCGATTTATAGTAGTTCAACCCACCTAGGGCCTAATCTACTACCACCCCAGTATATCCGGGATGGGTTTTGAAAAAGAAAAAGAATTTTGTTAATTACCACAATTAATACAAATTCAACTTACAACACCCTGAAGAGCACAACACTCTTCTTCAACACCACCTTTGGAGATTACCACAATCTCCCTTTGAAGATTACCACAATCTTCCTTCAACGGCACCTATGAAGATCACCACAATCTTCAATCTTGAAGAATACCAAATTCTTCAAACACCTCAAGAGCACCACACTCTTGAAACACCTATCACCTATATCACCCAAGTGTATTCTTACCACAAGAATACTCACAAGGATGTCTTATGTTGGATGATGACCAAAATCAAGATTACAACTCAATAAATTATATTAGAATTTGAGTGCAAGTGTAATCAAGAAATGAAAGCCTAGACCTCAAGATGTGAAAGTGATAAGCTAGGCAAATTACAACAAGAATAATAACAATGAAAGAACAAGTGTTTTCTTTGAATGTATCTTGTTGTGTTGTAGTATTCTCTCTTGTTGTTGTGCATCAAATCTTCCTCTATTTATAGGAGATGATTGATCATTGATAGGCTCCTCTTGGGAACTGATTTCTACAAAACAATTGCAATTAAAATCAAGATTATTCTTTGTTAGAAATCAATCCCATAATTTAGGGAAAAGTTATGCGCTACACGACGGTTAGAATTTTGTTGTCAAACATTAGGCGGCCGTCGCGCACAAATAGGCGTTTGAAAATAAAATGCACATTTACATAGGCGGCCGGTCGATGGGGGTTCGGCCGGTCGACCCCATGCCCACCGGTCGAGCAAAACCAAAAAACGAGTCCGAGGAAGTTACATTTGAAATTGCTCCTAGACACCGGCGGCGACGGCCGATCGACCATACCGTTCTACCACCCTACCACCTTTTTTTTACAATAAATAGCTTATACTCTGTTTTTCACAACTTTCAGTACGGGATGCCCTATAGGGCGACCGGTTGGCCTCAAAACAAAAGTGTTGTCCAATTTTATATCAAAAATAAACTTCAAGAAATACTCTGATAAATAGTAAAATCATTTTAGAACGATGGGAGTATTAGGACAACATTTAAACATTGTTTTGGTGTAAAAACACATTAACACAAAATCATCAAAAGTGTTGTCCAATTTTTATCGAAAATAACTTTGAAGAAATACTCCGGAAAATTATAGGAAACAATTTAAATCATTTAGGAGTATTTGGACAACATTTAAAAACATTGTTTTGGTATAAAAACAAGATCATCAAAATAATGATAAAACCATTTATCAAACAATGTAGACCCCTTTTGATTCTTCAAAAGTTTCCTCTTCAACAGTTTGAAGTTGTCTTTCCTTCACAGCTTGGTGTTGGATCGATTTCCTTCGAAATTTAGGCTTGAGGATTTGCTTGAATAACTTGAGAATATATTGTAGGTTACAGTTCGAATAATTTCTTGATAGTTCGTGATTCAGGTTGTCAAGGTTACTTTTTTCTCAAAGTGATTCCTTAGCCTTTTATAGTGATCTTTCAATAATCTGCCCGTTGAAGAGATAGGCTGATTTTCAAAAGTCACTTGTGTTCGTTGGCTTGTCTTGTTGCGATCCTTGATGTTGATATTTCCTCGTATTAAATGAATGTTCGACTTTTGATCGACCACGAGGTGCGATCTTCCCATTGGTTTATTCCTTTGCACGCTTAAGGGGTGAACAACACTTTCGGACATGACGATGACATGGAAGTATTATTTATTTAAGTAAGCTTCTTTACTTCTCTGCAACGGATTCTTTTCAACTGTCTTAACTTGACTGCAGTTCTTCTAACTTCCCCAGGTGACTTCGAGTTAGCTTCCAATCAATGGATGACTCATCTGTCACTTCAACTTGAGACTTGGCTTCTTGAGTTGACTTGACTGACACTTCACACAGATGTATCCCAACTGATACTTCTTCAGTCGAGTTCTTGACTTCTCCTCCTTGCCATACTCAGTTGTTTCACACCGGAGTCTTCATTTCAGTCTTCAGTTGACTTCTTGTATATCCAGGCATAGCTGACTTGACTCAGCTCGAACAACCCTATCTATTACAATGCAAATTACAAGGAAAATGGGGTGCCAACTTTCTAGTCTAAGTTTTACATGGCATTCATCAAAATCTAAGCAATAAATTTACCAACAGAGACGCATGGCATTCTGCTGTTGAGACCATTCCCTTATCCTGACCACCACTACTCTCAAGTCTGCTATGAGAGTGGCATCTCTGTTGTCCAGGAGCATGTCGAGAGAGGCTTGGTGCCGTTCAATCTTCTCAATCTCTTCACAGATTTTCTTGAAGATTTCACGCATCTCAGATGTCGACTTGAGTCATTGCCGGCACTCTCCATTGAAATTGAAATCAAGCGCTGTCGAATCGGTAGGGATTATAGGGTCTTCTTGGATGGTGTAGAGTCTCTGTTCTCTTGCGTTTCTTCTTCAAGCACGGCGAGTTCTTGAGAAAAAACACTTTTTCATATGCATCGTCTCGCACTTGAGATATTGTGCGCGAGTGGTCTCTCTCGCTCTGGCTCGGGTAGCTGTGCGATTGGCTGATCGTGATTTAGGGGGCCATTGATGGTATTGACCCGGTGGTGAGCCTCACTTGTCTCAAACAACTTCATCGGTCTCGGTGGTTTGTCCTTTTGAGTTAGGTTTGTTCCTCGGCCATATTAGTAGCGTCATCGGAAGATGATGAGACTTGAGGTTTGGCTCATCATCAAAATTGAGCGTTTGTCGGCGACCTTAAATTCTAGCTTACTCGTGCTTGGAAGAACATCCTCGGTTTGAATCATCTTTAGCGGGGTTGATTCGACTTCATCTGCGGATCCCGGAATATTGTATCGGGATCATCCTGGGAGTCATGAATAACAACGATTTCCTCCTCTGAATCGGCAATTATGTTATGAGGAATGCTCTTATCTCCTTGATTTTTACCTAGGAAGTCTCAATCTCCCTTAGGCCTTCATTACCTTATGTAGTCTCAAGCTGCGGCGGGGGCACTTGTACAATCCCCCGACAGTAGCGGTTTGCCTTAGGGTCTTCTGTAGTGGCATCCGTGGATCGCACTTTCATTGCCAGTGTTAACTCCGGGGAGATCCATCTATGCCTCGTTGCATCGGCGGCGTCCTCAGTCTGCAAAGCTGTTGGCACTTTAGTTGAGACAAACTCAATTGTCCGAGCTTCGTCAGTGACAACTTGCTGTTGTTCTTTTTCCTTTTCCTTCTCCACTTTGCCTCATTTCTACATGGTGGAGTCATCTGCAGCATCCTCCGACCTAGCTGCAGTGGAGTGAGTTTCCCCCCTACTCGAGACTCCCGGCTTTGTCAAATGAGTGTTCAGCCGTGGGGCCAAGTGATAAGACACCTTCAATAGGGGTTGGCTCAACTTGGGTGCCCAAGTTCCCAGTGTCATCGCCAATTCCCTTAGATCCGTCCTCTGAGTGAACTAGGGAAGTGGTTGCAGCAATAACTGTGGCAATCTACTGTACCACTCCCAACGGATCAATCTCCAGCTGTGATTTGAAAGACTCTCCTGGTCCTTCCATCAGCTATTTCTCATGCATCAACCTGGAGTCCAGCATGGCTTGCTGCATATCCAATTTCTCCTGTGCAATAATCGGATCCATGTCCTCATCACTTTCTGAAAGAGCATCTATGTGCGGATGAGTGTGATCGCTGGTTCCAATAAGAGGACAGATGCTGGCTTTCTTACGAGCCTCTGCTTCCTCAGCTGCTCTAGCCTTTTCGTTTTCTTTCCGAATTTGCAGCATATTAAGGCGATTATCCTCATCCGGGGCTTGCGACCTCAGTATCAACTTCAAGAAACCTGAAAAGTTCCTCTTCCTCATCAATAAACTCTGGGTGTTCAAACTGCACCCTAGAGTGACTTAGCTTCCACTTCCTCCACTCTCTCAGACGGTTCTGGATGTCTGGGTACAAGGGAGAGTACATAAATATCTCATCATCATCATTCTCCTCTTGTTGCCCTTCCTTTTCAGGAATGGAGGGTAGCAAATCTCTTTTTCTTCTCCTCGGCGGCATCATCACGGTAAAGACACAGTCTTGTCAACAGATGATTCTGCTGTCTTCGCTGCTTCTTGTTCCTCAGTTGTTCTGTCCATAGCTGGGTCTTCAATTTGCCTCTGTTGATCGGCCTCAGCAGACTTGGTTGTTTCATCAATAATTTAGATCGCACTTCTTGTTGTCTCGAGAGACTTTTTCGGTGAGTGGCGGGGACTGCCTTCCTTCTCAAGCTCCGAGAGCTTGGAAATTCTTCTTCTTCTTTTTGTCCTTACGAAAGAAGTTAAGTTCGATATTTCTTCCTCGACTTCCTTGGCGGTGGGGGCGGTGCATTTTCTTTG
The DNA here is from genome assembly GCA_016081115.2 of Rehmannia glutinosa. Classification (NCBI taxonomy): domain Eukaryota; kingdom Viridiplantae; phylum Streptophyta; class Magnoliopsida; order Lamiales; family Orobanchaceae; genus Rehmannia; species Rehmannia glutinosa. Next base: position 65,431,440 of record CM071925.1, read on the forward strand.
GTAGGAGTCGTTTTCTTTCTTGGCAAGATTCTTCTTTTTGATGGTTGGAGAAGGTATTTGAGGTCCCTTCTCTGTCTCGATTGCGGGGGGGGGAGACACGGCTGCGAGGGGCGGTGTGTCTTTCTTCTTGATTGCGGGGCGGACTATCTTCTTTTTGCATGGGCAACTTTCTTCTTGGGAGGAGAGGAAGCAAATGTCGGCAGTCGGTGATTCCCCCTCACTTTGTATCGACCCTTTTGGCATAGGCTCTCTTACGGGCTCCTAAAAGGTTCGCCGGAACATCTTCTTGTTGACATGGAACGACTTTCCATGTCGGAGTGGAACACCCTTCACCTCCATCAAATGGCGATTACAAGGCCATAGCCCAGAGATCCTCCAAATGACCCATCATCCTTGAAGGACTTATTTGCAACGATTCAGCGGTCTGCTGTAAACGAATTCTGCCCAATTGATTTGTTTCTCCTCCATGATCGCAACCATGACGATCAGCTTGGTTTTGGACAGCTGATTGAAGCTGCCAAACTTCATGTCTACACACTTTGCAACGATATCCATAAGTTTATGGTAATCCTCCTTCAGCAGCTTCTTCTCAGCTGTGTAGACAACTTTTGCAGCACACTCGGGTTTGGCCACTTCCTTCCATGCAGCGACCAAATCAACGTCATCTTCATATATCTCCGGCATGCCCTCCGACGGCAACAAACAGTGCTCCGTAAGGTCTTTTGCAGTGATGAGAATGTCCTTGCGGTGGACATAGGATTTAATCCGCCGTCCCGCACTTGGCGTTTACATAGAACTGAGTGACCTTCTCTCGTACGTCATATGATATTTCAATGTGAGAAAAGGTTTCGCCCCATTTCTCTATCTTATCCGCAATCTTCTTCACAAGGGTTTCATCGGAACCCTATTTTATCATCCCTTCAAAATGCACGGTTGATTCGATGTGGATTTGCTTTACGAGTTTAAGCGAAATCATGTCTTTGGTGCCATTTTAGTGATTTTTACCGAACGAAACTTGACGAACTTGCTTTGAAGACAGGTAGGGTTTTGAGAGAAAAGATACTTACTTTATTTGCTTTGGAAAGATGAACAGTTTAAGTGAGAGAAAGAAAAACTGAACAAAAGAGTATCAAAGGGTTAAGAAAGGACGTGTTTTTGGTTTTTGAATTTTGATTGAAATCAACGGCTCAGATTTAGCACGTCTCATTTGCATTTAATTGCTCGCATTTAATGCGGCAGCATTTATATCCAATCATATGCTTGTTGTGCAGCTTTTGATTGTACCCGTCATAATTCCAATGCGTCATCCTTAAAAATATTCCCGCTTATTAAAAACGATTGTGTTTTTGTCACTTAGCTCATAAATGACTCGAGATCAATGCACAAATGACTCAACTCCTCTTGTCTCCTTTCGTATAGAGACACGGTGTCGATTAACTAACGTCTGATTGTCTTCCCGATCGATGATTCACTTGGATGATTCATGAGATTTGTTCTATTTTCATCTTCTCACATTCCATTTCTTCTCATTGAGTCTTGCAGTATCAACTCACTCAATTAACCCTAGCTCATGCTTAAGTTCTTCAAATCTTGATTCACATAAGGGCTTTGTGAATATATCGCCTAATTGTTTATCGGTTGAGATGTATTCCAAAGTGATGTCTTTCTTTTCAACATGATCTCTTATAAAATGATATCTGACATCGATGTGCTTTGTTCTTGAATGCAATACAGGATTCCGAGTGATTGCAATAAGGACTTGTGTTATCACACATAATTGGAATATCTTTTTCTTCAATTTCATAATCTCTCGGATGTTGTCTCATCCATAAGACTTGCGCAATAGTTGCTGCGACTATGTATTCTCGCTTCACCTTGGTGTGGATGTGGCTATTGAGTTTTGCTTCTTGCTAAACCAGGAAACTAGTCTGTTTCCAAGCATTTGACATATACCTGAAGTACTATTCCTGTCAACTCTACATCCAGCATAGTCAGAGTCTGAGTAACCAATTAGTTTGAATCCACCTTCCTGTGGATACCATAAGCCGACTTCCTGGTATCCCTTCAGATATCTTAGAATTCTCTTAGCTGCAGTCATGTGACTTTCCTTTGGAGCGATTGGAATCTTGCACATACTCCTCTTTGCAAAGGTAATGTCCGCCTCTTTGTTTGTTAGATAGAACAATGATCCAATAAGTACTCTGTATCTTGTTTGATCCACAGGCTTGCCATCTGCATCCATGTCCATCTTGACTAATGTATTCATTGGTATTTTTACAGAAGACTTCTCTTCCATACCAAATTTCTTCATTAAATCTCTGGTATACTTTGTTTGACTTATGAAGATTCCATCCTTCAGCTGTTTAACTTGAAGTCCTAGAAAGAATGTCAGCTCTCCCATCATGCTCATTTCAAATTTGCCTTGCATGAGGTTTGAGAACTTATCACACAGCTCCTTGTTTGTGGATCCAAAAATGATATCATCCACATATATTTGAACAAGCATTATACTCTCTCCATCTTGAATTCTGAAGAGTGTTATGTCCACTTTGCCTTTGGTGAATCCATTATCTGTCAGAAATTGAGATAATGTATCATACCAAGCTCTTGGTGCTTGTTTCAATCCATATAGAGCTTTCTTGAGTTTGTACAACTTGTCTACAAGAGTCTTCTGCTCAAAGCCTGGAGGTTGTTCAACATAAACTTCTTCCAACAATCCATTTAAAAATGCACTTTTCACATCCATTTGATAAACAATGAAGTTCTTGTGTGCAGCATAGGCAAGAAACATCTTTATTGCTTCCAATTTTGCAATAGGAGCAAAAGTTTCATCAAAATCTATTCCCTCTTCTTGGAAATACCCTTTGGCTACAAATCTTGCTTTGTTTCTTACCACAGAACCTTCCTCATTCATCTTGTTTCTGAAAACCCATTTTGTGCCAATAACATTTTGATGGGTTGGTCTTTGCACCGTTCTCATACTTTGTTCCTTTCAAACAAACTGATTGACTCTTCTTGCATGGCTTGAATCAATGTGTGTCATCCAATGCTTGTGACACATCTTTTGGTTCTATTTGGGAAATAAAACAAGTGAACATTGCTTCTTGTTGAGCTCTGGATCTGGTTCTTACACCATCTCTTACATCTCCAATAACTAGCTCTGGTGGATGATCTCTTAGCCATCTCACATCAGGTTGGAGTAAATCATCGGTCGATCGTCTTGCGGTGAGTTATCTTGAGCGACTCTTTCATCATCATTTAGGCTGCGGAAATTTCCGGTCTTTGAGACTCAGCAATCTCATCTTCATCTTGATTGATTGCTCCAGTTCCAGCTTCAAGATAAGGACTCTTCTACATAGTTGGTTGATTCAGCTTATCAGCTAACTCTTCAATGTCTTCCCCATTTACATTAGGTTCATCAAAAACCACATGGGTAGACTCTTATGTGACCATTGTCCTCTTGTTCAACACTCTATAGGCTTTGCTTTCAGCTGAGTATCCCAAAACGATACCTTCATCAGCTTTAGCATCAAAAGCCTTTAGATTATCCTTGCTATTATTGTGGATGAAGCATTTACATCCAAATATTCTAAAATATGCAACATTTGGCTTTCTCCTTGTCCAAATTTCAAAGGGAGTCTTTGTCAGCTGTCTGTCATGCATCTATTTTAAGTATAGCACGCAGTGTTTAGGGCTTCAGCCCAAAATCTTTTAGCGACCCGACTTGACTAACAACATGGTCCTTGCGACTTCCTTGAGAGTTACATTTCTTCTTTCTCGCTTTCTCCATTCTGTTTGTGGAGTCCTTGCTGCAGATAACTCATGAGCAATACCATTTTCAACACAATCGAGTTATTATCCCATTGACAAACTCGGTTCCTCTATCAGACCTTATCTTTGTAATGGTTTGACTCTTCTCATTTTGAACTTTTCTCATCACCGTGAGGTAAACTTCGCAAAGTTTCCTTCTTCTTGCACATGAAAATTGTCCATGTATATCTTGAATAATCATCCACCACCACTAAGGTGTATTTCTTTCCACTTATGCTAGTGGCTCAATCGACCAAATAAGTCCATATGCAATGAGATGCAATATTCTTGTTGAAGATGGACTAGACTTCTCTTTGAATGATGATTTGATCTGCTTTCCCATTTGGCATGCATCACAAACACTTTCTTTCTTGTACACTGAGTCTGGAAGTCCTTCCACAAGATGACTCCTTGCAAGCTTGTTAATTGTCTTGAAATTCAGATGACTCAGCTTCTTGTGCCATAGCCAACTTGATTCGGCTGTACTCTTTGCTAGCAGACAAGTGCTTGGTGTGGCAGTCGACCAATCTACCACATACATGTTCTTTTGTCTGGATCCTTGCAACACTACTTCATTTGATTCAGTATCTTTAATTTTAGCACACTCCCATATTGAATCCAACATTATAGCCTTTGTCACAGAGTTGGCTAATGTTGAACAGGTTGAAGTTGAGGCCTTCAACATATGCAACATTTGTGATTTCTAATCCATTTTTCTTGATGGATCCAATGCCTCTTATTTGTGATATTTCTGAGTGTAGTGCTTGGGTACATATGTGTGCTGATGATAGCTCTTTTGCCTTTGGAATGACCTTTTCTGAGGTCTAAGTCTTTGCCATTTAGGCTTATATTCCATAGATCTTTGCTGATATTTTACATTATTCCAATCAGTTTGGCTTGGGTAATTTCTACCATTCCCATCATATGTGCTCCTTTGATAGAACTTCTGGGGTTTCTGGTAGCTATGTTTCTTCTTTACAAAGTACTTTCTGTTTGGAGTTTATTGAGGAACTCTGCTGAATTTCTTCTCAGCTGTCCTCTCAAAGATACTCAACTCAGTAGTTTTTTCCTTTTCCTTTGTCTCCAAGGCCGTTTTTTTTGTGGTTGTGCTTTGGAGTGAGTGTGGGTGGAACATTTGGTGTCTTGGGTTTTGAGATGCTTCATTACTTGAAGATCCTTTTTCCAAGATCACTCTAGGAGTTTTTCTTGTGCACAAAGGAATTGAATCATATGATTGTCTTATCTCCACACTTTTTTTGGCTCATAATAAGGTTATCTAATGATTTAGATGCCTTTGGGAATGAAGCAATCACATTTTAGAGATCATTTCCTTCTTTTCTATGGCAGCTATATCTGCTATTAGTTTTGCATTTTCAGCCTTCAGCTCTTTGTTCTCATCAGCTAAGTGACTTAGAGTACTCAGCTCCTTAGTCAGCTGTGAGTTTTGGCTTTTGAGCTGGCTGTTTTCCTCATTTAATAGTGTGTGTGAGCATTTAATGTGATCAAAATCTTTCATCATTTTGCCTAATGAATCATAAAGATCAGTGGGTGATGATATGTGTGTGTCACAATCACTATCACTAGAGTCTAAATGAGATGAGTTAGAATGTACCTCATCTTCTTGGTCAGGTTGATCTTGTTCTTTAGCCATTAGACAGATCAATGCTTCTTCTTCAGAATCACTTGAGTAGTCAGCTTCACTACTCTCTGAGTCTGCTGCTTCTTTTGACTTAGATGTCTCAGCAGTCTCTGCAGCCAACATGGCCTTTTTCTTTTCCTGTCTTCTTTCTCTGAAGACTCTTCTTTCTTCTTCATTCATGTATTTATTGACTATAGGATATGGATAGTCAATAGCAAAGTGTTCTGGTTGTCTACAGTTCCAACACAGGTTCTCAACTCTTTGATCAGCTCTTTCCATTCTTGGATTATCAGCTCTCTGGTATTCAACCTTTTGATGTTCAGCTCTCTTGGGTGTCCTATCTTCCCTTGACTTGGAGGGAGCTGAATGTCTCCTGGAGGATTCACCCTTGTTTCTTTTATAGTTCTTGTTGAAGAACTTGTTGAATCTTTTAACCATCAAGGCAATTTCCTCCTGGTCAAAGGCTTCCTTGACTTCAGCTCTCTTCCCATCCTTAACTATAAGTGCAGTTGTTTTGGGTACAGTTGTTTCCTCTTGATCCTTTCTTCTCAGCTCAAATTCATAAGCTTTGAGGTCTGAGAATAGTTCATAATTGGATGTTTTTGATAGTCCATCATGCCTTAATTGGATGTTCTTGATAGTTTTTCAAATTGTCTCATTTGTAATTTCGGTGAATCCAAGCATTTTAAAGTTTTTAAATTTTTTTTTGAACAACAACAGATAATTTGTTTTCTTTAATTTGCCCTAATCCTTCACAAATTAAAGTCAATTTATCCCAGATTTCTTTTGCTGTTTTGCATGACTTGACTTTATTGAACATTGCTTTGTCCAGAGTCTTGTAGAGAATGTCCTTGGCCACGTTGTCCAAGTTGTATCTCTTTCTGTCATCATTGGTCCATTCAGTCCTTGGTTTTTCAACTAAGGTTGGTCTTGCTTCAGCTACAACTTCTTCTCCTTCGGCTGCAGCTGTTCTTCTTGCAATTGTGTTCACTTTCAATATTTGCAGTGGTGCTTTCTCTATCACTAGCCACATTTCGTCATTTAAAGCAGATAGATGAACCTGCATACGAATTTTCCACTCATCAAACTCCTCAATAGTGAACATGGGAATGCGTGTCAAATTTGCTTCCATGATAATAACTTTGAAAAAAAAAAATTTGGAAGAACAAGTGTAAAAAGAATTTCTTTGAAAGATTGGAGATCTAGTTCAGTAACCAGTGCGGAAGGCTCAATGAACCAACCGCTCTGATACCACTTGTAGGTCCCAAGGGGTGTGAGTAAGGTTTAGAAGGGGGGTTGAATAAACCTTGCCAACTTCTCGAGTTTAGTCCTTTTAAAAATATTACAGAGTTAAATACACAAGTCCTTGAGGGACGGCTAAGTTAGTTAATCGTGAGTTAGCCACTCAACAGACTCGATTGAGTTGTTGATAGAATAACTCAGCTATTTAGTCTAAACATTAACTTGACTCTTCATACAGTTGTGTCCCACCTGATACTCCTTCAGTCGAGTCATTGACATCTCTTCCTTGCCACACTCAGCTGCTTCTCAGTGGAGTCTCCATCCTATTCTTGATTGACTTCTTGTATATCCAGGCATAGGCGACTTGACTCGGCTCATGCATTTATCTATTACAATATGAATTACAAGGAAAATGAGGGTGTGTAATTTACAAGGCATTCAAAAATCCAAATAAATTTCCCAACAAAGTTGTATCTCTTTCTGTCATCATTTGGTCCATTCGATCCTTGGTTTTTCAACTAAGGTTTGGTCTTGCTCACCACAACTTCTTCTCTCTTCACCGCTCTCTCCTTGCTATGTTGTGTTCACTTTCAATATTTGCGGTGGCCCATCCTCTATCACCAGCCACATCTCGTCTTGTAAAGCGAGATAGATGAGCTGCATACAAATTTTCCAGTCCATCGAACTTCTCAATAGTGAACATATGAATGCGTGTCAAATTTGCTTCCATGATAATAACTTTGTTTGAATAAAAATGGCTATTGAAAGAACAAGTGTTAAAAATCTTCTTTGAAAGATTGGAGATCTAGTTCGGTAACTGGTCAAGGAAGGCTCAATGAACCAACCGCTCGATACCACTTGTAGGTCCCAAGGGGTGTGAGTAAGGTTTAGAAGGGGGTTGAATAAACCTTACCAACTTTTTGATTTTAGTCCTTTTAAACTATTACGAGTTAATTACACTAAGTCCTTGATGGACAAAATGTTAGTTAATCGTGAGTTAGCCACTCAACAGACTCGAAAGAGTGTTTGATAGAATAACTCACTATTTAGACTAAACCTTAACTTGGCCGTGATGAGATTTTCAAAAAGACTTAACACCCTTGAATTTGATTTAAGTTTGTTTTAACATTTGATTTTAGCACTTTGTTAATTATCGGTTGGATAGCAAATTATCGTGAGATATAAAGTGATATGCAGAAATAAAATGCTGAAATGTAAATGACATAATAATTTTTATAGAGGTTCGAAGATGGGGTAATTTTTCTACTCCTCTCTTCTCCAACTCCTGGAAGAATCCACTAAGTATTGATCAGAGTACAAAGTGGTTAACAATCCAGATACAAGTCTTGATCACACAAATGTGACTTGCTCCTTTGGGACTCGATCTGGAGATGCCTTGATCACTCAAATTAAGCTTCTCGTCCGACTCGAACTTCTTCTTCACGGGCGGTTGCCTTGTCACTTGACTCATTTGCACAAGCTTCTTGGATTTGATCACGAAGCCCTCCAATAACTTGAGACTGGTTCGACCTTGAACCTTTCTACAATCCTACTTGGAAAGTAGACCTCTTTTTCTTCTTCAAAGTTTCCTCTTCAACAGTTTGAAGTTGTCTTTCCTTCACAACTCAGTGTTGGATCGATTTCCTTCGAGTTTTAGGCTTGAGGATTTGCTTGAATAACTTGAGAGTATTTATGCATGTTACAGCTTGAATAATTTCTTGATTATCAGGTATGCAAGGTAACCTTTTCTCAAAGTGATTCCTCACCTTTTTATAGTGCACTTTCAAAAATCGCCGTTGAAGAGATAGGTGATTTTCAAAAGTCACTTGTGTTCGTTGGCTTGTCTTTTCTTGGTCTTCAATCTTGAGATGTAGACCTTTCCTCGTATTAAATGAATGTCCGGCTTTTCGAGACTCGACACGAGGTGCGATGCTTCCCATTGGTTTATTCATTTTGCACGCTTCGGGGGATCGAGCACTTTAAGACATGGCGGCATGGAAGTATTACTTATTTAAGTAACTTCCTTGACTCTTTGTGAAAACGGATTCTTTTCAGTCGTCTTGACTTGATTGCGATCCTTAATTCCCCAGGTGACTTCGAGTTAGCTTGCAGTCAATGGATGACTCATCTGTCATTTCAACTTTGAGACTTGGCTTCTTGAGTTGACTTGATTGACTCTTCATACAAAATGTGTCCCAACCGATACTCCTTCATCGAGTTATTGACATCTCTTCCTTGCCACACTCACTTCGCTTCTCGGTGGAGTCTCCATCCTATTCTTGATTGACTTCTTGTATATCCAGGCATATCGACTTGACTCGGCTCATGCACCCTATCTATTACAAATGATTACAAGGAAAATGGGGTGCCAACTTTCTAGTCTAAGTATTACAAGGCATTCATCAAAATCCAAATAAATTTCCCAACAAAGTTGTATCTCTTTTTCTGTCATCACTGGTCCATTCAGGTCCTTGGTTTTTCAACTAAGTTTGTCTTGCTTGACCCACACTTTCTTCTTCCTTCAAATTGCAATGCTCTCCTTGCAAATTGTTCACTTTCAATATTTGCGGTGGCCCATCCTCTATCACCACCACATCTCGTCTTGTAAAGCGATAGATGAGCCCGCATCACGAATTTTCCAGTCGTCGAACTCCTCAATAGTGAACTTATGAATGCGTGTCAAATTTGCTTCCATGATAATAACTTTCTTTGAATAAAAATGGCTTTTGAAAGAACAAGTGTTAAAAATCTTCTTTGAAAGATTGGAGATCTAGTTCAAAACCGGTCACGGAAGGCTCAATGAACCAACCGCTCGATATCACTTGTAGGTCCCAAGGGGTGTGAGTAAGGTTTAGAAGGGGGGTTGAATAAACCTTACCAACTTTTCGATTTTAGTCCTTTTAAAATATTACGAGTTAATTACACAAAATAAGTCCTTGATGGACAAAAAATTAGTTAATCAAATAGAGTTAGCCACTCAACGACTCGAAAGAGCCGTTGATAGAATAACTCGGCTATTTAGACTAAACTTAACTTGGTTGTGATGAGATTTTCATTGGAAGACTTAACACCCTTGAATTTGATTTAAGTTTGTTTTAACACTTGATTTTAGCACTTTGTTAATTATCAGTTGGATAGCAAATTATCAGCAGATATAAAGTGATATGCAGAAATAAAATGCTAAAATGTAAATGAAATAATAATTTTTATAGAGGTTCGAAGATGGGGTAATTTTTCTACTCCTCTCTTCTCCAACTTCTGGAAGAATCCACTAAGTATTGATCAGAGTACAAAGTGATTAACAGTCCAGATACAAGTCTTGATCACACAGCTGACTTGCTCATTTGGGACTCAGTCTGGAGATGCCTTGATCACTCAGTTGGCTTCTCGTCCGACTCAGGTTCTTCACAAGGCGGCTGCCTTGTTACTTTAGCTCATTTGCTCAAGCTTCTTGGATTTGATCACGAAGCCCTCCAATAACTTGAGACTGGTTCGACCTTGAACCTTTCTACAATCCTCCTTGGAAAGTAGACCTCTTTTTCTTCTTCAAAAGTTTCCTCTTCAACAGTTTGAAGTTGTCTTTCCTTCACAGCTCAGTGTTGGATCGATTTCCTTCGAGTTTTAGGGTTGAGGATTTGCTTGAATAACTTGAGAGTATTTTTGCAAGTTATAGTTTGAATAATTTCTTGATTATCAGGTATGCAAGGTAACCTTTTCTCAAAGTGATTCCTCACCCTTTTATAGTGCACTTTCAAAAATCTGCCCGTTGAAGAGATAGGTTGATTTTCAAAAGTCACTTGTGTTCGTTGGCTTGTCTTTTCTTGGTCTTCAATCTTGAGATGTAGACCTTTCCTCGTATTAAATGAATGTCCAGCTTTTCAGACTCTGACACGAGGTGCAGTGCTTCCCATTGGTTTATTCCTTTTGCACGCTTCTGGGACTGAGCACTTTAAGACATGGCAGCATGGAAGTATTACTTATTTAAGTCACTTCCTTGACTATTGTGAAACGGATTCTTTTGATCGTCTTGACTTGATTGCGATCCTTAATTCCCCCAGGTGACTTGAGTTAGCTTCCAAATCAATGGATGACTCATCCGTCACTTCAACTTTGAGACTTGGCTTCTTGAGTTGACTTGATTGACTCTTCATAAACCAGTGTCCCAACCGATACTCCTTGATCGAGTTATTGACATCTCTTCCTTGCCACACTCACCGCTTCTCGGTGGAGTCTCCATCCTATTCTTGATTGACTTCTTGTATATCCAGGCATAGGCCGATTTGACTCGGCTCATGCACCTATCTATTACAATATGAATTACAAGGAAAATGGGGTGCCAACTTTCTAGTCTAAGTATTACAAGGCATTCATCAAAATCCAAATAAATTTCCCAACAAAGTTGTATCTCTTTCTGTCATCATCAAAATTCGGTCCTTGTTTTTCAACTAAAGGTCGGTCTTGCTTGCAAACACAACTTCTTCTCTCCTTCACCAGAATCGCTCTCTCTTGCAATGTGTTCACTTTCAATATTTGCGGTGGCCCATCCTCTATCATCACCACCACATCTCGTCTTGTTAAAAGCGGATAGATGAGCCTCGCATACGAATTTTCCAAACATCGAACTCCTCAATAGTGAACATATGAATGCGTGTCAAATTTGCTTCCATGATAATAACTTTTGAATAAAAATGGCTTTTGAAAGAACAAGTGTTAAAAATCTTCTTTGAAAGATTGGAGATCTAGTTCATAACCAATGCGGAAGGCTCAATGAACCAACCGCTCGATACCACTTGTAGGTCCCAAGGGGTGTGAGTAAGGTTTAGAAGGGGGTTGAATAAACCTTACCAACTTTTCGATTTTAGTCCTTTTAAAATATTACGAGTTAATTACACAACTAAGTCCTTGATGGACAGCGAAATTAGTTAATCAGCAGAGTTAGCCACTCAACAGACTCGAAAGAGTTGTTGATAGAATAACTAAGCTATTTAGACTAAACCTTAACTTGGCTGTGATGAGATTTTCAGCGGAAGACTTAACACCCTTGAATTTGATTTAAGTTTGATTAACACTTGATTTTAGCACTTTGTTAATTATCAGTTGGATAGCAAATTATCAGCAGATATAAAGTGATATGCAGAAATAAAATGCTAAAATGTAAATGACACAATAATTTTTATAAGGGTTCGAAGATGGGGTAATTCTTCTTCTCCAACTCTTGGAGGAATCCACTAAGTAATGATTAGAGTACAAAGTGGTTATCAGTCCAGATACAAGTCTTGATCACACAGTTGACTTGCTCCTTTGGGACTCAGTCTGGAGATGCCTTGGTCACTCAGCTGGCTTCTCGTCCGACTCAGCGATTTCACAGGGCGCTGCCTTGCTACTTATGCTCACTTTCTCAAGCTTCTTGGATTTGATCACGAAGCCCTTCAATAACTTGAGAATGGTTCGACCTTGAACCTTTCTACAATCCTCCTTGGAAAGTAGACCCCTTTTGATTCTTCAAATGTTTCCTCTTCAACAGTTTGAAGTTGTCTTTCCTTCGCAGCTTAGTGTTGGATCGATTTCCTTGGAGATTTTGGCTTGAGGATTTTGCTTGAATAACTTGAGAATATTTTGCAGGTTACAGTATGAATAATGCTCGTTATCTCAGGTATGCAAGGTAACCTTTTCTCAAAGTGATTCCTCAGCCTTTTATAGTGAACTTTTCTAAAATCTGCCCGTTGAAGAGATAGGCTGATTTTCAAAAGTCATTTGTGTTCGTTGGCTTGTCTTTTCTTTGGTCTTCAATCTTGAGATGTAGACCTTTTCTCATATTAAATGAATGTCCAGCTTTTCAGGTTCTGACACGAGGTGCAGTGCTTCCCATTGGTCTATTCCTTTTGCACGCTTTTGGGACTGAGCACTTTAAGACTTGGCAGCATGGAAGTATTACTTATTTAAGTAATGTTCTTGACTTTTGTGCAACGGATTCTTTTCAGTTAACTCCTCTTTGCAGCTTGCTTTTCCCTAGGTGACTTGAGTCTGCTACAATGATTGAAAGACTCATCTGTCACTTCAACTTGACTTGGCTTCCTGGGTTGACTTAACTGATTTTTCTCACAACTGTCTCACAACCGATACTCCTTCAGTCGATTCCTTGGTCTTATTTCTTGGCCATATTCAGTTGTTCCTCGGCGGAGTCTTCACTTCACATCTTCAGTTGACTTCTTGTATTTCCAGGCATAGTTGACTTGACTCAGCTTATACAGCTCTATCTATTATGATAAGAATTACAAGGAAAATGGGGTGCCAACTTTCTAGTCTAAGTTTTACATGGCATTCATCAAAATCTAAACAATAAATTTCCCAACATTTGCTAAATCAAAGATGCTGAATCAAATGAAATTGTGCTACAAGGATCAAGGCAGAAAAATATGTATGTAGTGTATTGGTCAACTGCTACACCAACCACATGTCTGCTAGCAAATAGTACAACCGAATCAAGTTGGTTGTGGGACAAGAAGCTGAGTCACCTGAATTTCAAGACAATCAATAAGCTTGCAAGGAGTCATCTTGTGGAAGGATTGCCTGACTCAGTGTACAAGAAGGAAAGCATTTGTGATTCATGTCAGATGGGAAAACAAATAAAGTTTTCTTTTAAGGACAAGACAAGTCCTTCTTCAACCAGGATATTGCACTTATTGCATAAAGATTTGTTTGGTCATGTTGAATCAGCCAGCATCAGTGGAAAGAAATACACCTTAGTGGTGGTGGATGATTATTCAAGATACACATGGATAATCTTTATGTGTAAAAAGAATGAAACCATGCAGAAGCTCCCTCCGCTGATGAGAAGTGTTCAAAATGAAAAGAGTCAAACCATTATAAAGATAAGATCTGACAGAGGAACTTAGTTTGTCAATTGGATTATTACTCAGTATTGCATACAAAATGATATTGCTCATGAGTTATCAACTGCAAAAACTCCACACTAGAATGGAGTGGCTGAAAGAAGGAACAAAACCCTCAAGGAAGCTGCGAAGACCATGTTAGATGAAGCTGGATTGCCTAAGAGATTTTGGGCTGAAGCCATTAATACTGCTTGCTACACTCATAATAGATGTATGATCAACAGGCAGCTGTCCAAAACCCTTTATGAAATTTGGACAGGGAGAAAGCCAAATATTGGATATTTTCATATCTTTGGATATAAGTGCTTCATTCACAACAATGGCAAGGACAACTTGAAAGCTTTTGATGCTAAAGCTGATGAAGGTATCTTTTTGGGATACTCAGCTGAGAGTAAAGCTTTTAGAGTGTTGAACAAGAGGACTATAGTCACAGAAGAGTCTGTCCATGTGGTTTTTGATGAACCTAATGTCAATGGAGAAGGCATACACGAGTTAGCTGACAAGATGAATTAGCCAACCTGCTCGTTCGAAAGGTCCTTATGTTGAGGCGGTATAAGAAGACTCAACCCGATGAAGATGAGATAGTTGAATCTCGAGACAATGGAAAGTCCGCAATTGAATGATGATGAGGAAGGCTTGAAGACAACTTAGTTGCGAGACGACTGAATCCAACAGACTTACTCCAACCAGATGTAAGATGGCTGAGAGACCATCCTCTAGAGCTTATCATTGGAGATGTTAGAGAAAGAGTAAGAACTAGATCTAGGACTCAACATGAAGTTATGTTCATTTGTTTCCTTTCCCAAATAGAGCCTAAAGATGTATCACAAGCATTGGATGACACACATTGGATTCTAGCTATGCATGACGAGCTGAATCAATTTGAAAGAAACAAGGTTTGGAAATTAGTTCAAAGGCCTACCCACCAATATGTTATTGGTACTAAATGGGTATTTAGAAACAAGATTAATGAAGAAGGATCTGTAGTAAGAAACAAAGCAAGATTGGTAGCCAAAGTGTATTGCCAAGAGAAGGGCATAGATTTTGATGAAACATTTGCACCTGTTGCAAGATTGGAATCAATTAGGATATTTCTTGCTTATGTTGCACACAAGAATTCACTGTTTATCAAATGGATGTGAAGAGTGCATTTTTGAATGGACTTTTGGAAAGAGAAGTCTATGAAGAGCAACCTCCAGGTTTTGAGCAAAAAACTACTGGAGATAAATTCTATAAGCTCAAAAAGGCATTGTATGGATTGAAACAAGCACCAAGAGCCTGGTAGGATACATTGTCTCAGTTTCTTATTATCAATGGAATCACCAAGGGCAAGGTTGATAGGAACTCTTTAGAATTCAAGATGGGGAGAGTATACTGCTTGTTCAAATTTATGTGGATGACATCATCTTTGGATCCACAAACAAATAGATGTGTGACAAATTCTCAAATCTCATGCATGGGAAATTTGAGATGAGTATGATGGGAGAGCTGACTTTCTTCCTAGGTCTTCAAGTCAAGCAAATGAAGGATGGAACCTTCATAAGTTAAACCAAATATACCAGAGATTAAATGAAGAAATTTGGTATGTAAGAGAAGTCATCTGTGAAGATTCCCATGAATACGTCAGTCAAAATGGACATGGATGCAGAAGGCAAAGTTGTTGATCAAATCAGATATAGAGCCTTATTGGATCATTGTTCTATTTGACAACAAGTAGGTCGGACATCACCTTTGATGTAGGTGTATGAGCTAGATTATAATCTTCACCAAAGGAAAGTCACATGACTGCAGCCAAGAGAAACTTAAGGTATTTGAAGGAATGCCAAGAAGTTGGCTTATGCTATCTAAAGGATGGAGGATTCAAGCTAGTTGGCTACTCGACTCGGTATTATCTTTGGATGTAGAGTGGACAGAAAAGTACATCGTAATCACAAATTCTTGGAAATATGTTGGTTTCTTAGTTCAAGAAAAACAAAATTCAATAGCTACATCCACAAACAACCAGAGTACATGGCTGCAGAAAGTTGTTGTGCCCAAGTCTTATGGATGAGGCAACAACTGAGAGACTGTGATATAGAAGAAAAGAAGATTCCAATTACGTGTGGAAGAGACTATTGTCGATGCACAACAGAGTCCAAAGGAGACAATAGTTAGAAAGACAACTGAAGAAACTGAAATCATCACAACCGACCAAGACTGATGCGAGACAGCTGAGGATGAGAGGGCTCCCCCTGAGCCAATGCTGGAGGATGATGATTTAATAATGTTGTCTCCTGTATATCCAGACATTCAGGACAAGCTAAGGATTTGGAGGGCTTGGAAACTGAGTTATGCCAGGCATCAATTCCAAAGTCCAGAATTTATTGAAGAAGAAGAAAAGCTGTTGAGCTTCCTGGGAACATTGTTATTAGTTCCGCACTCGATCAAGATTTTTGCACAGCCATTCTCTATCAGAAAAAGGACGAGGAGAAAGCCAAGGCAAAATCTATTGAAGAATCTCATAAGCCTCACAACTGTTTCTTCACAGACGCTCCCGAACATGCCTTACAGCTAGCCTCTAGCAGTGACAGTGACGTAGAAGAGCTGAAATCTGCTGATGCAGTAGAGAGGACTGAGTTTAGACAAGCAATTAAAGAGTCCAAAGAACTACACGAGAAGACATTGTTGAAGGGCCCAGGAGAGTCATCTTCTATTCTAATCTCTCCTAGCCAAGATATTTTGGAGATGGTGATGGTAATCGATGCTACTACCTCACCAGTGCACTCTGATGGACAAGATACCAAGAAGGTTGGCGATAAAGCTAAGGATGCAGAAGAAAAGAGCACCTTAGCCAAGCCTACCCCTGAAGAAGGTGTTGAGATACATGCCCTGTCGGCTGAACACTCACTTGGAAAAGAAGTCGAGTCTCAGGTTTCCAGTGACCCTGTTGTTCGAGTCTCAACTGGTGCGCCAGCTGAGGGGTAAACTGAAATCACCACATCCGGGCCAGAGAAGGTTGTGGGAGGCACTATTCAAATGAAGTTTGGAGGTGTAGATGAGAACATCAATGTACAAAAGAGGGGGGTTGATGACGCTCAAACGGTTCAGACTGTCTCAGCTGAAATCCCAGCTGCATTGCAGGCCAATGAAGCTGCTGATGCAGCCAAGGCAAAGGATGGGAAGAAAGCCATGGGAGTTGAGACTCCTAGCTCTGAAAGTGCAATCCTAGAGGTTGAGACCTCAAAGAATGCCACCGAAGACCCTAAAGCAGCTCTGTTTGCTAAAGGGATTGTTGAAGACCCTGTTGCGGTTAAGATTGCACAAGAGAATGTACAAGGCCCATCAGTGGTTGAGACTATTGAAGGTAATGAAAGCCCAGTGGAGGTTGAGACTTCCATGGGTAAGAAAGGTGAAGAAGAAGTGTCTGCCCCTCAAGAAGATGCTGTTGAACATGAGGAAACAAGTGCCTTACATGACTCTCAGGAAAATGTCTCCTTGGAATTCTTAGATACGGATGACGAAGCTGAGTCTATCCCTGAAGACAAACCTGAAGAGGACCAGCTGTTGAGGAGGCATTGGCACAGCGAAGAAAGGCGAGTGAGAAAGTTTCCTTCAAAAAATTCACATTGGTTGATGGCCCACCTCATATGGTGCCATCACCATCCCATGACGCTGATGAACCAGCTGAGGAACAGACTACTCATAAGGAAGAACCAACTGATGCCAACGACGCTATTAAGACAAATGAGGTCGGTCGGCTCGCTTAGAGCTAACACAATGCAGAAGATGCCGAGACGCCGAAACAATTTGAGGCACACAGAGCTGAAGAACACTTAAGGGAAAAGGGTAAAGCTCCTGAAGCAGAAAGGGGAGAAATTCCCATTTTCCCTGAAGATCTTTTTGTAGAGTACTTTCCGTTTGTGGCGGAAGTACCTTTGGAGATATAGTCTACTACTGAAAGTGCAAGATATACTGTTCACATCCCTGCTGAAGAGATTAGAACTCCAGATGGTCATACAATAGTATCGTTCGGTTTGGATTTTGATGTTGTATGGCATGAGGAGCAGTCCGCTGATGTAGCTGACTTCAGAAAAGCTTTCAAGGCCATCTGTGCTGAAATTGAGAACATGGAAAGAGGATTTGCAGCACTAAACCAGCGGTTGGACTACATAGATGCAACGATCACGGTAGATATCCGAGGAACTGTATTGAGGATAAGGGAATGGACAGCCCAAATAAAAGCACTCAGGCATGAGCAAGTTACATATTTCAAGTCTCTATTTGCCAATATGGTAATTTGGAGCGCAGAGAACGCCAAGTTTCAACAGAGACAGAGAGATCACATCTTCAGGATGGACCAGTCGTACAAAACGGATACGGAGTTCTTTGAAAGCACAACATAAAGCGGACCTTCCTAAAACGAAGCCACCATGAGAACAAAAATGATGGTGATACAAACAGAGATGAAACGATAGCAAGTGAGATGAAGGCTCACGATCGTAGTTTAAAACAAAGACACTCACTTGATCGAGAAGATGGACATGCCTAACAAGAAACTAGATCTTATCATGTGAGTTGACTCTCCTCCTAGTGATGATGCCAAAAAGGGGGAAGATAGTAATAAGAGGGAAGGCAGTGGAAGTGAGATGAAGAAACCACTCCTGAAGATTATGCTTGCAAAAAACCCTGAACTTGGCTCAATCACCGCCTCAATCCTAAGCCAGCTACCCCAAGGCCTGTCAGCTGAAGAGAAAGCTTACTTAGCATTCAAGAAGACAAGAGCTGAGATAGAAGCTGACTTTGCCAAGGTAGAAGAGAAGCATCATGGTAGCATAGAAAGCTTAAAAGCAAAGTACGATGGCCCCCTAGCTGGATTATTAAAAGACTCCTCAGTAGTGAAGCCCCATCGGGAGTTAGCTGTCCCAGATGCAGGATCTGAGCCAAGGTCCTTGGAGAAATTCCAAATGTTTGCATCAGAAGGATATTTTAAAGGAATGACTCTACCAAATGCATGAGACTTGTACTAGGAAAATGGTTTAGTGTTATGTTAAACAGCCGAGAAGCAGCAGACATCGAGTAGTCAGCAAACTTCAAGGGCACAACCCGTGCAGTACACTCCCAGAAGAAGAGCAAACTCTGGAAGGGGAAAGGGATGGATTGGTGAAGATAGAAGAGGCGGAGGTACTCCACCATAGCCAAGGCTTAAAGATGTTCGTTATGGAGATCCCCAGAAGAAAGGCCGATCTACTGAGTTGGGTTGGACGAACTATCTAACAGAGAGGTGAACAGAAGGAATGAGAAAGCTAGAAGAAGGCAAGAGGAAGAAAATGCTAGGCTACATCGCGAATGGAAAGAAAGACAGCAGAGGGAGGACCTTGCTGCAAAAAAAGGCCTACGAAAAGAAGAAGAGAGAGGAGAAAGATAAAAAGAGGAAAAGAGCAGAAGAGGATAGAAGGAGAGCAGAAGAGGATAGAATGAGAGCAGAGGAGGATGTTGAGCGAAGAAGAAAGCAGTCGATGCGATGAAGACGGCTGAACACCTTCATGTTGTATTGTACTTAATTGTAAATACACACACTTGTAAGTACTCTGTATATGCTCTGAGATAATTTATGATCTGATACCTTGTAAAGATTTATACATTGTAAAAGCGTTGTAAAGTGCAAAGAATGATATGTTCAATAAAATGACATATTCAAATACAATCATTCTTTATTTTATGCACTATTTACTTTGCTATTTATTTAAGTTTTGGCTCATCAAAAGGAGGAAATGATTGGGAAAATTTATGTATATATTTTGATGATACTATGTAAAACTTAGATTAGGAAGTTGGCACCCCAATTCAAATGTGATTCAACTTTTAATAAATAGGGTTCTATTAGCTAAGTTGAAGGCAACCAAGTTGAAGATTATAAAACTCGACTGAAGATTGAAGAGAAGACCTAGTTGTGTGACAGATGGAGTGAAGTGAAGAATCAGTCAACTGATAGAAAAGCTGTCTCGGTCGGTGGTTGTGATGACAAGAAAGTCATTCCTAAATCATGGGAACCGATTGTCTCGGGGATATTGCGAGAAGAGGATCAAAGAAGGTGAAAGAGATCAATTGTCAAGCAAAGTCAAGGTTTTGCTTGAAATAGGCATGTGTCGATCGCAAGAATAAAAAGTTGTTTTTCTTTGGAAGAGTGCAAAAACAAGGAGCCAACGGGATGTACCTAAAATTCTCGCAGAGTTTAAGAAAAGGTTGTAGAGCTTTAAATTCAAGGTGCGGTCTTCACCCATGCTTTGCAAGACAAGACAAGCCATAACCTTATGAAGTGTAGTTTGAAAATATGTCTTTCTCTTCAATGGACATATTTTTGAACCTACACTATAAAAGACTGAGGAATACACAGAGAGAATGAACCGGAGCAACTTATGCAATCTGAGACACTCAAGCATTCAAGCAAATAACCTGAAAAGCAAAATCTCTCAAGTATTCAAAGAAAATCCTCAAGCCTAAACTCGAAGAAAATCGATCCAACACACTCAGTGAAGGAAGACAACTTCATCAGTTGAAGATGAAACTTGTTATCAAGAATAAAAGGTCTACTCTTCAAGGTTGAAGGAGGTGTAAGGTTCCAGATCGAATCAGTGTTTTAAACCTGTTGGAGGGCTAAGTGATCAAGTCCAAAGGTTTGAAGGAAGCTGAAGTAGCAGGGCAGCTGTCTTGTGAAGAAGCTAAGTCCCAGGAGCAGCTAGTTGTGTGATTAAAACTGACTCGGACTGTCAACCATTTTGTAACCAAGTCAAGTTACTTTGTGGATTCCTCCAGGGGTTGGAGAAGAGTAGATTAGAGGAATTACCACATCCTCGAACCACTATAATTGCTTGTGTTTATTTACTTTCAGCACACTTACTTTCTTGCATTATCTTTTTATCTGATGATAGTTAAATTGCTTAAGTCTACTGATAATAACCCTGCTAAAACAAGTGTTGAAAAACATATTCTAAAACTAAGGATGAAAGTCTTCCGCTATTGAAAAATTAAGTCCACTGTTAATTCTAAAGTGTTAGCTGAAACAGCTAAGTATACTATCAACAACTCAGTCGAGTCTGTTGAGTGGGTAATTTTGTTGTGTACGCCAACCTAGCTGTCCCTCAAGGACTTAACTGACTTGAGTCAACTCTGAAATTGTTAAAAGGACTAAAATCTAAAAGTTGGTAAAATTTATTCAATACCCCCTTCTAAACTTTACTTATCAACTCTTGGGACCTACAATCTGCATCTTGATATCATTGTCATCCGTCACCTCCCATCGATAGTAGTTCCCAATCCCAAAATAGTTTGGCGAATGGGAACACGGGCGTATGAATGGAAGGCACTGTTCCCGTTGGAGAAGAGGTTGTAGGCATGTTGATGTCTGTGATGGAAGTGAAGTGAGTTTCGGTGGTAGTAGGAGGTGCGATTTTATCAGTTTGCTCGGACGCCATGTAAATTCCTTAAGATTGATGTGATAAATAGAGAGTAGCCGGTAGCAAACTGTAAAAACCAACAGAAGAAAAATGCAATGAGTCTAATGTAGTCCTGAGGCGTGCAAGAATGCACTGTCCTTAAGAAATTTACTTAATCCCTCCAAGATTCAACAGGTTTTAATGGCAGAAATATTTGGGTAACCTAGCAAAATTGAAAGGTGCAGAAAAAATGAAGAAGAAAGATGATTTTCCTCTCTCTTGTATTCAACTATGTGAGGGGTATTAGTAAACCCACTACCAACGGATTTCAATAAAAAAATAAGAAGCATTATTTTTAAAAATTGATGCTCGTTTTCTGATCTAAAGTTTAGGAATCAGATTTTTATTTGAATAGGTCTCTTGTAGGACCGCTTTTTACGGATCCTATTCCGTAAGACAGATCCTACAGCCCTACCCGCCCGTCCAAACACACCTGTTATTTAAAAAAAATATTTCGCTTCAACGCTCCACAGGAATCGAACCCGCGCCTATGGAGACGTAAGGTGGTATTCTACTACTACACCACTAGTGCTTGTTGTGCAATTTTAGTATAACCATGTATGTAAACCATTCATAAATACACATGGTAATTAAAAAAAATGAAAACGCCTCTAAATGCAGAGGCTACGAATCGAACCCAAGTCTATTAAAAAACATGATACATTATCTCAATAAATAGATACTTATAAAAGTGTTACTTTAACTACATCATATTTATTTTTTATTTTTCCTCTTTTTTTGTTCCTAGTTTGTAACTGTATTAAGAAATATGATATTTTATCTCAACAAACGGATACTTTTACTTATTAAAGTGTTACTTTAACTATATCATATTTATTTTTTGTTTTTCCTTCTTCCTTCATTTCTAATTTGTAACTATATTAAAAAACATGATACTTTATCTCAAAAAATAGATACTTTAACGTATAAAAGTGTTACTTTAATCTGTTATATATATATTTATTGTAATATATTCATAATTTGTGACTATATTAAAAAAAATATGTTACTTTATCTCAAAAAACAAATATTTTAACTAATAAAAGTATTAATTTAACTCTATCATATTTATTATTCATCTTTCTTTGTCTTTATTATTAAAAATATAATACTTTATTTAAAAAACAGATAATTCTACTCTTAAAACATGATATTTTACTCATAAATGTATTACTTTAACTCTGATATATTTATTTTTCCTTCAATATAATGTAATCATAATTTGTGGCTATATTAAAAATATGATACTTTATCTAAAATAACTGATATTTTTTTCTCATAAAATTCACTTTTTAATCGAGGATGAAAAACAGAAAAAAAAAAAAAAAAGTGTGCTTTGACCCGTGGACCGGTCAACAGGATCCGCGGTCAAATAAGATCCCTCTTACGGATTAAGACCCGTAAGACAGTCCTACATAAGTTTTTGCCTTTTTTATTTTCAGATAAATAGGAACAACCATTAAAGGATAGGATCAATATGTTATGAACCGATTTTGAATTAGCAGATAATGTAAATAATTGGTCAAAATCGGTTAAAGCTAAAAGACTAAGTCACAAAATTAGTTTTAAAGTGGCAAAACAAACTGGGTCAAACCCATATCTCCCGCGTAGCACAAGGGGCAAATTGACGAATTAACACTTAAAATCGCAAATTTGGCCCAGCTCTATATATGAGCGGAGCCACCTTATTCACTTGGCCTAGCCCATAATGGTCTTCCATTAATAAAGAGGATAAAGCTTCTTTTGGTTTTCTATGTGGGATAGAGAATCTTTTAAAAACACATTAAATAAAACTTATCTTTCAGTTTCTTTGAAATTTATTCCCTCTCCTCCGACCACTACTCCCAACTTATTAAAAAAAACCTTAAAAGTATATTTCCATTGTACCAAACAATGTAGTCTGAAAAACGAAAATTGCTTGCATTTAGAAATTTCACTAATGTCCATCACCTGCAAAATCCACTGAATGTTCATTATAATTCGATTATCAAGCACTAACAAAGCTATAGTAGATCAGCAATGTTCACAAAAACCTTGAAATGAAAAAATAATAATGAGCAAAAGTATCCATATATTCATTACCACAGCATATTTCTTGGGTCCTCCACTGCAAGCCAAGGTTGCTCCACTATAACACCCACTCTTCTGTTCAATTCCCTTACCAAGATCTTCAAGAACAAATGTTGTCTTTGTCTTGCTATTGCTAAACAAAACACACCAAATGTAAGGCCCTTTATGCTTACGCCGGCCGATGATGCCCACTCCCACTTCAGTAAACGTCCCATTTGTCAACAGAGATAGCGTCTTCTGATCTTGAACGAGTACTTGTGAGAATGCTTCTTGTGGCTGAAGATATTTCTGTTGGCACCCCAAAATGTAGCCGGATATCGTTCCAAAAGTCGGGAGCTCAACGCCGCAATTGGGAGCGAAAATTTCGGTAAAGTCGTCTTCTTTTGGCCGACAGTTTATGGTATTGTTGCGGCTGCAGTTCGCCTTGCATTGTTCTGCATACTGCAGAGCAATGCACCCGAGGCCCGGATTATCGCTTAGATTAGCAAGCTTGTGGGCCGTTCGATTCTTGTTAAGGATATCGAGAAGATCATTTGCAGCATTTCCTATAACACGGATGAAACAGTAAGTCTGTGCTTGGTTGCAAAATAATTTTGCAAAATTTCACTCAAAATTTTTTTTTTGGCCCCAACATGCGTTTGCTTGTAAATTTTTTCAAAACATACACTATTCACTTTTCTCACTTTTCAAATCATCAGTCACATCAAAATATGTTTTCACATAAAAAAAGGCTAATTTATTAAACTAAAGTTACTTAAAAATCTGTTTAACCAAGTAATGCCAAAAACAAAAATTTAGCATACAAGGTGAAAACAGAGTTCTAAACTCTGTTTTCTCAATTTTTAATCTTTTTTATAAACGTTTGCTTTTTGTTTTCGGAAATTTTAGAAAACAGCATTTATAACTCTGAAAAAAAAAATTAATTGAATTTTTTACTTTACAAATTTGAAAATACATACACAATTTTTCAGATAAGTGCAATTGATTTTTGCTCAAAATTTTAAAAAACGCTTGAATTTAGAATGAATTCAAAACACAACTGGAAGGAAAACATCAAGTGCATTACAAATGGAATAGGACAACATCAAGTGTATTGATTTACAAATAAAACCTAAAACACATGATTCGGATTTCAGTTGTAATGTAGTTGATGTTTTCCTATTCCAGTTGTGTTTTTAAAGCCATTCTAAATTTAGGCATTTTTTCAAATTTTGAGCAAAAATCAGTTGCATTTATCCGAAAAATAATATATGTATTTTCAAATTTGTAAAGTAACAAATTCAATTAAATTAACTTTTTGTTAAAAACAAAATTATTTTTGAAAATTAATTATAAAAATTTATAAAAACCAGAGTTATTTAAAATTTCCAGAAAAAAAAAAAAAGAAAAACCGAGAAAACATAGTTCATAACTCTGTTTTTCAAAATTTTTATAAAAATAATTAAATATGGAGAAAACAAAGTTTAGAACTCTGTTTTCACCTCACGTGCTAAATTTTTTTGTTTTTGGCATTACTTGGTTAGATAGATTTTAAAATAGCTTTAGTTTAATAAATTAGCCCTTAAAAACACCACATCAATTGTATCATTACACAATCATATCACAAATACACTATTCATTCTTAATTATTCAATCATCAATCGCATTCAAACACTATTATACTTAAAAAACCTGGCACATCAGCTATCATCATCACATTTTCGTCATTGGTTTAATTACAAAAAGTACCCTTAAGGTTTGACCTAATTACAAAAAAAAACCCAGCTAACTTGCAAAATTACAAAAAATACCCATGAGGTTTTATTCTGTCTAACATATACCCCTTCATAAGCCAAAAACATTTCAAAATCCCCCCTCATGTTAATAAAAATATTACAGTTAGCCCCTTGATTATAACACTAAATCAAACCTCGTGAGGTACTTTTTTGTCATTTTGAAAGTTAGTAGGATTTTTTTGTAATTAGATCAAACCTCAAGGGTACTTTTTGTAATTATCCATTCATCGATATCCAATCACACTCTCAATTCTTTCTCATTTATTCAAACAAAATTTTCACACTATTCTCTCCTATAATGGAAAGGGGCAGAACGCAAAGGTTAACCAATCACACCTAACAAGCTTTACCTAATTGCAAATTGTATAGAAGGGATCTAAGACAGGTAATAGAACCTTCTTGTTGAATCCTTGTTGCCTTTGGACATTCATTTAAAACTGTTTTTCCATTTTCAAGTAAGATTTGACACAACAAACATTCATGACACACTGACCAATGAAAATAGTAACAGTCAAGGAAGCAGACAGCAGATGAAGCTCGAGGCATGCTGTAATAATTCAATGTCTGGAAGTCAAGCTCTTGCATCAATTCAGTAACACCTTTACTCAAGAAAAAGAATCATAATCGAGGGTCACATAATAAGATATGTGAATTTTAATTTGTTATCTTTGTATAGCTGTACACTTTTCTATTCCAATGAAGCCCCCTTCTTGAATTCAATTATATGCAAATGAGAAATATTCAATAGAAAAAAGAGTTCGACTGGTCACTGATTTTCCAAATTCAAAAACTTCATGCTATAATTCTTCATTAACAAGTAAAAATAACCAATCCCCATTAAGGACAACTGGGAAACTACATCTCATTCTTCATAAACAAGAAAAAATAACCAACCCCCATTAAGGACAACCGGAAATTACATCTCCATCACTGTCAACAGCCACAGTCACCCCATGACATAATCTTCTTTGGGCTAAATTGCAATTTTGGTCCTGTAACTACAGGGGGTTCGCTATAATAGTCTTGCAGAAACCACAATTTGCCAAAAAGTCATGTAACTTACAATTTTGCTTACGTGGATATCCTCTAAGTAAGTTTTTCTTTCATGAGTTTTTATTTTTTATCCCAATCAAAATTCCAACTCACTTGGAGATGTTCATATAAGTGAAATTGGTTTCCACCTTAGTGGACACACTAATTTTTCTTTCAAACTTTCCAACTTCCGGCGAATAAATGACTGAAGTTGAGAGTTTTTTTTGGAAGTTACATGACTTTTTTGTAAATTATGATTTCTACAGGACTATTAGTCATTCCACTATAGTTAGGACTAAATTTGAAATTTAGCCCTCTTCTTTGAGTCCACTCTCATTTCACAAAACCAATAATTTGTAGTCACAACTCACAATAATATAGCACAATTAACCAAAAGCACCCATTCATTAAACCCTGAAAACATACATTATCAATCATACTATTGTCCCAAGCGAAAGAAAATTATGCTGCAAAATCAAATGTTCTTCAATCCAACTACAAGCAGCACAAAAGAAAATGGTTAACTAGCAAAGGAAGAAGATTTAAGAAAATAAGTGCAAATTAAAAGATGGTCAGTTTAATTACCATGGTTCTTGGAGCAAACAAAAGGTGCTAGTAGAAGAATACTACAGAGAGGAATCCACTGGAAGCAACAAAGCTCGTTGGCCTTCATTACCATTAAACAGCAGCCCCCCAGAAATAAAGCAAATATAAATGCAAGTCCAGAAAGTCTGCTTTTTTTTTTTTTTGTTTTCCCTTTTCTTTCTGACAATGAGAATAATGGTCTGAGCTCAGAAAAGGGTATTTTTCTTTAAGAATCTGAATGGCAGCATTGCTGGTTAAATGGGAAATGCAGAAAAATGGGGAATTATTTTCTTGGAAAGAACAAAAGGAAGGGGAAAATGGGTGGAGTGGATGCTGGGATTGAGGACAAAAGCTCTAAGTGGTGGCCCCCACATAGTCGTTGATTGATTTTCTTTATCACTGGAAATAAAATGGAGCCAAGCTTGAATCAAAACATAGAGATTGTTGATTTAGCAAACATAAATTCTTATATCCATGAACTAATTACTTCCTTTGTACTCATGATTATAAGAATAGGAATAATTTGATTTTTGGTACATAAAGTGTGACCATTTTTGGTACCCTGTTTTTAGGCGTCTCATTATTAGTACCTCATACTTATTTTTTAAAACAATCATCAAATATATGTAAATATAAGTTTCGGATTACAGTTGAGTCATATAACCTATATAAATAGATGAGTCATTTAAATTTTATTAATATACAATTCATTTTGGATCAACCAGAAAAGTAATAATAACACAGGTCAGGTTAGGTTTGCAAAATCTAATACAATTAATTAAATATGTCGGGTTAGAATAGGAAAACTTGAAGAAGATAACATGAATTTTATGTCTCGACATAACACATGAATCTGTACAAGATGACATAAGTTGCCAACCCTAAGAAGAAAGAGTTATAACTGCAAGTACGGCTACAAATGAGTCGAACTGAGCCAAACAAGAACATGCTCGAGTTCGGTTCGTTGTGGATAGGTTTGAGTTCCACTCGAGTTCGATGTGAACTTTCATAATTGAGCTCGAGCTCGGCTCATTTGCAAATTATTTGGTTCGCGAACTGTTTGAGCTCGGCTCGTAAAAAACTTATTTCATGTATTCGACGAGCTTAGCTCGAGGTCGGCTCAAGGCTCGTTTAAGCATCAATGAGTTCGGCTCGTTAGACTCGTTAAATGCTCGAGCTTGAATTCGAGCTCGTCAAAGAAAACTTGAGCTCGTTAAAGATCAAGTTCGAACACAGGCTCACGAGCCTCAAACGAACATGTTTGCGAGCCTAGCTTGAACATAGGCTCGCAAGCCTATAAACGAACATGTTTGCGAGCTTTCGAACCAAATATCTGCAAACTCGAGTTCGTCCTCTATGGTAGCATGATTTTCTCCTAGGGTTTCTTGCTTGATTAAAAGTGCGAGCTCGGATTTTAGACTCGAGTTCGGTTTATTAAGCCTGACGGATAAAAAAAAATTCAAATCGAAACCCGAATAGCTCGCGAGCTGGTTGATTTATTTGTAGCCCTAACTACAAGAGATGGATTGGATGGGAAGCTAGGAAAGTACTTGGGTGACCAACCGCCAGTCCACAATCCTCGCACCGCCTTCTTGGATCGGACTTGTCCTCAATAAAGGGGTAAGTTCATAAATGGCCTTTTTACTAGGTCAAACAACAAATTTGGCTTTACTTATAGAAAACATACTTTTATGGCCTTTTTCATTCAAAAAGACTAAAATACCCTTCTATACATTTTTAAAGCACAAAATTGACCTCATTCTTTGTTTTGATAAAATTGACGTCAAGCCCTCATTCATTTCACACAACCAAATTCTTCAATTTTAGTTGATTCTATAACTTAGAGCATTTCGACTAATTATTGGAGGTAAGTATTATCTATTAGTTCTACATTGTCATATTGGTTGAAGTTTTTGACATATTTTGATTATTACTACGATGAATAGTTGAACCCAAGAACCCTAATAAATTTTTCGCGACAAAATGACCTGTTGTTTTTTGTCGTTTAGACCATTAAACAACTCCTGGTTGTTTTTCAATGGTCTTTTTTGGTCGTTTAGACCATTAAATACTCTAGTTGTTTTTTGTTGTTTTTTGATCTTGAGTTGTTTCATAGTGCATAGTTTTTTATACAATATGGTTTTTCTCTTACACTTTTTTTTCTTTGAAGTGTAGGCATGACTCCACCATTTTGGGTAAATCGTATTTTATTTTGGCAAACTTGTCAACAAAGATGGCAAATGGGTATGGAAGAAAGAAAATAATGGCAATATTGGTGTAGAAGGTCTTCCAATCACTTTGTCGATATATCATATGAAGAGCTATGTTCTCAATTTCAAGATCTTTGCAACGTTGATTCTTCATTTTATGAAATTGAAATGTGGTTTCTTGCCCCTGTTGGTTGTGATAAAGTTCGATTCATATTAATTGCGATAGACGATTAAAATAATTTTTAGGTGTCAATACCAAGGCCAACTTTCTCCAATTTATGTAACACTTGTGAGAAAGGGTCGATTGGGGTAAAACAAATGAGTATGAATCAAACAATTACCAAAGAACCAAGAGAGACAATTTAGTTGGTTTTGACATGCAACATGAAACAATGATCATTATTGTGAGGTGGAAGAAAATGATAACGACCAAGCGTTGAACGGAATGAGTTGCGATTATTCCGAAACAATCCAGTAATGATGTTACACCGAACATCCGAGATAACGCTATAGAGAAGAAAATGCAATCACAAGTGAACACCTTTTTTCTTCTTCAGTTAGCAATACATTGCATGTGATACCTGATGGTGATTTACAGCCAGGTCAAGTATTCAATACCAAAAAGAACTTCAAGAAGTCATACATTTTCTTGCGTTAAAGCATAATTTTGAATTCAAGTTTAAAAATCAAATAAAGAGGTGTACACATTTATATGCATCGATGAGAAATGCAAATGACGCGTTTTGCGACAACAAAGTTCAATGAAAAGTCACTATTTTTTAGATTCGAAATATACACATGAACATATTTGCTCTATAAGTATGGCTCGCAATGATCATAGGAAAGCAACAATGTGGATCATTGGGAAACATGTCATGGATAAGTTGAAAGATCCCAACACCACGTACAGATCAACAAATCTCATGAATGACATTCATCATGACTTTGGCATACAAATGAGTTATCAAAAGGCAAGGAGGTGTAGAGAAACTGCTTTAGAATTTATACATGGTTCGCCTGAGGATAGTTATATTAGTTTACCCGCATATCTCCACAACTTGGCTCTTGCTAATCCCGAAACTGTGTACTATTTAGAGCTTGATGACGATAACCGCTTCAAGTACCTTTTTTTGGCATTTGGACCTTGCATTCATGGATTTCACTCGTCAATGCGGCCGGTTCTTGTTGTAGATGGCACATTCTTGACTGCAAAGTATAGAGGTGCGCTGATTGTTGCTACATGTCAGGATGCAAATATGCAGATATATCCTCTTGCTTGGGGCATTGTTGATTTCGAGAATGATGTTTCATGGCATTGATTTTTTTCAAAACTCAAAGACATAACATGTGATAAGGAAGATCTTGTTGTTATATCTGACCGTCATAGAAGTCTCATCAATGCAGTGCGAGATGTTTATCATAATGCCCGTCACGGTCATTGCATCTATCATATAAAAGGAAACTTGAGGATCGAGACTCGAAATGCTAATCTGATCTCTTTTTTGAAAGCGAAAAAGTTTATACTAATGAGGAGTTTAGAAATTTCATGGATCAAATCAGAAGTACTGATGAGACAGGTTGGAGGTATCTTAATGGTACAGATTTTCAAACATGGGCAAGGTCACATTTTCAGGGGAACCGCTATAATATTATGACCTCGAACAATGTAGAGTCGCTCAATTCATTATTCAAAAAGGAAAGACGAGGTCCAATACTCCCATTGATTGAGAGTATAGGAAATAAGCTACAAAAATGGTTTTTTGAGAGATGCGGAAATGCACAAAATCGCACAAGTCGTTTAACTCCTACAATGGAACTAAAAATGCGCAAACAATATGACATGGCGAAGAGATTTACAAAACACTAATTGATCATTTGATCTATGCGATGAGGAAGGCAAAGACACCATGAACTATATTGTTAATTTTGCTTAAAACACTTCCACATTTAGAAAGATTCAATTAGATAATTTTCCATGCGAGCACGCGATAGCAAATGAAAAACAAAGCGCATTCTCATGTCATACAACTTATGCTCTCATTACTATACTATTGACTTTTGGAGAGCCGCATATGCATGTAGTATAATACCAGCACCTAACAAAACAGAATGGCAGGTTCTTGAAATATTAAGAATACAAATGTATTGCCACCCCTTGTCCGACAACAAGTTGGCCGTCGTAGAACAACAAGAATTCCTTCAAGTGGAGAGTTTGCTAAAAGAATCAAATGCAGTAGGTGTGGAGCATCAGGACACAATCGGCTTACCTGTCGAGATCAAAGACCAATGGTTGACAGACAATCACAAGATTAGTTAGTGTTTACACTTGCACATGTGTTTTTACAGACTAGTAGTTTTTTTGTAATGTGTAGTATTTTGTTGAAATTAATGTGTAATATTTCCACAATGATCAGGGTCATTACACTTGAGAATGATTTACACTTGTTTGGTAAAAATGATTCAATGTGGGACTAAAAATAACCACGGTCTTGTTTACACTACCAAGGTCGTTTAGAAATATTCGGGGGTCATTTTAAGATTTTAAGAAAATATTGTAAATTTGGATTATTAGTGAGATTGAGGAATTAATATATTTAATTATACTTGAGAATGATTTACATTTGTTTGGTAACCATGATTCATTGAAGAGGGAGACAAAAGAAGACCAAAGTCTTGTTTACACTACCAAAGTCGTTTCCTAAATGACCTGTCGTTTATAAAACGACAATGGTCGTTTTGAAATATTTGGGGTCATTTTTAGATTTTAATAATATTATTAGTGGTATTCACCTTCTAAAATGCATCTAACTTTGTTAAATCATCACATTTTAAAAGTTTAAATAGTTTACAATGCAAATTACACATTTGGTTTCAACACTCAAACACAATAAAGATATTTAACTCTGTTTCAACATTTCGCTTTATGAATCTATGATAACACTAATCATTAAGAAGATATTGTGAAATTGGATAATTAGTGAGATTGGGAATTAATATATTTAATTACACTTGAGAATGATTTACACTTATTTGGTAACTATGATTCATTGAAGAGAGAAATAAAAAAAAAATACCACGGTCTTGTTTACACTACCAAAGTCGTTTCCTAAATGACCCAGTCGTTTATAAAACGACAATGGTCGATTTTGAAACATTTGGGGTCATATTTAGATTTTAATAGTCTATTAAGTGGTATTCACCTTCTAAAATGAATCTAACTCTATTAAATCATCACATTTTAAGAGTTTAAATAGTTTTCTAATGCAAACTGCACATTTGGTTTCAACATTCAAACACAACAAGACATTTATAACTATGTTTCAACATTATGCATTATGAATCTATGATAACACTAATCCTTGAGAAAATATTGCGAAATTGGATAATTAGTGAGATTGGGGAATTAATATGTTTAATTACACTTGAGAATGGGGAATTAATATGTTTAATTACACTTGAGAATGGTTTACACTTGTTTGGTAACCATGATTCATTGAAGAGAGAGACAAAAAGGACCATGGCCTTATTTACACTACCAAAGTCGTTTCCTAAACGACCCAATTCATTTATAAACGACAAGGGTCGTTTTGAAACATTCAATTTTCTAATGCAAATTGCACATTTGGTTTCAACACTCAAACACAACAAGACATATCCAACGTCGTTTTAACATTTTCTACATTATGAACCTATGCCACAATCATAACCATGATTCATTGAAGAAAGGGACTAAAAATGACCATGGTCTTTTTTACACTACCAAAGTCATTTTCTATAAGACCCAAGTCGTTTATACAACACTTACGAGACTTTTTGTAGTGGTACTCCATCAATTCTCTTTATGGTAAGTTTATCTTGGACATCAATCCCAACAATCTTTGCGAGCTTCGGGATTAATGTGGCATCATAACTCGAAAAAAGATTGAAGATGATCCTCTGAGGCAACCCTTGTCGGAATCATATACATTTAGCAACGACGCTCAAGTCTACCTCACAAGTAACCCAATGGCGTGCCTCACACACGGGATAGTAAAGATGAGTTATCCCCTTCCGACTCTTTGCCTTTCACAGGCAATTCCCCATTGAGGTATCCATCAAAGAGAGTACGCAGAGTATTATCGTCTCTACCAAATCCACAAATCGGTGGAACATTGAGTCGATTATCACTCTATTACAACGCCCAAAAGACGTTGGGTAAATATTTTGCCTCTGTAAGTAATAAGTACATTGCACAATCAATTTGCACATTATCAAGCCAAGAACCATAGGTTAAGATTTCTCTAAACCATCCTTTTGGAGCTTTTAAATCCACACCACATCGTTTCATCTTACCACTATTGAAAGCAAAAACGCGGTGGAATGATAAATGAAATGTAAGAATTTTATTATCAACTACGATGTAGCAACAAAAACTTAAACACACATCCTAACCTAAACAAACAACCCTGGTCATGTATAAAACGACCCTGGTCGCGTGTATAAATGAACCTGGTTATTTTCTACACGACCCTTAGTTGTTTAGTACACGACCATGGTCGTTTTTGGTCGAAAAATGTGTTTAGAAAAAGAGATGAATAGAATAGAAGTGAAACCATTTACCTGTCATCCGATTTTGAGTACCATTTATGGAACTCTTGTGCCATTATTGGACAAACCCTCGGATAAGGAATGGAACCATCCTGTCCATAAATTTTCTCGGCTTCAATTCATTCGTTTATGGAGATGATACGAATTGTGAAGGTATTTTTATTCTTGTACTTGTCTCAAGGCCTACATCTTCAATGTTCATTTGTCTTGGATGTTCTTTTGTACACATTTTCTATCATATTTTTCTTTTTCTTCTATACATTCGCCTCTTTCTCAACCACCTCAACAGAACAATTGTGGCTCCTTTGTCAACTGCTTCATTAGGAACAATCGGGGCTTTCTTGTCAACTACCTCGGTTGGAACAACATGCGCCCCTTTTCAACCACCTTAATCGAACATCCTGGGCTCTCTCATCAAATCGCTCATCGAGCCGCTTGGGGCTCCTTTGTCGAATCGCTCATTAGGAGCGATCGAGGCTCTTTGTAAACCACCTCACCACATTCCCGTGGAGGAGAAGGTGGATGATGCATAACCTACAAAGAAAAATACAAATTATAACTCAATACCACTTAATGAAAAATACACGAATTAAAATGTGCAATTCAAAATTTTAAACATAGTTCTCTTATATACCTCATCACGCCAAAGTGGGCTCGTTGCATCCGCCTCTTCATTTGGCCTCATCTGTAAGACGACCTCCACTATTCAATCTAATGCATTCATTTTTTGCTCCAATGCATCTATATTCCCACTTAATCTTCTATCCATTAACAAAATATCATTTAAAAAAGACATTTTAAATTGATAGGAGCAGCAGAAGTAGATCGATGTTGCGTAGAAGGAGGTCTATGCACATCCTACAAGAAAAACAAAACACAAATTATAAATTTAATTTCATCTATGACATAAATGAATTGAAAAATGCATTTTAAAATTTTAAAATTTCTTACTTCTTGGATGGATGTTCCTTGTGTATCGCCAAAATCACCATCGGTGACACCCTTCGCCTCATCTAATTGAGTGCCCTCACCGTCATGTGCCAAAAAATCGCATGCGACCAATAATTTTTCCTCGATGTAAGAGATAATTTTGCGCAAACTTTAAGCTGGAATTACATAAGAAATACTTTTATCAATAAATATTTTGATATTCAAATTCATAAAAATAGACAAGTTGTTTAAAAATTGAAATACTCACATTCGGTGAATCCAATATCCGAGAAATATTTAAGTGTTTAGGTTTAACGTTTGAGTTCCATCTCAACATCATTGAAATATTTCTCTTAGTCATAGATGTTTGAAATAAACTTGCGATCTCGGAACGTCTCAAATGCCCACACCTTAAAGAACAAATACATATAAGTAACAAGTTAGTAAAATATTACTTGGACAATAATTTATAATTACCAAAAAAAAAAAAACAGTTTATAGATACTTAAACAGTTTATATATAAACTAAAACTTGATAAAAGATATGACAAGTTCAATAATTTATTTACCTATAGAGCCAATGGAAACCCCCATAAGGAATATTGACCTCTTGCACTACCAAACTCTCTCCGATACCCGTGAATGGTGAATTTGAAACATCTTACGCGGATATTTGTTGAATAATTCAAGATTGTCAACTATATCTAACACATCCATCTCAATCGATGTAATGATTTCCTTGGCTCTCAATATACGCTCATAAATAATTACTAATCCAAGTTTATATTTATCCTCCTCGTCCTCCACCTCCTTAAATACCACTTCTAGATCATCAACTGACACACGCCCAAACTCGTTAAAATATTCATTCGCTAACCTATTTTCACCGGGCAAATTATTTCAAAACTCCTCCTCATTAGCAGAGTCAAGTCCTGTAATGAGAACAAAATCCTTATACGAAAAACAAACAACATTTTCCCCATCAAATGAGAACTAAATCTCATCTACATCATCCTCGGGTAATTTATCATTATAAACAATCCTCCGCAACATCAAACTATGCAAGAGTTTCCCCGACATTTGAATTCCATTGTTCAAATAATGAAAGTTGTCAAAACAAGATTTCAAAAGCTTCTCTTTATATTCATCATTCAAATGATCATACACAATCCCAAATTTTGCCAAAGTGCTTCGAACCAAAACTTTAGAATTAAATCAATCCTCACGTTTAATAGCATATTTCATTCTGAAATTACATAAGAACAAAATTTAGACATAAACTAATACACTTAAAAAAATATATATATATTGTGTAAAAAAAACGACTTCAGTTGTTTCCAAAATGACTACAATTGTTTACAAAACAACTAGAGTTGTTTTTTGTTATAATTTAAACTATAAAAAGAACTAGTGTATTAAACAAAAAACAAATTAGGTCGTTTATAAACAACTAGAGTCGTTTATGCCGACACCTTTACCAAAATCATATATTCGCAACCAAATCAATTTAAAAGCTTTCCCCATGGCTATTAGAACAAGAAATAACATAAGAACAAAATTTAGACATGAACTAATATAATTACAAAAAAAAACATTGTGTTTAAAAACCGACTTCAGTCTTTTATAAACGGCTACAGTTGTTTCCAAAACGACTCTAGTCGTTTACAAAACAACTAGAATTATTTGTTGGTATAATTTAAACTGAAAAAACTAGTGTGTAAACGATCCCAACCATTTTGTAAACAACCCGAGTTTTGAGTCGATTGAACAAAAAATGACTCGGGTCGTTTATAAACAATTTGAGTCGTTTATGCGCAAATCTTTACCAAAACCATATATTCGCAGCCAAATCAATTCAATAGCTTTCCCCCATGGCTATTAGAAGAAGAAAAACACAAATAATGATATTAAATCAATTAATACGTCAACGATTCCATTTCCACGTCAAAAACGAGCGATTTTGGTTGAGAAAATCCTAAAAGTTGATGTAAGAACAACTATGGATAATGAACTTCGACTTCTTACACATTTTCGGTCGATGCCAGTCGTTTTCCTGTTGTTTTGACGAGAAAATTCGAGATTTTGAAGATGGTGGAAACCAACGGTCTTTTTTTGGGAGAGAAAGGGATAGAGAGAAATTTTAGAAAAGGTAATGAAATCTTTTTTTTTCTTTAAATATAACTTAAGAAGTCAAAGGCCAAAACTGTATTGAAGTCGGGTGACCCGACTATACTTGACTATTCCTACCTCAATAGACACTAGTACTAAGCCTGGGCCTCTGGACCTGAACCTATTTTACTAATGAAATTGATTTCCAATTGGTTTTAATAGGGGAAATTACATGGAATATACTGTTTTTTGTACACTTACCACACAATACGCTCTTATTACTTTTGTACCTATTTTTTTCCTTTTGTACTTTTTTTTACGCTCCAGCATATTTTTCGATTATTTTTATTTTTTTTGTTTTTTTTGTTCCTACATTTTTTATATGTTATATAAGTTGTTTCGATATTGTTTAAATTTGTTTCTTTGTTGTTTCTTTGTCGTTTTGATGTTTCAAAACAACTATAACCTATTTTTATGCTATTTTTTTATTCATATATTATTTTGTACATTGTTTCTATTATTTCGATGTTGTTCTATAATATTTTTAATGTTGTTCTAATAATTTTTTTTTGTTTTCATGTAGTGTTCAATGTGTAAATACAATTTTTACCTATTTTTAAGCTCTTTTTATTCATGTGGTGTTTTAAATATTTTTTACGTTGTTTCTAGGTTGTTTCCATACATTTTTTAATGTTGTTCCGATGCTTCTTTGTTGTTACCATGAAGTTTTTGATGTTTAAATATAATTTTTACCTATTTTTAACTCTTTTTGCTCATATGGTGTTTTCTATATTGTTTCTGGTTTGTTTCTATATTGCCTCCTGATTGTTTATTGTGTTTTTTTATTCATGTTGTTTCTATAATATTTTTAATTTGTTTGGTTTTAATATG
The DNA here is from genome assembly GCA_016081115.2 of Rehmannia glutinosa. NCBI lineage: Eukaryota > Viridiplantae > Streptophyta > Magnoliopsida > Lamiales > Orobanchaceae > Rehmannia > Rehmannia glutinosa. The sequence continues at coordinate 65,468,685 of CM071925.1, forward strand.
TGTTGTTTTGTGTTTATATTTCTTGATTTTTTATAAGACTTCGGGTATAAGATGGATTAGTTTACGATGGCAAAATTTATCTTTTCACTGAAAATTTATTAAAAGAAACATGTTTGAAAAATGTTAGACACAATGTTAAAACAAAGCGTAAAAAAGTCCAGGATTTTTTGCTGGAGCGTATTGTTGTGTATAAAAAAGAGCGGCAACGTAAATTTGGGTAAAATAGTATCGAAAAACATAAAAGGCCGACATTATCTGAAAAAAGTGGGCATTTTTGTTCCCGTTATAATAACTGATAGTTGTAAATTACAATAATATTTTAATCAATATAATTTTTTTAAACTCTAAAGGCCTGTACAAGCCCATTTTAGTGGCCGGGTACGCTGTTTGGCGGGCTATCAACTTAACGAATCGGGTACCCGGGTCAAATAATCGAACTGCCTAGAACACATGGAACCCTGTCGAATAAACCAATCATGGTCCCCCGCGTGGCTACAAAGAAGCAAAACCCTCACTGCAAAGAAAACCTCCGCACCTCTCTCACTTCCTTATCCATGGCGTCTTCTTTGGTTAACCTATCTGGCCCTTTTACTTCCCACAGACCAAACTTCCCCTCTCTCTCAAACAAAGCCCCAACAGGTTGAATTTTCTAATCTTCAACTCCATTATCCCAACATCTCTTGAAATTCTAATTTACTAACCTTTTTATTGCTCGCGTAATTTTGGAATTTGGACAGGTTTAAAGAGGAGCTCTTTGAGAGTCAATGCAATTGCAAAGAAATATGAACCCTCTAAGGTAGTTTCCCCTCTTTTCTGTAAGAGACTTGAAAATGGAGCTCAAATTGTGTTTGTTTGTGTGTGTAGGTTGTGCCACAAGCTGATAGGGTTTTGGTTCGTCTAGAGGCTCTACCGGAGGTATTACTGTCGATTTCTTCTATTGTTCTGAGTCCGCTTTTAACGTATGTTAAAGTTGTAACTTTTATGTTGGGAATTTGGATTTTAGGAAGGTCCGATAACTTTTTTTTTATAAATTGGATTTTCAAAATTTCTATTGATTGTTACCCGTACATATAACAGCCGAATTTTGTTACTAACCACTTACTGTGATATTATTTTCAGTCCAACTGGTTCTGGTTAGAGTATATGTTTTTCTTTTAACACACGTCATTTTTTTCTTCACATTGTGCAATTGGCTTAAGGTTTATTGCAACTTCATACAGTTTCAGCTGTGAGTTTATGTGCTTTTGAATTAAATTTGACTATATTTCTTGCTTCCTCTTTCTCAGTTCTTTTCCTCCATTGTGTAAGGCTCTTCCGGTTATGGTTTGTGGGGAGCTATGTTGTTTTATTAAGATTGTTCCCTACATGTCTGTACCTGTAGCCACATATTTTTCATTATTTTTGTATGCTTTTCCATATTAATGCAATGTTGGTTTTCTTGTAGACTGTCATTTAGATAACATATCATTTTTTTGTGTAGAAATCAGCTGGAGGAGTTTTGCTGCCAAAATCTGCTGTTAAATTTGAGCGGTACCTTGTAGGAGAGGTGTGTGAAGCATAAATTTGTGTTGACATTCCAAGTCCCCGTTCTTTTGCTTATCCCCATTCAAAAACTTGTGTTGTTAGAGTTTGTATTGTGTTAACTTATGTTTACATAAATTTCTTTTCAGGTTCTTTCTGTTGGCGCTGAGGTTGGGGAAGTGGAGACTGGAAAGAAGGTGAGATTTGAAAGTTTTGGAATTATAGAATAGATTTCATGAGTGTTAAAATGTTGCCTGTAACTCTGTTCGTCTTGTGTGGACAAGATTAAATCAATAGATTTACTGATTCTGCAAGTTTTATTGTACCCATTTTCCCTTGTTCTTGTGATGCGTATCTGAGTTCAAATATTCCTTCCATGCAGGTGCTTTTCTCCGACGTAAATGCATATGAGGTACGTGTGTGATGTATGGTAGATTTATTTTGTGTTTTGGAGTATGATGTAATGGCAGGGCTATTGGAAACATATAAGATAGATTTGGAATCCGTCGTAATGACTCAAAAAATAGTTCAAAATATGAGCTCAATGATGTGAAATCTATTGTATTACGAATTTACGATAGTGCACAAACAAGCTCAATGAATTTGTTGTTGTGGATTCGAAATCCTTAACTTCAAATCCATCCATCTAAATGCCACCTGAGATTGTTTGGATAATTTCATGATACTACGGATATCAAACCCTATTCTGAACTGTTTCTTGAGTTATTGTTGTGGATTTGAAATCCATCTTCGTGTCATTTCAATTTTTTTCCTCATTCCTCCCCTCAAATCTAATTCCATTCATCCAATTGCAACCTCGAGAATTTATGAATACTAACATTTTCTTGTGGCGCACACAAAGTTTACCCATGTATGGAGAAAAAGACATGTGCGGCCTTCAAGCATATTATCGAAATCAGCTTCTGTCTTAATTTAACATATACAAATCATTAAAAACATATGTTTTTGATTTATCAGGTCGACTTGGGAACAGAGGCAAGGCACTGTTTCTGCAAAGCAGGTGATTTGCTGGCTGTGGTCGAGTAGAGCGTTTACAGATAGTGAAGAGCTAGTATTGATCCTACCATTGTTATTCGTTGAAGCATCATTGTTGCATGTAAACCTCTTGAAGAAAAATTATTTGACTCAAAAATTTTGCAATATCAATTTGGAAAATAATAATAGAGAAGACCTTGTTTTAGCTTATGGTGTGATGTGTACGATTTTGTTCAGTTTCTTCATTGTTTTCAGGTGCTTCTTGATTTTGACATTAAACATGTACTTTTGATCCTTGGGCTTTTTCACTGGTCCTCGGCCACTTCCATTTTGACGACGAACTATTTATTTTCTCAATGCATAAGATCATTAAGATGTGCTGTTTGACGGAGAAATGGCTTTTTTTTTTCTTTTTTTTAACTCTAATAATTTGATAAAAAAACAGTTTGATGCGGTGCGATATAGGTTGTTGGGACTTGGGGGCGGTTTTGTAATTTTTATTAGGGTGTCAATCAATGTTGTAAAAAGCGCTAGGTCTTCATTTGCGGGATTGATCTAGCCTAGCCTGCAGCGGAGCCTAGGCGGGGTTAGGGGAGACCTGGGTGGGATTAGGTGGTCCTAATCGGGAAAAAAATCGTAGGCGGACAAGAGGGGCCTAGCGCCTAGGCGGGGATTAATCAGGGTTAGGCGAATATCTTTACAGCATAGTCAATTTCGGATCAGCCACGAACCTAACACGAAATTAATGGGTATGGGTTCGCCGTTCGGGTCAAAATTTGGTTGAACTCGAATAACCCGCCAATTAAATAGGTAGGGTTCGGGTATCATTTAACCTTTCTAATCCGTTTGTGAATTTTTAAAAAATTAAGTAAATAATTAATTATAAGGAAAAAAAAACGAAAAAAAAACAAGACATGTTTTTAAAATTTAAATTCTAAAACTTCTTTAATTATGTATGTTATTACTATTTTGTATGTCGCCCTCAAAATATGATAAGTATGTTATGTTCTTTATGTAATTATGTTATTTCTTTTTGAATGTTGTGGATTGTGATATCTTCTAGTGATTGAAAAATGTGTTATAGTGATTATTTTATAAATTAAATTTTTTTAGTTGAAATTGTTAAATGTAATTAAAATAATTTTATTATATGGGTTAAATGGGTCGGGTCCTAGTTACCTGTTAAATAAATTGGTCGTGTTCGAGTTCAAAGTTCTGACATGAATAATTAAATAGGCTAGGTCCGAGTTGACTGATTCTGACCCGTGGACCCATGAACATGGAGCCAACCCAAATGGACACCCCTAATTTTTATAATCACCCATAACCAGTTCGTTCGTGTTTGGGTCATATGTCGTGTCGACTGTCGAGACATGCAAATTAATGTTGTTTGTGCTAGTTTTTTTTCAACAGAAATTCGAGCTATTTAAATTCAAATAAGATTTCTCAACTTTAACCCGATAATTTATATGTTTTTTATTCCTTTTTTCAAATGATCCAAAATGTCATGTATATTTTAATAAAATAAAAGAACTCATCTATTTATATGGGTTCTATGATTTAATTCTAATTTGAATTTTTTTAATAAGTTCGAGTCTTGGTTGAAGGGGAGAGGATAAATTTCAAAGAAACTGAAAGATATCGGGTTGAACCCCACTTAAAAAAGGAATGATACCACTTAAACTCTAAGGTCGTGGCTTTGAATTTGAAAACTACATATACATGCATTTGATAATTTTTTAAAGCTCAACTACTATATTAACAACATTTAATCATTAGAAATATTGAAAAAAAAACATAATAACAACATAGTCGAGTTAAAAACAGATTAAAGTTGTGATTGCTTGTGCTTTTCGTCAGTCCACTTTCATTTTTTGAGTGCATGGTGATGATATTATTTTTAAAAGTGAAAGTTGGATGTGTAGAGAAAAAATAATTATTATGTTGATGTGATGAAGAATCTTTTAGAGATAATGATTGTTTGTGAAATTTTTATTGGAAATAATAGTGTATAAAATAATGCGCGAAACTTGAATAAAAAATAAAAAACTAAATAAAAAATAGACAATATGGATCTCATTTCATAGTCATCACTATTAAGAGAAAAATAATAAAATTATTGACAAATTAGAGAAACCACCAAATTCTTTATGTGACTATAATAAAGAGAGATAAATAAATATTATTGTTGGGTACTGATCAATGTGAAAGAGAAAGAAAATAGTGAGTTAATTTCTGAGAAAAATGAGATTTTTGCCAAAAATGATTTCATTTTTTCCACAAATAATCACACATCTCACATTTCTCTTTTCAAAAATGAAAATCATTGAAATGGAAATACAAGCAAACACGGCCTAATTATTTCATTTCAAGTTAACTCTAACTTGATTTGTTTATTTTTCGGGTCCGATCTGATTCTCACCATAATGGGTCAAGCATCAATTAGACTCCTATCCTATTAAAAATATTGGCTTGACGTGCCAATTTTACAGTATTTACATTTTGATATATCATATATGCACATTTTTTTAGCATCAAAATAAGTTAATTTTATAAGTTGTTTGGAAATAATTTTTGGGACACAATATAATATATTGTCATTTTATGGAGGAGTACAATATCTCTATATATATAATAGCAGAAGTCCGATACAAAAATTTTCCCGCTCTTTTCACTTATTATATTTGGAAACAATTGTAAACATTATAAATGGTAATTATTATAAATGCTTATATTAGGAAAATATTATAAGAATATCGTTGTAATTACATAAATTAGGAAAAAAATATAAGAAAAGATTGTAAAGGTATTCCTACTTTATATGTATATAAATTAAGAAAATATCATAAATGGTATTCCTATTTTATATGTATAAAAATTAGGAAAATTTTAGTTACTGGTATTCCTATTTTATACCAAAAGTGAGTCTATAGTATCAATTCTATCTATATATAATATATATAGATTTTAAAAATTATAAATAGTATTTCACTATAATTAATATTAGTATACATCCGTTCTTCTGTTCATATGTATTACAATGATTATGTTGATTCTATACATCATATATTCATCAAATATGTTATTTATTTGTTTCAATGGCGTCGTTACTTTTTTGTACAATATAATATCAATTAATCAAGTTTTAAACACTAATGACTATTCAAACTTTCATAAATTGTTTAACAATAGTTAAAATAGAAGAATTATGATTTTATGTATCTTTCACCATTAATTGAATTAACAATTAGTTTTATGTTCAGAGATTTTTTTGGCAGCTTATTATTTATGCAAAATCCTCTTATATTTATACTGTTTAAATTGCATTAGAGAAACACTTTGATACTGTTGACACTAAATTCAAAGCATAACCACCAAATATGGCTTTATCTTCACATTCCTCTCTATTTCTGTTGTCATCAAGTGTCCCACCAACATCGACAATATTGAACTCGAATTCTGCAATAAATAAGAGTTTTTATATAAACTATATTGTAGATCCGTACGACAATATTTGGTGAGTTTCTTTTTGATTATTCCTGATAGTTTTGTTGTATTTTTTAAAGTTGTTTTCGAATTACGATTTTGTTTATTTTTTATTATTCCTCATACTAACATATTTCCTGTCAATATAATTTGTGTGAATATTTCTCGTATCAACATATATTTCATATTCATATATATAAACTTCCATCCCACCTTTAATATCATTACAAAAAATATCCCGCTCTGAATATAAACATAAATATATCATTATGATTAAAAATATATCTGAAAATCGAATTTCCAGTATTTATTCATATTTTTAATCGAATTTGACAATGCTATGTGATTAGATAATCAAAAATGTGTTTAGGGAAAAATTGACAAAATCTCACCTTAAAATAAAATATTCATTAATCTAGAATTGTATTATCTTACAATAAAAGGACAACAATTTGTTCGACGCGATAACTTTTTCAAACTGTATAACACTAAAAATGGACATCTATGTATTACCTTAAAAAAATCTTATTCAAATATTTATCAAAAACAAAATCGTCCATGCATTGCATTTTTAAATAAATTTCCTAGATAAACTTTTTTGGGTTGTGAAAATTTTCATCGTATTTTATAATTTTTGGATTGATGAGTGATTACAACAATTTATTGTTGATCAAAATGAGAAAACTCAAGGGATCTACAACTAATGAAAATAAACGATAGAGAACGAAAAAAATGTCAATAGTACGATTTATATTCTCTGTTTCAGTTATATATCATGTTTATATTCATAACTTTTTTAGTGTATTGTTATGACATTGCTGTAAAATTTGCGGTAATACAACTACAGTTTATATCTAATGGAAAATAGTTTGCTATAAATTTTTATTCATGATTTTTTTTGCCATATTATTTGAATAATATCTCAATTTAAATTTTATCAATTGATTATCGAAATCTAAATTCATTCTTCTTTAAAAGCGTATAGTTAATAACATAAAAAATTTATATAGCCAGTATATTCACAATGCACTCGAGCCTTTTCTCTTTCTCATTAGTCACTATAAGAAGAAAAAAGATACAATTGCACCATTAGGCATTAACACCCTATTATCTTGAATTATCCACACATTAATTCTATGATATGAAACCATTCTAAAATAAAGTAATAAATACAAACTCATGTTAATAGATAGTTTCAGTATAAACCAATAAAATAAAATAATAATACACGCGAATAATAATAAAAATAATAATACATGTGAATAATAATAATAATAAAATAATAATACGCGAGATTACTAGTAAGAAACCAAATTAAAAGTAGAAACACAAAAATGTTGATCGGATTCCGGGTCAACACCGTAATCGCGTGGGAATAGTCAAGTATGGCCGGGTGACCCGACTTTAATACAATTTTGGCCCTTGACTTCTTAAGTCATATTAAAAAAAAAAAAGAAAATTTCATTACTTTCTTAAAATTTCTCTCTCTATCCATTTCTCTCCCAAATAGACCGTTGGTCTCCACCATCTTCAAAATTTCGAATTTTCTTGTCAAAACAAAGGGAAAACAACTCGGAATCGACCAAAAATTTGTAGAAGCCGAAGTTCATTATCCATAGTTGTTCTTACATCAAGTTTTAGGGTTTTCTCAACCAAAATCGCTCGCTTTTGACGTGGAAATGGAACCATGTATTAATTGATTTATTATCATTATTTTGTGTTTTTCTTGTTCTAATAGCCATGGGGGAAAGCTTTTGAATTGATTTGGTTGCAAATATATAGTTTTAATGAAGATTCGCGCATAAACGACTCCAGTTGTTTTATAAACGACTCGAGTCGTTTTTTGTTCAATCGACTCAAGACTCGGGTCGTTTACTAAATGATTGGGGTCGTTTACACACTAATTTTTTTATAGTTTAAAATACCAACGACTCTAGTCGTTTTGTAAATGACTAGAGTGGTTTTTTAAATGACTAGAGTCGTTTTGGAAACAACTGTAGTTGTTTATAAAAGGCTGAAGTCGTTTTTTTAACACAATGTATTTTATTTTGTAAGTTTATTAGTTCATGTTTAAATTTTATTCTTATGTAATTTTTTCTTCTAATAGCCATGGGGAAAGCTTTTAAATTAATTTGGGTGCGAATATATGATTTTGGTAAAGATTTCGGCATAAACGACTCTAGTTGTTTATAAACGACCCGAGTCGTTTTTTGTTTATCTGATTTAAATTATAACAAAAAACAACACTAGTTGTTTTGCAAACAACTCTAGTCGTTTTGGAAACAACTGTAGTCGTTTATAAAAGACTCAAGTCGTTTTGTTTTTTACACAATGTATTTTACATAAAAGACCCAAAAAAATGACCATGGTCGTGTACAAAACGACTAGGGTCGTGTAGAAAATAACCAGGTTTATTTTGTACATGACTTAAAATATAATGATTTAATAGAGTTAGATGCATTTTAGAAGGTGAATACTACTTAATTGACTATTAAAATCTGAAAATGGCCGCAAATGTTTCAAAATGACCCTTGTCGTTTTATAAACGACTTTGGTAGTGTAAACAAGACCGTGGTTGTTTTTTGTCTCTCTCTTCAATGAATCATGGTTACCAAACAAGTGTAAATCATTCTCAAGTGTAATTAAACATATTAATTCTCCAATCTCATTAATTATCCAATCTCACTATATTTTCATAAGGATTAGTGTTATCATAGATTCATAATGCGGAATGTTGAAACATAGTTGGATATCTCTTGTTGTATTTGAGTGTTGAAATCAAATGTGCAATTTGCATTAGGAAACTATTTAAACTCTTAAAATGTAATGATTTAATAGAGTTAGATGCATTTTAGAAGGTGAATACCACTTAATTGACTATTAAAATCTAAAAATGACCCCAAATGTTTCAAAACGATCCTTGTTGTTTTATAAACGACTTGGGTCGTTTAGGAAACGACTTTGGTAGTGTAAACAAGACCGTGGTCGTTTTTTTGTCTCTCTCTTCAATGAATCATGGTTACCAAACAAGTGTAAATCGTTCTCAAGTGTAATTAAACATATTAATTCCCCAATCTCACTAATTATCCAATCTCACAATATTTTCATAAGAATTAGTGTTATCATAGATTCATAATGCGGAATGTTGAAACATAGTTGGATATCTCTTGTTGTATTTGAGTGTTGAAATCAAATGTGCAATTTGCATTAGGAGACTATTTAAACTCTTAAAATGTAATGATTTAATAGAGTTATATGCATTTTAGAAGGTGAATACCACTTAATTGACTATTAAAATCTAAAAATGACCCTAAATGTTTCAAAACGACCCTTGTTGGTTTATAAACGACTTGGGTCGTTTAGGAAACGACTTTGGTAGTGTAAACAAGACCGTGGTCGTTTTTTTGTCTCTCTCTTCAATGAATCATGGTTACCAAACAAGTGTAAATCGTTCTCAAGTGTAACTAAACATATTAATTCTCCAATCTCACTAATTATCCAATCTCACAATATTTTCATAAGAATTAGTGTTATCAAAGATTCATAATGCGGAATGTTGAAACATAGTTGGATATCTCTTGTTGTGTTTAAGTGTTGAAATAAAATGTGCAATTTGCATTAGGAAACTATTTAAACTCTTAAAATGTAATGATTTAATACAGTTAGATGCATTTTGGAAGGTGAATACCACTTAATTGACTATTAAAATCTAAAAATGACCCTAAATGTTTCAAAACGATCCTTGTTGTTTTATAAACGACTTGGGTCGTTTAGGAAACGACTTTGGTAGTGTAAACAAGACCGTGGTCGTTTTTTTGTCTCTCTCTTCAATGAATCATGGTTACCAAACAAGTGTAAATCATTCTCAAGTGTAATTAAACATATTAATTCCCCAATCTAACTAATTATCTAATCTCACAATATTTTCATAAGGATTAGTGGGTCATTTAGGAAACGACTTTGGTAGTGTAAAAAAGACCGTGGTCGTTTTTTATTTCTCTCTTCAATGAATCATGGTTACCAAACAAGTGTAAATCATTCTCAATGAATCGTGGTTACCAAACTATTTAAACTCTTAAAACATGATGATTTAACGGAGTTATATGCCTTTTAGAAATTGAATACCACTTAATAGACTATTAAAATCTAAAAACGACCCCTGTCGTTTTATAAACGACTCGAGTCTTTTAGGAAACGACCTTGGTAGTGTAAACAAGACCGTGGTCGTTTTTAATCTCTCTTTCAATAAAGAATGAGGTCAATTTTGTGCTTTTAAAATGTATAAAAGGGTATTTTAGACTTTTTTAATGAAAAAGACCATAAAAGTATATTTTTTATAAGTAAAGCCAAAATTGTTGTTTGACCTAGTAAAAAGATAATTTATGAACTTACCCCCCGTAATCGCTGACAGACCCATTAACAGCTCTTCCCAGTTCACATTTCCTTCTCTCTAAAACCCTTTCACCCAAATCGAGAAACACAACTGGAGCAACAAAGCTGAAAAATGGATCGACAATCGCTAGAGAAGAGACCTGCAATCTTCGTTGTAGGATCGCCCAACGTTGGCAAACGTACCATACTCTCACGTAAGGCTCTCTTCCTCGCCCGTCTGGATCATTCTTTTATTATTTATCTGGAAATATACTCGTGCATAGATATGGATATGAAGAATCGAAGAGTGTGATCCGTCGATATTTGAAGTGTCATGGCTAAAAATGAATTTGAATGATGTGAGTTGAAGCAGTATATTGCAAAATATTAAATGATCTGTGGATCTTACCAGAGGTAAATTTTGATCGAGAATTGTGTGGGCAATTGGTGGAAGTTCGTTATTTACTATGTTTAACGCGTTGATGTAGGCAAATAAGGGACCTGGTAGTGAGAATGGAAACGTAACGGCCATGGGGAATATTAATTAGAAAGCTGTTGAAAAGCACTGCAACAAATTGCTTGCGACCATGAATTTGAAGGTGTAGGCTTAGTGCGAACAGCTAGCAACCAGGGGTTTTAATTTGTGGAACTTAGTGTATTCGAAATTATTGCTGCTTATTGGAGATTAACTCAATGATTTCTCTTACATCAATATTTTCCATGCAAGTGGAAAAACTTATGATGATGATGGTTTTGGAATTTCATCTCATTTCTCCTTCGTATGAAGGTTGCATCATCCGGCGTAAAACTTTGCCACTTTGCTTTTTGTGTGAATTGTAGTGTTAACTAGTTTTAGACAATTAATTGACACTATAAACTTCACACCACCGACTCCACATAGTGGGATAAGGTGCAGTTGATGATGATGATGATTTCTCTTACATCAGTTCCATGTCCTTATGCAGCGAATACATAGTTCATGTTAGAGAACTTATTTTGTGAAGGATACCTTTAGCTCATACTTCTGGTTCTTAGTATTTTCTGGCTACTTTCTCTTGTCCCTGTTTCAGTAGTGGAGAAAGACCACAAGGGGGATAAAATTTTATGTGGCTCTTTTCTTTGGTGAACAAGAGTTTGGCATTCTTAAAACCAGAAAATTTAATGAATTAGAAGACCGACCGGCTTTCGTATAGTATATATTCCATTTCTCCAATTAGCAGCTGTTTATTATTATTATTATTATTATTATTATTATTATTATTATTATTATTATTATTATTATTATTATTATTATTATTATTTTCCTTTTTGTTGTGATTCTTCAATCTCTTTTGTTCTAATCCTTCCATATGTACAGATTTTGGTTGAGGTTGTAAATAAAAATGTTGTGTTTTTACTTAGCTCGGACAATTCACTAGTTTTCAGAGTGATCCGTTAAGAAGGCTTGAATTTTCACGTAATTAGAGATCAACAAGTTGCAACGCTAATGCCTAATATTGATACGCCCAGAAGCACATCTCGTTGAATTGGAATTTGTTTTTGCAGTGATGTATTTGCAGTTTTAGTGCAGTATTGTTATGAGTTACTTTCTTGCTTTACATTATAATGGATCACTGATTAATTAGTTAATTGTAATGTTTGATGCAGGGCTACTTAGCGTGGATTTTGAAGATGCTTCGGATCCATCACCCGAGTTACTTGTCCATGGGTAAGTTCCAAGAGACAGACTAATTGCCCAATAATATCCAAATGTGCTTTTCTCCATTAATAGATCATCACCATTTGAGTGACAATCTGAATGTGGCTACTTGTAAGGTGGACAATCAACACAAAGTATTATACTGCAGATGTTTCAGTTTGGATGGCTCATCTTAGTGATGAATTATCTGTAGCAAGCTTTCCAATTGTTGATCGGGCAGTAGCCCTGGTGATGGTGTTTGACATTAATGATGTAAGCCTTATCCATTAATGCCTTTCTTGTATGGCTTCACAGTGAAAATCTCTCTTTTATATGCGACTAGGTCTTTAACCTAAAACATATTGATCGCATGCCCGTGTGATGTATAATATGATATCTTATCCCATATTGTTATTTGCAGCTCTCGTCTCTTGCTTTTCTCAAAAACTGGGTGTCTCGCACTGACATTCAGAAGTTTGATATACTACTATGCATCGGTAACAAGGTGGATCTTCTTCCTGGTCATCCAGCTCATATGGAGTACAAGAGACGCATGCTGAAGCATGGAGAATCCTCCATTGATCCTCATGTGGACGTATTAGAGTATGGGATATCTGAAACTGAAGGAAGTAGTTTATTGGGAGATGAAGAGCCATCATTGGATTTTAAGAGATCAGGCTTAGAATGGTGTCTCGAACATAATATTGAATATGTTGAAGCTTGTGCATCTAATGCTGAATTTGACAAATGTAAGGCCCTCTAATGCTTTTGTTGCGTATCATGTTGCAAACATATTTCACTGGCATGCATCCTCAAAATATTTAAAAACTGATAGATAGTGGTTTCTCGTCAACATTGTCATGGTTGGTCCTTTTTCTCATTGTTGTTCTCTTGTAATTGTATCATTGTCGCATAGACAACCTGTGCAGCTAAGCATGGACTTTCTTTGAAGTATTAAATTTTCTGTTTTCCGGATGTTTTGGTTTTCTTGTCTGATATTTTTGTGCTGTTGGTATAAACTGCTGAAATATGGGGAGCCAATGTGCCAGTCAGATTTTAATTAGTGATATTAAACCTGTGGCGAGAAATACCTTTAAGTGCTTCTTCCATTATCTTTTAGGAAAAACTTAACTTATTTGTCTGTCAGTGCTCTATCGATATTTCTACAATCACATCCGAGTTAACTATAACATTGTTTGAAAATGCATATTATCTCAAAGTGCATCCTAGCTGAACTATTGAAACTTCTACTAGTAGTCGTTCAATTTGTGTAAATATGCTATTGTTTTTAAGTAACATTTCATTGCAGGTCTCTCTGTAGACGGGGATTCGCAGGGTGTTGAGAGACTTTATGGGGCTCTCACTGCTCATATGTGGCCTGGAATGTTGTTGAAATCTGGTGATAGAATAAGCGAACCGTCATTACCTGAGCAAGAAGGTTGACATGCTAACTTGTTAGGGTTATGTGTTAATTTGTTATTTGTGTCATGTTATTAGGTTCTATCAAACTTCTGAATGCTGTTTTAATTTATATGCAGAACTGTCAGAAGAAGAATCTGATTATGAACCTGAATATGAGATATTATCTTCTGGTTCAGCAGAACCATGGGATGACATAGGATGGATGTCTGCAGATGGTCCTGTTTCGACCTCAGGAACTGGGAGAACATTGGATAGAGATACCGACATTTTAGATAGAGAAAGAGAAGTCAAATCGGTTGGAAAAGAGTACCAGCCGTCAACATCGGCCCCTCAATTGCCGGAAGAAGCTTGACCATGAAGAAGCAAGTCTTACCCATGAAGCTGACTCACAGCTTGATGAGGATAAAGCTTATGATTTTGAGGATTTGGAAATGCTGATGGCTGAAATTGGTAATGTGCGCAATGGCCTGAGATTGATGCCTGATTTCCAGAGGAGGGAAATGGCTGCAAAGCTGGCCATGAAAATGGCTGCAATGTTTGGGGACAGTAGTGGAGGTGAAGAGGATTTGATTGACGAGAGTGAGAAAATATAATAAATGCCAAAATTTGTATTTGCAATCTTATTCTAGAATGTGGACAATCAATTTAACAAGGAAATACAATCAGCTTGGATATGTGTATGTTTCGTAAATTGGGCAATTGTCGAATGAAGTTTGCTTCGTGCTGCTTAAATGTATTTATGGGAGGATTAACAGCCTCAAGTTTCTATTTTCTTTGACATGGAGAGCACCAATGAAATCCACAAGGTTAGTACTCGGTGGTCAGTGGAGATAATGTAATTATAGGAGTTTTTTTTTGTCCAACTTGAAGTTATTATATGGAATATTACGTAGCTGAGGAATGATTTTCGTATGTTTTTGGAAGAATGTTGAGTATCATCAAAATTATGTATTTGGACGAATGGTTCGGCCATCTTCCTAGTTGATCATAGTGGTCGTGAGTCAGTCTTTATAAAACTCCCTCTGAATTACTGCATCTTTGCTACCTGTACAATTTATATCTTAAATTTTAGGGTTAATTACAAAAAATACCCCTGAGGTTTGACCTAATTACAAAAAACCCAACTAACTTTCAAAATTACAAAAATACCCGCGAGGTTTTATTTTGCCTAACATTTAAACCCTTCAAAAGTAAAAAATATTGCAAAATCCCCTTCATATTTATAAAAACATTGCAGTTTTACTCCCTTAGTTTTAACACTCGAATCAAACCTCAGGGTATTTTTGTAATTTTAAAAGTTAGCTGGATTTTTATGTAATTAGATCAAATCTCAGGGGTACTATTTGTAATTATCCCTAAATTTTATCATGTCTATCAAGATCAATTAAAGTTAGTACATGAGATGAGGAGCTTATCGACGGGAAGTAATGCCTTTCCACATGTTACATCACATTAAATTCTCTGATAGTTGTGTAATGTGCTCCTTCTCGCATTTTCTGCCTGCTTGTTTAGGCTGTTCTTTGCTGCTGATAATTGACATTAGAGATAATTACAAAAACTACACATGAGCTTTAGCCTAATTACAAAAACCTCCAGTTATCTTTCAAAAATTACAAGTACCCCTTACGATGTTAGGAATACCCCTTGATGTTTGTATTTACCTAATAGATATCCTCCTCGTGCAAACTGTAAAATAGAAACAAATGTCAAAAGGATATTGTAATTTTGAAAGTAACTGTCTTTTTTTTTTTTGTAATTAGGCTAAACTTCAGGGTAGTTTTTGTAATATTCATTTGTAGTTGAGCTATTATCATTATCATTATCCAAAGACAGTAAGAAGTACTACATCGAATCTTTACCTATTAGCAGGATGCATAGACTGAAACGAAAGAACTTTGATGCATACTTTTAGCTTTTTGGCATCTCACTTTTCCCACCCCAAATGTTATACAAAGGAACATATGCTTTCATATTGTGATTTCTTCGGTTGCTTGTTTTGTTTTCCATCTCTTTTACTTGTGCTTAGGGATAAATTAAACACTTAAAAGCCGCATATTTCAACATTCTCTAGCACATTCCCATCCCTATCCTATTTATCTATGCAGTTCTTTGGGATGAAGTTATACATCTAAAGTCTATAGAAACGCATGCTTAAGGTATGGAAATATTAATAGCGCTGAATTACTTTTTTGACGGCTGAGCATGTCTTTGATGATGCGTATAAGCAAGAAATTAAGAGGGACCCAATCACCCAAATCTGTTAACAAGTGATGCAAGTCTAGGTGATGGGTTTAGGGACTTTATGGTTACTTTGATCAAAATAAGCAACTCAGAAACCACATCCAATCAATGGGATTTCTAAAAGTATGCCTTGATTTTGGACTGTTTTCTAAAACTTGCAAAATTGTATTGTAGAGTGGTTAAAAGTGAGAGTTAGGAGATCTTGAAGTTGAATGGGAGTGCATTATTTCGTTCATAGAAGTTGGCAGTCACCCCCATGTGTTAGAAAATTTGTTAGGTGCATTATCCCAAATTTTCTGTGAACCAATCTGTTAGAAAATTTATTCAGACCAATAAAAAATTTCTTCATGGGAACTGATTTATAGTTGTAGTTCATATTTTACATTTTAAATATGTTTTTGGTAATTAACGGGATAACTTCTTTTCTATCGAGAAAACTTGGGATTTATTAATTTGTTGAACGGTCACATTGCTGCATGACCGAGACATACCCAAAATTTGTGTCAATCTCTTCTCATAATCTCAAAATCGGGTATAATTAATCATAATTAGCAACAAATCACTCAATAATCATTTATTCCTCGTAATCTCAATAAATAATATATTTTACATCAGCCGGACGATTATGTTGAGCTGTCGCAAATATTTTGTTTGAATATTGTGATTATCTGATACGAACCAAAATAGAATGGCAAAATAAGCAGGAGATAAAACACAGTAAAAGTCGTGATTACTAAAGTAGAGGGATAAAATTGTAACACAAAGAATACGCTTTTAGTTACTGGTAGTTGCTTTTATAGTTAGTTAACCAGTAGTTAAAAATTAGTTAGTGTTAGTTGAATAACAAGAAACGGTTGTAACCACATGAGGATCAAAGGCATAAATATGCCTTCCTCAGCTGAAAATGTATGCTTTTGGATATTGTCTATTCATGAAAGTCCTTTCTTCTCAAAATTACTTCTGTAACTCTTGTGGGGGAAACACTCTCGAAGTTAATTCTCTCATTTAACTTCCAGAAACCTCCAAACTTCCTATTTTTAGTTTTTGCACTTATCATTATCCCACGGCAATACCTGTGCAGGTTTCATTCCAAAAAATTTTAGAATTTTCTTCTTCTAAATATTGTTCTCGGTACGGGTCTAATATTATAACACAATCGGGCCCTAATAATTTAAACCCGACCCGATAAAAATTTCCTTGTGATATTGTGCTAGTAAAGTTCATTGCCCGGCTAGAATGGTTCGAGTCCGAAACTTGAACCCATTTTTACCCAGACCCTTTAAAATGGATCCGAATGGAGCTTGTTTTTATATCAGTGACCGACATCTAGATGACGAGTCAGCATCAGCAGCAATACAATGTTTAAGGACAAAGCATGCATTGGACACATACTTCAAATGGCCATGACACCCTTAACTTACAATAAAGAGTGATTCAACAATAAGATACAAGGAATCAATTATATACTTCAGTGGTAAAAGTTTGTGATGTCCGAGTGATTGACCTGGGTTTGATTCCTTATGACTGCGCGTGTCCCTTTCCCTACTACCTTATGGTACTCAAAAAAAAAAAAAAACAAGAGGATACAATAAATGGATAATTACCAAAACTACCCCTAAGGTTGAGTCTAATTACAAAAATAACCATGTTATCTTTCAAATTTACAAACACCTTCTTGACATTTGCTTCTATTTTACAAATTGCACCATGGGATATTTCTTAGGTAAATACAAATTTTTAAGAGCGTATTTGCAATTTTGAATGATAACTGGAGTCTTTCGTAATTACACTAAACCTCACGGATAGTTTTTGTAATTATCCTACAATAAATCACAATTTGATTTATTTGTCTGATTGAGCATATCAAAGAAATAGTTGAAGCCTTTACTTCCACATAATCTCTTCCCCAAGTGAAGACTTTTTCATTTTTCTTGAATCCCTCCAAACAACACTTGAAATTGCCATTACTTTTGTCAAAACTGCACATACCAACCCATCACTACCCACAAACTCCTATATAAAAACCACTCCCCATGAGAAAAAACATCACATTTCAAAACAGAACAAGAACTAAGCACCAAAAAAACAAGCCACAAAAAAAAAAAATGAACCCCTTTTCCATTTTCCTCTCCATCTTCATCATCACAATCCAAACCACATCAGCCCAAAAACTAATAAACACCACTTGCAAAACCTCCTCACACAATGATCCAAACATCAACTACAACTTCTGCACAACCTCCCTCCAATCCGCCCCGGCAAGCCAATGCGCCACTCTAACCGGCCTCGGCTCCATCTCCATTCGACTCATTCGTTACAACATAACCGACACGCGTTGCCACATCAGACAGCTGTTGAAAAACAAGAAATGGGATCCTTACATTAGGCAGTGTCTGAATGATTGCTTCGAACTTTATTCGGACGCGATCCCATCCGTTAAGCTGGCCATGAGAAACTACAACGCCAAACGGTTCGATGAGGCCAACGTGCAGATAAGTTCGATCATGGACGCTTCGACTACGTGTGAGGATGGTTTTAAGGAGAGGAGAGGTGTGGTTTCGCCTCTGACTAAAAGGAATGATGATGCTTTTCAGCTTTCGGCTATGGCGCTTTCGGTTATGCGTATGATGCAGACAGGATCAGGCTGATTTTAGTTTGTTCTGTAAATGGTTTTTATGTGTAATTCTCATTAGGTAGTGGGATGATCATCTTGTTTTAATGTTTGTGCAATTTATCTTTGTGTTTTTATGATGTTTCTTTCATGTTCTGTTTTTTTTCATCTTTGTTGTTAGGGTAAATTACAAAAACTACTTTCCAAGTTTAGCCTAATTACAAAATACTCTAGTTATCTTTCAAAATTATAAATACTTCTTGAGGTTTGTATTTACTTAACAGAAAAGTCTATCTTGAGGTTGTAATTTGTAAAATAGAACAAATGTCAAGTGAGTATTTGTAATTTTGAAAGATAACTGTTATTGTTGTTTTTGTACTTAGACTGAATCTCAAGATTACCTTTGTAATTAACCCTAGTTTTTATGTAATTGATATATTTCTTTGGTGCCATAAGTTAATAATTTTGTATGGATTAATAATTATTCATGTACGTGTTGCAGACATGATCTTCTATTTTACAATGATGTCATCTCTTATTCCACTGCACGAACAATTGACGCATATATAAGACTTGCCTTATTAATTTTGGAAGCATAACTTGTAAGTTTTAGTAAGGCAAATGTAAAGTGTTATACATGTGACAATCATCCGTGCGAAGAAATAGGAGATGAATTTACCATTTTAGAACAGAGGATCCCGTCCATGCCTGCTGGGCGACAGTGTGTTGAATCCTTCTTGACAAGCAATTTCATTGGACTGAGTGACTTCTACTTAATCTATTGTCTTAAAACTTTTGTATGTTTGAAAGTGATGCTACTATATATGCCACATTTTTCACTTCTTCTGTTTATTACCTGTAATTTTGACAAGGAATCGTTGGAGTTAATTCTCACGGATAAATTTAGAAACTCGATATTTTTCTAATCAAAGGGATGTGAAATGTGTTGGGGTTTATGTGGAAATTCTCTTTCATAAACTTATCTCATCTCAATAGCTTCTTGATATATATATATATATATATATGTATATATATATATATATAAATGTTGTAAAAAATGCTAGGCGCCATCTAGGCGGCAGACTGGGGCCTAGCGCCCAGGCAGAGCCTAGACGTGGTTAGGCGGGACCTGGGCGGGATTAGGCGGGTCTAATCGGAAAAAAAATCGTAGGCGGACAATGGAGGCCTAGCACCTAAGCGGGGAATAATCGGGGCTAGACGGTGATTTTTATAATAGAGATATATATAGAACCTAGTCAGAAAGATCCATGAGGCCTTGCTTGATATAGAGATAACTATCACTAGTTGATGTTACCATATAACAGAAGTGTGTGTACATATACATACATATACTCCATCCAGTTGACAATAAACGTCGTTTTTGCTAATAAAAAGTTCTTAAAAAAGAATGACATTTTGACATTTTCAAGACTAATGGGCAAAGGTTTTTCCTAAATTACTCTTATACCGATTAATTCATTCAGTAAATGTACTATGATGTATCATTTTTCAACTCATATTAATTAAGGATATATATAAAGTGTTTTAACACTTTCCTTAATATGTGTGCATTTTTCTTAAACAAACTTATTTGTGAGCTGGAGGGAGTATAACAGATTTAACACATATATATTCATACAAATGTTTATTTACAAGGAGTGTGTGTGGGGTTGGGGGTAGAGGTGATCACGGTGCGGTTTTGCGGTTTTTTCAACAAATTTCAAATCGAATTGCTTTATGCGGTTTTGCCAAAAAATAATTTCAAACTGCGGTTTTATTAACTAAAATCAAAAGTGCGGTTTTAGGCGGTGGCGGGCGGTTGCGGGCGGTTTGGCGGTTTTTAATAGACAAAAATATCATAAGATTCATAAAATAATTTTACTTTTTAGGATACTTAAAAAAAACTCCCAAAAAGGTGAAATACAAATAGCATGCACCTTTACATTATATCTTAATTCAATTACACTAAAAATTGTAATGCATTTTAATAGTATGTTTCTTTGAATGCCAAACATAATATATTTTTGTAACGTTAAAATTTGTTTGACATTCAAAATGCAAATCTTAATTTACTATTGAATATACATGGTTGTAAATGTTCTGGTTCTGATGGTGTTGCCATGTTTCTTTTGCGCTATATTGCTTAAGGGTGACAAACAAATGGCATTTTGTGTACAGGTTAGTCAAACACTTGTTGCATCTTTATTCACTATTATTAATTATGTGTTGGGTATTCATGAAATGTGTTCTTTTCCAGTCAATTTTACAATGACCTGCCCACCATTGGCTAATAATGTCGTGTTATATTATTGTTATCTTTCTATTAATTTTAAAAATCTGTATTGTCTAATTATTCAACTAAAAAGCTAAGAATAACCTTTAATTCTACCCCTAAAATTGTAGAAGGGCGGTGCGGTTTACTTCTAAAACCACAACCGCACCAACATGGCGGTGCGGTTTTCATTCAATATTTTAAATCGCGGTTTTAATCAAAAATCAATGTAAACGGTGCGGTGTGGGCGGTTCGGTCGGTTTTTGAAAATTTATGATCACCCCTAGGGGGGGGGGGTGTTGTTCAAAATGAACGGGCATTTTCTGAAATTGTTAACTATGAATTTCACAGGCTGATGAAAATTCTTATGAAGAAATTCAGTACATTCTTATCCATAGACACATACTATCTATAATGTGGTGACATGTCCTTTTAGAGTATGTGTAGAGTATTAATAATATTCATTGTTTATAACTTAATTAGTACTCTAAACCACATAAAGCTTCACTTAAAATTAAAATGAGTGGGCCTTTAGTATATTTGAATTTTATTTATACTTCTTCAATGAGATTAATATTATGTGTGACTTTCATTTGAACTCTCTCTTTAACAAGACAATCTTGACAATGATCATTGAACAAAAAACAAGTTTAACTTGATCCTATTCGTATTAGTAAATGTTATTTCTCAGTTCACGATGAGAACTTGATATTAAACGATAATAGGATTCTAAAACCTAGGTTTCTTAACAAGTAGAGTTTACTTGAGAAATTTAACTTTAAGCAATTAAGTTAAGTGGAACACGGTTTGTTTGTTTCGTTAAACGTTGAACAGAAAACGTTAAAAGTAAGGTTAAAAAAAAACAATAGCAAAAGGCATATATGTCTTGTCTTTGAAATTAATTCTAACTTTCACCTTTCATTGATGTATTTTGTATTGCAGAAAATGTTTCGTTCCTCAAGCAGAGTTTGGTAATTTTCATTTTTATTACCAGGATGGATTTTCAATGCCACGCTTAATATTTGGGCATTTATGTCATGTGGGGCAATTGGGGAAAAAACAAGCAGAAAAGGCCGTACTACCTTTATCTGCACTTTTCCATATACAACAAGATGACATAGAGAGAGGAGACAAGCTTTGATCACGTTTTCAGACACTCATACTTGAGTCAAACTCGACTAAGAGGGTGTTTTGGTTAAACTTGTTTAAAAGAATTTATAAGTTCCTAAATCTTATAAGATATTTTTAGAGTTTATAAGATGTCAAATATTAGTTTAAATATAAGTGGTTGAAGTGTTTTGATAAAATAAGATGAAAGATCTTATAAGATTTTATTAATAATATTTTTGTAATTAAGATAGCCAAAGTGAATTTTCAAAATAATGTGGGAGTCCCCACCTTTTTATTAAAAACTTTACAAAATACTTTTAGAGAGCTTATGAGCTCTCAAAAATCTCATAAGATATTTTGAAAAGCTTAAACTCGACTAGTCAACCCTCTCTCTATGTTCTATTGCTCGACAAGTTTGACATTGGATCGAGTATCACTCATATTTGGACTTGGGCTTCATTAGTTAAAAATTTATTACCAGACAAGTTCGATCTTGAGTCGAGTATCATTCAAATGACTTAACTCGTCTTGTAGTCCTATAATCGTAATATATGGTGTGCAAACTTATTTCGCATCCTTATGTTCTAATGAGCAACACCTTCATGCAACAATGCACATGAAATGTAGCAATGCTATGCATTAATGACAACAAATGTCATATGCAATAAAAATACCAAGCAAATTGATCATTCAGGCTTGCAAAGAAATGTTCAGAAATTAATTTACTCTGTTGAAAAACCAACAGCAAGACTTCTGCTGTTCTGCAACTGTCTGCAAACAACTGGTGGATCTTTATAACAGTATATATATAAATAATAGGGATCATTACAAAAATCCCCTCGAGGTTTAGGCTAATTACAAAAAAAATCCTTAGGTTGACTCTGTCTTACATTTTCCCCATTCATAAATAAAAAAAACACTTCAAAACCCCCTGATAGTTATAGGAGTATTACAATTATCCCCTTAAATTTAAGACCTGATGGAGCTTTTTGTAATTATGAAATATCTCAGGGTATTTGTAATTAGCCCAAACCTCAAGGTTTTTTTTTTTGTAATTATCCGTAAATAATTAAAAAAAAAACATATAACCAGAAAATACACATAAACAAAGAATAAACTATATTAACAACAAACAAGACTAACGAGACTAAACCACGGAGAAGAACATTACTGGCATTGGTATCCCAAGCGACGATTAGAATCTGAACTCAAGAAGGCATATGACTAACTTTCTTGATTTTTCGCTAATATGTCAGTTTATGTAGCAAATAGTCTGTCTGATAATAGATGAACAAATTCAACATGCACTTGCCGAAATAATTCAAGTACAGACAATACAAATTATTAACTTCAGTTTAGGGATATAAATTAATCCAACAGGGCCAAATTATTTCGCATTCCAGGATCAAATTTCTACATAATCCCACACTCAAGCAAAGACAGCATACATTGTTGAATTGCATTGAAGAGATGAAAACCCAAAATAGAAAGTTGTGCATAACTTAGCTAGACATTGGATGGTTATAGATATATTCGATTGCAAGAGGACATGAGTCAATTTTATCAGCCTCCTTGTCAGGAATTTCAAGCTTAAACTCTTCCTCGATAGCCATCACAATCTCCACGGTGTCTAAGCTATCCAAGCCCAGATCCTTCTGAAAATGAACATCGGGCGTCACCTATAGATATTAGAATAAAAAATGGTGAGTTTTGAGCTTAATTTTTCCCGTACGGTGGATGTGGATGACAACCACTGAAAAGCATAACATCAAAATCCAACTGAAAGATGCTAATGTTGACACAGACACAGACAGAAACCAGACATACTCAATCGCTATGCGAGAAATGAACATAACTCTCACAGTGTTCTGACGGTCAAAATTAATACCGAGGTCTCTACTAAAATTTTACTTCAAAAAGAACTGAATTCCTCAATTCAAAGGTCATTGTGGAAACAAAAAGAAAACTAAGAGAGCCAGAGACAGAAAGAAGGGGTGTTATAAACTTTTATGTCTAAGGTAGGTGCCAGCCTGCAGTATTGGTTTTTTAGATAAATCATGCACTTAAGATGGTTCTCTCAACAGAAACCAAACATGTGGACACATCTCTTAACTAGGATACAACATCCAGAGACAGCAGAATTAAGAAATTATATTAGTTCATGTACACACTTTTAGTTGGTAAAATAAAAATTGAAAAACTTATGCTAATAGTCAAACATGGTAAAACAGGTCTGATCAATCAGAAAAATAGCAGGAATCTGGTGGTTTTTCGTCGCAACACTCAACAAGGAAAAAACTAATGTTGTTGGAAACTGATCAAGCACATTACAAATGTTCATTATATCAGGTTACACGGGGTGCCAATCTTACACATCACTCTGTCTGATTTTTTTTCTTGCAAGAATATAGCCTCGTCTCATCATAGGCAGAGGACTATAACATAGAAGAAAATGGCTACCCGGACCAAGACCACCTTGCCATTTGAGTTATGGCTTGGTCGGGGTCGTCCCTTATTCCATTCCTTCCCGAAAGGAGAGGATCGGGTGATAGCCAGATTCAAGCAAAGTCCTCACCTGACTGCATTAAAGAAAGGCTGCTTAGCTGCTTTTATAGGACTGGGAATTCCGATCCCCATTCTATAGGTCTTCGCTCCTTGGATTGGACTGGTCTCACTATTTCTCTCCTCTCCCTCTGGTCTGAAGGAGCAGAAGATGATTTGTCATGGTGGGCCGTGGAAAGCAAAGATATGACTGCTAACAAGAATCCAATTTGCCTATTTGAGAGAGAATGCGCTCGAAAGCTAGGATTTGCATATGTAACGAGGATGATTTCACGGATCAAGGATTTTACGTTGGCAGATGCTATTATGTTATGTACTCTACCGTACGAGAAAGACGATTTCTTATGCTAACCTGCTTCTTTTTGGGTTCTCTCTTTGGTGGGGGGACATACCAGTTCTAACCAGAAGCTACTCTAATTAAAAGAAAGAAACAAATTTAACATTTCATCAAAATGGAGGGTTAACCAAAATGAGTTTAGGCATCATAAATCATGATTAACCGGCCGTTCACTGTTGATCCAGGCAATGGATAGCCCGAACACTTACAAGCACAGAGACGAATTTTACTAAACAGGTTGAGACAAAGTTGGTGCAAATCAAGCCAAAATTAAACCAATTACCAACTTGACTTTGATTTAAGCATGTATTTTCCAACATGACCTTGTGTCCATTCAGGTCTGGTCCTATCAATTTTTTGGACAGAGTCGAACTTTAAAATTAGGCCCCCTTTTCCTATACAAACTTAAGGGCAATATAAAATAACAACAAAACAAAGAATAATGTGCATTATATAAAACAACTCTATTATAGTTAAAATACTATGACATTCATGTTCAAAAATAAAAATAATTATTTAAATACAACTCGCCTTACTGATTTGGCGGTAAAAGTATTAATCAAGTTAATATTATCAAGTTATTCAATAGTTCATTTCTTAATTAATAACATAGCTAGCCCATAAATCTTTCTGGTAAAATGGTTGATTGGAGAAAAGTTTTGATGAGCTTCAACTTTGAGAAAATTTAAAAAAACAAAAAGTAAGTGTGATAATTTTGTTAGCCAAACTGCAAGAAAATCGATATGGGCCCTTCATTCTTAGTGGTAGAGGTCGACCACTAAGTTGCAATTATACTTTTAAGGGAACGACAGACATTCAACCACTAGGCTAGATTTACTCTTAGTGCAATATTTTATTTATTTTATATATGTACCATATACAAAAGGTACATAAAAATTTTTGGGCCCTAAAGTTCATAACTTTTTCGGGCCCGAGTCGGCCAATTCATTGACCACATGAAAGGACCGGCCCAGTGTCCATTAATCACAACATGTCAACATCTATACCATGCAGGAACAAAATCATGTTTGCAATAAAATACGTCCGACCACTATATTGAAATATTCACGAAAATTGGAATCTAACATGTTTTACATCTTGCATATTCTCTTGCATAATAAACAATTTCAAGCAAACTTCTATACTAATCACATGCTAAAAAACAAAAGTTCTGATATTTCTTCTCTTTCAACTTCCGTGTACACTTTTTCCCAAGGGGAAAGCAGTGTTCAAGAACCACAAAGTAAACTTCATTACCAAATAATTTTTTTCAGAAGTATCAGGCCCACCAAAAATTCAAAAACAATAAGGTTGCATTTGGATGGAATAATTTGGATTTGGGAAGAGGAATTGGGAGAAGGAACTCAAATGACACCAACTAAAAAGGGTTTTAAATCCTCCAAAATAGCTTCAAATGATTTGAAATCCATTATAGAATGTCTTCATCTGAACAACCTCAATGAATTTGTTATTATAGATTTGAAATTCGTAGCTCCAAATCCATCAATTCAAATAGAGGTTAAAGGTAAAAATAAGGAGAACATTGAACTTCTTAGCGTGTAATGACTACAAAATTCTGAGAAGCGCGGATATTTCCCATTTCGCAAAATCAAAACTTAAAACTTAAGCACAACGCAAGCTTTATGTGCCGAATACGACAAAAGTGTTAAGTTACGCAAATGCCTCACTTTCATCAAACACTACACATGATACAACATTCTAATCCTTTTTTCTTTTCTTTTTTCTCAGTACCTTCTACAATTACTGTCACTTAGAAATTTGAGAGGCAAAAATCCAAAGCTATTATATTACCATCTAAAAATTCTCAACTCCACAAGAAAATTCTAGATAAACATAATAAACATTTCAACACAAAGAAATTGAGAAAACATTAGTCTATAAATTGGCGAAAACAGAAGGTTCTACATAAATAACGCAGATGGATAAATTGGGAGGTGAAGCGAGAAACCGGGAGTACACCTTAGAGGGGTCGACTTTGGGGAAGCTCTTGACGACATCAAGGACTCGGTCTACCACTTCCTGCTTGTCGAGGTGATCGTCGCCGTGCGATGACATTGATCGGAAAGTCCACAAACGAGATCCGTTTAGGTTTAGGGTCCCGGATATAGGGACCCGAATGTGGCGGAGTATGCTGGATCTCAACGCCGATGCCATTTTTTTTTTCTTCCAATTTGATTATAGGAGAAATGTGCAGAATGCGAAATGGATTCTCGTTTCTCTTTTACCTTCACTGTGGAGTGTGTTGGTGGGGAATTAATATGCGGTTTGAGGTTTTTCTTGGTATTTCTCACTCGAGGGTTTCCAAACCGGCCATGGTCATGGGTGGCCGCTCGGTCCACTCCCCATATTTTAAGAGGTGATCTTACCGTCTTACATGAGACCGTTTCTATTAGACGGATTTTACAATACACAAAAAATATGGGTATATGTGTTATTTTTATGGGTTTGTGTTTTAAGTTGAAATTCCAATTATATATAGGATCCGTCTCATAGATTATATCCGTGAGATCGTCTCATACAATTTTTTGCTATTTTAATGGGTTCAAATATATTCGGTTGGTTTACATTTTTCATTTTTTAAATTTTAAACAAATTAATAATCACAAAAGTTTGTGTGAGACCGTGAGACGGTGATACTTTTAGTGTATTTAAATAAGTATTACTTTTTTCGCTAAAAGTATCACTTTTTACACTAAAAAGTATCACCGTCGACTCACGATCTTACACTGTCTTACAATAAACCTGTTGATTAACAACTATCACTAAGAACTACTATTTGAGCAGACAATACAATATTAAAAAGATATTTTTAAGCTCAGACTGAATATGAAACGAGATAATTAATTGGGGACACTGAGTTATTGGTGTGTCTGACTTAACCGTTGTGGAAAAAACAGCTAATTATTAAGTTTTTAAAAAAAAAACTAGGCACAATACAAGTTTAGCAATATAAGTAAAAGTAATTCAATAAAATAAAATAATATATAATTGTATAAAAATATATATATATATATATATAATATATATAATGCACCAAATTATGTACAAAAGATAACGGGAAAAGACAAAGACAAAGAATAAAGAAATGGTCTGAGATCGTCTTATTGAGTTAGGTTTGTGAAACGGGTCATACAAAACACAAAAGAGCTGGTCTCTTGTGAGACGATGTGAGATCGTGTGACGGTGATACTTTTAGCGTAACAAATTATGCTTTTAGTGTAAAAAATGATACTCAAAGTAAATATACTAATTTGAGTGTATTTAGACAAGTATCACTTTTTACACTAAAATTATCATTTTTTATACTAAAAGTATCATCGTCTCACGGACTTTCACCGTCTCACATAAGTTTTTGTAAACACAGGAATATGTGCTTGTCCTATAAGTTTGGGTTTGAATTGGAATTATATCTACATATATGATCCATCTTATGTAATATGTTCATGAAATCGTCCTGTAAAAGTTTTTGCCAAGAAAAAACTGAATATAGAGACTAGATGAAAACGAATATTAACACATTGGATTTTATTTTTTTGAAATATAAATTTTACATCTTTTGTTTTTTTTTTAACTTTTTAAAAATAGTTAAACCGGGACAATGGGTTTAATTATGAACATAAATATTATGAACAGGTCAATAATAAAGACAAATAGATAGTTAGTACATACACTCAAAGAGGGAATTATTTGAAAAGAAGTTGAATTTCTTTTTACCCTTTTGGTTATAAAACACCTCCCCATGCTTCTTCAGCACACACTCCATATCCCTCACTTATTGTATCTTTAAACAGGTCCCCGCCCTCTGCAGTATTTTTTTTCTCTCAACTCACACACACACACACCCCTGCACACACCAGCATACAGGCAGCGGCGTCTCGGCAGCTATCGGAAAGAAGGCGAAGACGACAGGCAACAACATTTTTTAAAAGTAAATGGTTCATGTAATTCTTTTTTAAAACTGAGTTTATGTTTTTTCTTAATAACATGAAAATTTTAATTTTTGCATGGAATTATTATATGTTACTTGTATGCTATTTTATATCTTGTTCATGTAATTTTTGTTATAATTATGTTCATGTATATTTTTGTTATAAATAAGTTAATGTAATTTTTGTTATATTTTGCATGTTTGTTATATTGTATGTGAACTAGTATGATTTTGCTAATTTATGGTTATATTTGGGTTTTTGAAGACATGTCAAATTTAAATAAAATTGGAGTGATTGTTTATTACGGGGGCCAAATATTAATTGAAAATATCTATCAAGTAGCATATAGTCACCCTGCTATTGGAGCCACGAGAATTTGCCGAATGACAAATTTGGATAATTTGATATCTATACTACATGATATTTTGGATTTAGATAGAAATCGTTATTTGTTAAAACTATCCGGTAAATATTGTGACAACAATATGTCACGAGTCATTGCAATTAATACCAACCAAGACTTGTTGTTTTTCTTTGCTTCGGATGCCGGGAATAGAACTGTAGACCTTTGTTGAAATGGAGGAATTGCATCATAATGTCGTGCAGTGTTATCATACATTACAGGATGTTGCCATCATTTGGGGATTGCCTATTGAGGGTGATGCAGTGTTATCTGATGATATCCGGCGTACTTAAGTCGTAATGGGCAGATTATGTTCATCGTTATTTAGGATTTAAACCTGATTTGGAAGAGGACTTTAGAGGAAAAACGGTTATCTTAACTACAACACTGCTTAATCATTTTGAGGGGATATACATTAAGGATGACACACATAAGGTTCAGATTGAGCAGTATGCCTGAGGGTATGTCTTTATTTTATTAGGTACTTTGATGATGCCCGATACCAATGGTAATAACGTATCATTGCTATATATGCAGCACTTTGAGGGTGCTAGGACGGCTGGTAGGTGCTCGTCCTCCACAGGCAATTTGGTGGAGGGGGCATATCCCGACGAAAATGTTTGAGGCCTTCCCTTTCAATAATTCTGATTATTTCACGAATGAGGTCGCGACACTCGTTTGTCTCGTGGCCGATGGACTTGTGATAATAGCAATATTGTGAATCATCGAGCTTGGATGGGCCGATTTTCAGCTGCTAAGCTAGCGGAAAGATGTTAAGATCTCGAATTTCTTTGAAAATGATGGACGCGAGGGGGGTGGGGGGCTGTCAACGCACTTTTCATGGGTAATCGAGCTGTTAGAAAAAGATTTAAAACCAAACCCAGTGATGTGAACCGTAGCAACAAACATGCATACAACCTAAATCGTCAATGCTTCCTTTCAACACATGATTAACTACCATGACTCTAGAATCAATATACTTGGCCTCTAACATCAACTTGGTCACTCAAATGACTCAAAATAATGAAAACAAACACATAATCTATGATAAACAAATACAAAAACTCAATTACATAGTCTTTAAGAACTCGAGATAACTTGCATTTGGTGTTCCCCGGATCCTTCGTAATTGGATTCACATCAACCGGACCCCGAGGTGGAGTCTTTCTTAAAATCCTTCTTCGGAGCCTGTTGTTTCTGGTCGGCCGCGAGGCCTGCCTTTGCCTCCTCGGCACAGATATGTCTTTCTGCTCGGATCAGGAACACCTGTAACGTGTTTACTCCTTGTTCGTGGATGGACCAGTGAAACCGAAACTGTGCAGATAGTGTCGAGATCGCGACCATGAGCATGGCATCATCTGATACAAGTTCCGTCTCACGAACCTATTTATTGAATCTTGCAATAAAACTTTTGAGTGATTCATTTTAGTTCTGCTTAATGGTGACGAGAGAGTCTTTCGGGGCAGCTCACACCCGAGAAGCCAAAAATTAGATAGTAAGCGCTGGTGAAAGATCATTCAAATAGCGAATTATTTGAGGTGGCAAGGTGCAAAACCATCGGTGAGCTCGATCACCTAAAATCAAAGTAAATGCCCTACAAAGTATGGCATCGCTGGGACCATAGAGCTCAGTCCAAGCAAGATACTTGTGAATGTGAGTGGCTCGGTCGGTCTCTCCGTTGTATAGATCGATCTGAGGCACCTTGAATTTGGCTGGGAGTGGAGTCGCCAAAATATGCTGAGCAAATGGTGAAACAATGTCAACACCCGGACTGGCCTGTTAGGGGAGCTCCTCTGGCGTGTCTTATAACTCATTTAGACGATACCATAAACGACGTATTTCAGCCTCTCATTCATTCGGGGGACTCATGTCCTGTGCTTGATTGTTCCTCGAGGGAACGCGATTTCCAGGATACTGAATCCTGGACTAAATTGATCAGGTGAGCCTGGCTTGGATAGGCTCCATACCCAGGAGACCAAAAATGGACTGCACCCGTCGAACACGCGGGATCGGGAGGGATGATTCTTCGACTCGACTGATGTCCCAACGTCGTCAGCTGCTCTTCTCCTTTCACGCCGATTGTCCTGGCGTCTATTTTAGGAAATCGCCTCTTGATTATCTTGGTTTTGAGGGGTTGGGGGGAGCAGGAGCATGTGCTTGAATTTGGGGTTGGGGAGCCCCCGAAGCTTGTGTGACCAACTGGGCCTTCTTTTGAATGAATTCCGGGTTGGTAAAAAGTTGCTGAATGGGTAATACTATCACCCCCCGCCTCTGTTGGGGGTGGGTTGTTGTTATCTTGGGGCGGATCTTGCCTTTGGGGGTTTCTTGTGTTGTCTTCTTGACTCTTGATGAATTTCGACGAACACAGGACATAAATACTTGCTGGAATTTTGGGAAAGTGTAATTGGACCAATCGGGTCCTCCTTATAGCGTCAATTTGTTGATGCTTACTTTTGCTCAACAATTTGTTGATGCTTATCAATCATTATAGCTACAATGTAAGTGAGACACTTGCCTTCCTCTTGTTGTGCATGTGTTGCATGACTGCCATGTGTCAAATAGTATTTGTTTAGTTGTCCCATTATTTTTTTGCCAGGTGGCAGAGTGGTCTGTCACTGGGGTTCCAACTCGGTCACCATTAACTTTTGAGGTGGGGCTCTCTATGTCTTGAAATGCCTTCCTGGCTAGGCTCTGGTCGACCTAATATTCTTCGCGATTCTAACAGTCCGATCGATCCATGACAGCATGTCTTGAATTGCCACGTGTGCGTGTCCGTCCAACTCTGCTCGGGTATCATCATAAATTATCCCTATCCAACCGATCACCGTCAATCTGATCAAGTCATATTTAATCAAGAAAAGAAGGCGATCAAGTCAGGTGCAACAGCTCATTTTGATTGGAATACACGTACACTGTACACATGCTTTATTTTAGCAGTAATTTGGATTAGTATTTGTTATAGATAAAAAATTAAATAAAAAATCGATCTGAAATCGAACAAATTATAATTAAACAAATTCTCTCATCTGATAAAATTGAATACTTTGCTCGAATGAGATTAAATTAGAAAAAGTTAATAAAATATATATGAAGAAAATTCTATTTGTATTTAATTTACTTAATATTTATTTGACCTTGACCTCATAGACAGTTTGACACTCTAGTATCAATAATTTTTAAAATATTAAAGAAATTCAAAGTAAATAAAAATATACTTCGAAAATATTTGGGTCAATCCAAAGAATGCAAAAATGGCAGATCGCCCAGTAGGGATGGCAATGGGTAGGATTCGGGTAGGATTCTATATCCTCCATCCCCATACCCATTTATTATATTCATACCCATACCCATACCCATACCCATCGGGTATTCAGTTTTCATACCCATCCCCATACCCATCGGACGATCGGGTATTCATACCCTACCCATACCCTCTTACCACTTACAATTGTATTTTTTTCAAATTTAAGTTATTTCTTTTTTTAAAGAGAAATTTGAGTTATTTAAATAAAAATATAGATATTTACTAAATTCTTAAGGAAACAATAAGGAAAAAAGAATACATATAAGAATTAGCGAACTATATATTATAAAAATATAGCAAAATATTAAAAAGGATTAAACAAAAGTGTTAGTGGGTTAGTAGATTTCAGTTGAGACTTGGGGAAAAATCATTTTCTTTAAATATAAATAAATAGAGTTGTATAAATAAAAGAATATATGTAAAATATTATAAATAAATATATATGTAGATATATTATATATATAATATTATTATTTAATCGGGTATCGGGTAGGGTATGGGTAGGATGTCTGCACTCCACCTCCATACCTCCATACCCGAAAAAATACCCATACCCACATACCCATTTATTTAATCGGTAAACTACCATCCATACCCTCTTCCATTAGGGTCGGGTATCGGATCCTCCGTCGGGTTCGGAGGAAATTGCCATCCCTACTGCCAAGCCTCCTATTTTTTCATTGTTTTTTGTTTTCAAAATATATATTATTTTTTCACGCGCAGAAATACGTATTGTACTTGTAATTGGCAAAGCCCTCTCATTTCGAAAACGCAGACGCGCAAACCTATAAATTCCACTTCATAGTTTTGTCACCCAATTTTCCGATCAGTTTTTTCCGGCGAGATCGTGAAATTTCTGTCGGAAGAAAAATAGTGACCTAACCAATTCCGCAGGCCCGATCCGCGACCGAATTTGATTGATGGCTCCGGTTTCGGCTCTCGCGAAGTACAAATTAGTGTTTTTGGGGGATCAATCTGTCGGAAAAACAAGTATTATTACTCGGTTTATGTACGATAAATTCGATAACACTTATCAGGTGTGAATCAATTCGTCTTGGAGTAGTTGTTTGGCATTTTGAATTTCATTTTGTTTTGAAAAGAATTTCGCAGGGAGTACGGATCTGATCCTTAATAACACTAATAAGCTGACATTCTTTTAGATTAGGCCAACGTAATTTTTTCTTTTTTAGTAGTGATCTTACCTGTTTCTCATTGATCCAGTACTGCCATTATTCGCAGAATTTTCTATTTGTCTGTGATCTGATGTTAGTCAAGGTTTTCAATTCTACGTAATCGATGCCCCACTTTAGCACTCCACGGCTGCGGCCGTAGAACTTAGGTTTTTCTTTCTGGTCGTGATTAGAATCTATCTTATGTTCCATCAGTATTGAAATTTCTTATTCTGATGATTCACTGGAAGTTTGTTTAGTCAAGTATGTGAATCGAGCTAACTTGGATTTTCAAAATTCATAGAGTTGGGCAATTGGTATTTGAGAAAGAATGTAACAGGTGTTTGATTCGTTGTGAACATCAATTCCCAGGACATTGGCAGGAGTGCTGTTAATATTTTCAAGGAAATAACTCAAATTGACTTTGTACACATTTGTTAGTTCAAATAGGACCGATGAACCTCTAATATCCTTCTCTGGAACTTCTTAGTAGTTGTACAAGTATGATTTGTGTGTTGAGATTTAAGTTTGATAATTTTGAACGCTTAATTAAACAGCAATCTTTATACAGTGGGGCCAAGGAATCGGAGTTAGTGTCAAACTTATTTAGGATTGAAATAAATTACTGTTGTTTAGCTGCTATGAAATGTACACTTGAAACTCTGCACTTGCAATTTGGCATGCGTTATTCAAAGTCTGCTGTTAAGTAGTCATCTTGTGAGCTACTACTAATTTCTTGTCTGGATAAGTAAGTCTTATGGAATGGAAAATCTTTTATTTGCTATGTGAAATTTAATTTGCTACCTAGTATCTATCTGCATGCCTCTTAATACTCCACTCTCTCTAAGATGTCTAACAAAAGAAAATTAAAAATAGTTACGATTAAAAATAGTAAATTTCTCATCTCTATTTTATTCTGTTCAGGCTACTATTGGTATTGATTTCCTCTCCAAGACAATGTATCTTGAAGATCGAACTGTACGTTTGCAGCTGTGGTAAGATATGATTCTCGAGATAAATGATGCTATGCATGCCTCCTAGATATATCTTTCTGCATTTCACTCTTGTTGAAATAGTGTGTAATGCAATCTACTTTAGAAACCTACAAAATCTTGATCTACCCCGCCTTGTGGGATTGGAAGCTATAGTTGGAGAAGTCACATTAGCTACAGGTGACCAGCACACCTTTTCTTGTTAACCTAATTTTGACTTAACAGATCGGTCTATTTTACAAATGATACTAAGTATAGGCAAACAAGATTTTTTGAATGATATCATTTTTGTACCACACTTTCGTTGGGCTTTTTGCTGCTGGCCGATAAAAAAAGCAAATCTATCTAGTTTTCCTCCTTTGCTCTTGTCCATTTCTAAATTATGTTGTGCTAATCACAGTTGTTTTCTACCCTTGGTCAAATAATCTTCTTGTCTTGCTTGTTCAGGGATACCGCTGGACAAGAAAGGTTTAGGAGTCTCATCCCCAGCTATATAAGGGACTCCTCCGTTGCAGTCATAGTATATGATGTTGCAAGTATGTGGTTTCTTTCTGTGTAATGTAATATAAGTAATAGGGACAATTACAAACCACTCTTGAGGTTTGGGGAAAGTACATAAACCCCCTTGAGGTTTGCTTCCGCTTAGTTGAACTGACGAAATTTGCTGAGTTAATCAAATATTTTATAATTACATCTCTCAGCTTTTGTAAATATTACAAATAACCCAAACTTTTCGTCTTACATTTTACAATTACATCCCTGAACTAAACTTTACAAAGAGTCAAACAATAAGTTGGGGCTATTGGCTATTTGTAACATTTAGAAAAGTTGATGGGTGTATTTGTAAGATATTTGATAACATTAGCAAATTCCGCCTGGTCAACTAACGGTTGGTATAAAATGTATGACGAAGCTAACCTCAATGGGGTTTCTGTAACTTTGAAACTTCTTTTTTTTTTTTTTTTTTTTTTGGGTAACCCAAACCTCAGGGATAGTTTTTGTGATTATCCCCAAGTGATATTTTATTTTCCAGAGAGTGTCATCTGCTTTGTTCCTAATCTACATTTCATTTGATACTGAAAGTTTCTTGTGCTCCTTTCGGTCACCTGCTGACTTAAATTACTTAATATGTCACTGGCTATTAGGTAGACAATCCTTTCTTAACACTTCAAAGTGGATCGAGGAAGTTCGCACTGAGAGAGGAAGTGATGTTATTATTGTCCTGGTTGGCAACAAAACTGATCTGGTGGATAAGAGGTAGAAGTTTTTCCACTTTTTGCTCTTTCTTATGCGTGGTTTATCCTTATAAGCAGTATTTATCTAATTAATTATTCTTTTTGCTTATTTTATCTTTTCTTGAATCACATCTACACAATTTCAATTTTATACTTACAGTTGTATAGTGAAGTAGAGATAAAGCCATTAGAAAAACATATCCCGTTTTGTGGAAGATAGACATTTAATCAGAATTTGTTTGGTAGAAGTGGCAGGACACATTTGTTACTGCAATTGTATTCAACAAAATCAAATTTTGACTCTAATCTTGAAACAAAATGGCCTTTTGTAACATTAGAACAATTCAGAAACAAGTTTTAGCAATTTTTTCCCAGTTCTATTATTTAAAAAACAGTTTTGTTTTGGGAAAAGTTTGAAACAAGGATGCTGGGTCTTTGGAAACGTTTTATAACTGCCAAAACTGAGAATTATGTCTGATAATCAATTAAAAAAAATGATGATACATGACCGTGTGAAAGATGTTATATAGCATGTGGTGAAGATATGATTGATTTCCTTGAACAGCAATACAGCATTGTGGATTAAACTAACAAATTGGTAGTTATCGTCCTATTATAGAGTCTCACTTTTGCTGAAACCAACAAATTTGTAGCGAATTTCCAATTGAACAATCTCACTGTTGCTGAATTATATTTTAAGCTTCATATGTTATGCATATTGCAGATAACAGTTGGTACCAATACTTCTTACGATAATTATATATGCTCTCCACTGATTCAATGTGTGGTGTCTAATTACAGGCAAGTTTCAATAGAGGAAGCAGAGGCTAAAGCTCGCGATCTTAACGTTATGTTCATTGAAACTAGTGCTAAAGCTGGCTTCAATATAAAGGTAACACGCTGCAGTTTGCCCTCTTCTGATATTCAATTTGATACAATTGTCAGTTTCTCCAAGTCATACGATGGACGACACGATCTGCCTCATCATTTTTTTTGATGTCTAATGCTGCCTCGTTTCACCTGGGTTCTTGACATTGTTCTGTACCTCCACTTTATAAAATTAAGAGTGGTGATAAAAACTAAGGGATAATTACAAAACTACCCCTGAGGTTTAGCCTAATTACAAAAGAAATCCAGTTATCTTTCAGAATTACAAATACCCTATTGATATTTGTTTCTATATACAAACTGCACCATCAGGAAGAGGCATTTGTTAGGTAAATACACAAACCTCAATGAGGTGTCTGTACTTATTATTTTGGTTTTTTGTAATTAGGCTAAAAATCAAAGTAGTATTTGAAATTATCCCGAAAACTAAAATACAGATGCTCCGATGCTGAGCTTTATACATGCAATTCATTTCAGGCATTATTCCGGAAGATTGCCGCAGCGTTGCCAGGAATGGAAACTCTATCATCAACGAAGCAAGAAGATATGGTTGATGTCAACCTAAAGTCTAGCAACACAAACGCATCTCAGTCACAACAGCAGTCTGGAGGATGTGCCTGCTGATAACATGAACCGGAACTTTGCTTTTTGCTCATCATATTTTGGTTGGACAATGTATGCATCTGTAAAGTTCTTATTATTTGGTAGCATTGAATTTTGGTTGTGATTGTCAGGAGTATTTTAAGTCGGATACAGTACATTGTCATTGTTGTATTCTGTTTCTCTTCTATATCTGTATCATTTGGTGAACCCCGTGGTCATTGAGACTTCATATAATTTTCTTTCTTTCGCCCATCTATTTTTGTTCTTCAGTCCCTACAGGCTACAATATATATGGCTTTACTTGAGCAATTAGTGGTATTCTTCAGTGGAATATATTTAGCAGAAGATGACATTGGAATATTACAGGCTTAATAAAAAAATATACCCGACGTTTAGCCTTATTTTTTGGCTATCTTCCAAAATTATAAATACCCCAAAGACACAATTATCAAGAAGGTATTTGTAATTTTTAAAGATGATTGTGTTTTCTTGGTAACTAGACAATGGTCAGTATAGTTTTTGTAATTTAAGATGACTAACCATCATCAACAAATTTTTTGCAGTGAAGCATCCACCTATTGTTGGGGTCATTTTATATTGTTATCTAAACGTTACATGAAAGTCAGAATTACTTTGACTGGTGGAATTTACTATCTTCGACTGTACTGGGTTGATTATAGACAATGACAAATTTCGCTAAATAATACCACACAAACAAGCACTAATGTAGGAGAATTGATGGCTTCCATGCCCTGTTCTTTCAAAACCAGTGGCACGCCATTAAGAGAGAGGTGGTTCACGCCTGTCTTAACGTCCTTAACTTTGGTCAGTCTGTCAAAGAAGTTAATGAAACAATTATTGTCTTCATCCCAAAAGGAAAAATCCTATTCAAATTACTGATTTCCGCCCTATTAGCTTGTGCCCCCATCTTCTACAAGAGATTAAGTCTCCTGTGAGACCATCTCACGAATCTAAATTCATGAGATGAAATGAATCCATCCCATTTTACAAGTCAAAGCAACTTAGATCCAAATTCAAATAGTTTAGTGATTTGGTCATTTTAGGATTCGTCTCACGAAATTAATCCGTGAGACCATCTCATATGAGTTTTTGTCTCTACGAGATTATCTCTAAGACGGTGGCAATCGTCCGAGTTCTCAAATCAGTGGTCATAGAAAATCAAGGTGCTTTTCCGGGACGACTTATTACCAACAATGCTATTCTAGCTTTCGAACTCTTTTATTCAGTGTCCAGAAAAGGTCAGGCCGTACAGGTCGTATGGCACTCAAGCGAGCAAGGCATACGACGAGGTCGAATGAGATTTTGTGTGCGCTATCCTGGATAAGACGGGCTTCCCAAGTCGATGGACCGGTCTCATTTATGAGACAGTCTCCACTAAATAATATTCCACTAACAAGCACTGATGTAGGAGAATTAGCTTTCATAATAGCATATTAGAATTTTTGGAGATAAGGCTTCATCTCAAATTATCAGCCTAATGTAAAAGAGGTCAAATTCAGTGAATCACAAACATGGAATACTTACTTTGGGAATTGGAGTGTAGTCCAATAGTTAAGATTATCTTACCGACACTAGACATATTCAACGGTTTCGGAACCGTCGGTTCCGGTTGGTGGAACCGGAACCTAAACGTCTTATAGACAATTTCGGTTAAGGTTTCGGTTCCGAACCGGCGGTTCGGAAACCGCCGGTTCCCGGTTCGGTTTCGGTTTCGGACAATTTTTTTTTTTGAATTATTGAATTTTTGAGTTTTTAATATTGAATAAATTAACACAATTGATAAATTAACACAATTGATGAAGGAAATGAAATTGAGTAACAAAAAATTGATTTTATTGATTTAAAAGTAAAATTACAACTTACAATTTACAAAATAAAAAATTCTAAGATATTACAATTCCAAAGTACAATTTAAAATAAAATTACAAGTTACAACAATATCGTATAAAATTTAAATTACAAAGTACAAACCACAAAGAAAGGAAAAAAAATAAAATGGGTTTGAGTTTTATTTTAATATTCTAAGTTAAAAATTTTAAATTTAACTTTGAATATTGAAATAAAACTGCCTACGTATCCTCATAGAGGAATCAAAACCCTACATAGTTCTCTTACCTTTTACTTACCTTAGGGAAGATGGCAACGTGATTCTTCAATCATTTTGTGACTCGTTGCTTGAGCCTCTAGATTTTCTACTGTTAATCTAGATCGTCTAGGATCCAGAATATAACCTCCCTCACTGAATGCTTGCTCTATGGAGACGGTTGAGGCAGGAACGGCTAATATTTCCCTCGCAATTAATGTTACTATAGGAAAAGAGGAAGGCCTCTTTTCCTACCACTTTAACAGATCGAACTTTGACTTCCCTACTACAAATTCAGTATAATCAAAAGGAGATGTTAAATATGTATCAAGTTCAAGATAAGAGGTCGCGCCTCCTCTCGAACGTTTTGGTATCCTCGTGTCATAAAATTGCTCTAATGGTGCAAATACCGACGCCTCATTAAACGTACCAATATATCACTAGTATTTTCAACATAAGGTGTAGAAGCAGCAGAACTAGATGAGCTTTTAAAACTATCGCCAAATTTTATTGAATATTCTCTAAAAATATCATATAAACATTTTTTAGCATCATCTACTACTACGCTTGGAATGAGAGTGTCATGTTCTTTAATAGGAAACAAAGCATCATAATAAATTCCTAACAATTCTTCTAAACCATCTAATCTTACTCTAGGATCTAATATTTTTGCAACTAAAAATACATTAGGAATATAAGTGAAATATTTTAACCATTTTAATCCCATTTGAGCAATAGTTGGTCCTAAAGTAGCACAAGGCATGAGAGATCTAAAAAGTAGTACAATTTTAACACAACGATCTACAACTAAAATTGATGTAGGATAATAAACACTGGATAATTCTTCGGTAGCATCTTTAAAAACCTTTAAAAGTTGACATAAATTAGAGCATGCATCCCATTGATTGGGAAATAAAACTATGCCACTTTGTTGATCGGCAAAAAATGAACATAAAGCTTCTCTATATTGATAACTATCATTTATCATTTTATATGTAGAATTCCAACGAGTTGGCACATCGGACGAGAATTTTCTTGGGTACAAACCATTATTTTTACAATATCTAGCCTATTTTTTTAAAACAGAAGAATATTTTGATAAATATAAAAGCGCATTTCTAATAGGTAAAATTTCATCTTTTAAAGTAGCTAAACCATCTTGAACACACAAATTAATAATATAACATATACAACGAACATGAAAAAATTTACCACCAATAGAAGGTTCACAAATATTAATAAGTGATTGTAAACTAGCTGTATTAGCACTAACATTATCAAATGAAATTGAATTTTTTTTTGTAACTAAGCCATATTCTTGTAAAATAGTATGAATTTTATGAGAAATATTAATAGCGGTATGTTCAACATTAGAATCTCTATATGCAATTAAACGTTTTTGCAAAGTCCATGAATCATCAACCCAATGACATTTAATTCCCATATAAAAACTTCTTTGCCAATGGTCACTCCATACATCAGAACAAATTGAAATTTTGGTTTGTAACTAGCAAATGAGTTAATTAACTGTAACTTAAATTCACCAACCGATTTTTTAATATCACGAGTAACTGTAGAACGTGAAATTTTATTAGCAGCGGGGTTATAAGCTAGTCTAGCAAAATTTTCAACAAATGTATCATCGACAAAGTTAAAAAGGAGAGATTTACCACTAACAAATTTAGCTACCTCTTTTCTAGCATTTATATAACTATATTTAAATAAACTAGAAGAAGAGTCCATACCTGATGAAGAACCCGTGAATCTCGGCGGTAGTTGTGCTTGAGTACGATCTAGCCCAACTTTATCTGGATGTTTTTTGTTGAGGTGGTTCGTGAACATCCCATAACCGCCCTCTCCTCTAAACTTGTAGGAATTAGTGAAATAGTTGCAAGTAACTTTGTATCCTCGTAGGATCCGGATTTTTTTAAAAATGGACCTAAAAAATATCGGATCTAAGTAGTGGTGTAGCTCGACGACTTTGAGTTGGATTTTGCGATTCCGGTTGAGCCTCACCTTCTTGTTGCAAACTAGCAAAACAAGCATCGATTTCATCTTCGCTCAAATCGAAAGCTTCTTCAAACCGGGTGGTGGTGGTGATCGTTGCTCGGAACCAGACGTCAAATCTTTGCCCTTAGATTGACGAGAAGATCCTCCATGGCTCGATATTTTTTTAAAATAACTAATGAAATTAAAAGTATGAAACTACTAAAAATCAAATCGAAACTTGAAAATTAAAACTGAAGCTTGAATTGGGAGATTAGAATGTAGAGAGTTGAGATGTTAGAGAGTAGGTGTGAGGAAAAATGGATGAATTATAAGGGGTATTTATAGAAAATTTTTTGAAATTCAAAAAAAAATAAAATTCGGAAAACCGCCGGTTTTAACCGAATCGACAGTTTTGGTTAAAACCGGCGGTTTGGGAACAGTCAAATGATCTTGGCCGTTGATCATCAACGGTCAAACAATCTTGACCGTTGATTTTTTCAAAATTTAAATTTTCAAAAAAATAAAAAATGAAAACTTGGCCACCAACGGTCACATTTGTGACCGTTGGCAATTCAAATTTCAAAATTCAAATTTTAAATGTCGGTTTTAAAATATATATATATATATATATATATATATATATATATATATATATATATAGAGGGAGGGTTATATGATACCATATATTATAGTGAGACAATGTGGACTCATCTCAACCCTCCCTTATCTATATCAATGACTAAGATAAATATGTTGAATTATAAACTTATTTTATAATTAATTGTGGTAGTTGAATTTTGTAGTTGATTTTAAGTTGTTGGTATGGTAGGTGAATGTGGTAGATGGAAATAAAAGATGACCATTGGATTAAGGTTGGTGAGAATCAATCTTAGCCATTGATTTAGATGAAGTTTTAGTATAAATATGGGGTGTTGTTGGTTCATTTTGTATCAAGTTAAGAAAGAAAAACAAGTGAGTGAGAAGCAAAGCTTCTAAGTAATATTGAGTTTGAGTGAAGTTGTGGTGAGGTGTGTCTTGTAATATTTGAGTGATCAATAAAATTATGTCTTTTGAGTGGTAAATTTCAACAAAGTGGCATCGAGTCACGATTGTAAAATCTCGTGAAATTCTAAGTATACTCTGTGGTTGCGGCTTTGATCGATCTTCCACATCGAAAAAAAAATTTCTTGAGATTTTATAGTGAGATCGGGTTGAGAGTATTGAGTTAACTCATAGAGTTGACCAAATCAAGTTGATAGTTGACTGCGAGTTGACTAAGGGTTGACCGTTGACCAAGTAAAAAAAAAATCCAAGATTCTTTTTCAGTCCATTTGTTAGTTAGAATCTTGATTCACATGGCGAGTGTGGCATCATTCCAAGTTCCACAACTTAAGGGAAACGACTTTGAAAACCTGAGTATCAAAATGAAGGCACTTCTCGGAGCACATGACGTATGGGAAGTCGTGGAAAAAGGCTATGAAGAGACTAAAGACGAGTCAACACTATCCTATACTGAAAAGGATAGTTTGAAGGACTCGAGAAAGAAAGACAAGAAGCTCTCTTCCTCATCTACCAAACTTTAGATGATGATGGCTTTGAGAAAATCTCAAGTCTTTTACCTCTCTAAACAAGTGTGGGATAAACTTCAAGTCTCTTACAAGGAGAAGAGAAAGTTAAAAAGGTACGACTACAAACATTGAGAAGAGAGTTTGATTCACCGCAAATGAAAGAAGGTGAACTTGTTTCGATTACTTTTCTAGAGTTTTAACCGTTTCTAATCAACTAAAAAGAAATGGTGAAAAACTAGAAGATGTAGTCATTATGGAGAAAATTTTACGATCTTTGGATGCAAATTTTGATAGTATTGCAACTATCATCGAGGAAACTAAAGACCTCGAAACTATGACAATTGAACAACTCCTTGGTTCACCGCAAGCCCATGAAGAAAAGAAGAAGAAAAAGGGTGTTGCGATCAACTCCTTAAGACAAGTCCACCAACCAAGAATGAAGAAAACTTCCACAATAATAGAAGTCAACGTGGAAGAGGTCGTGGACAAGGAAGAGGTCGAGGTCGTCGG
The DNA here is from genome assembly GCA_016081115.2 of Rehmannia glutinosa. Classification (NCBI taxonomy): domain Eukaryota; kingdom Viridiplantae; phylum Streptophyta; class Magnoliopsida; order Lamiales; family Orobanchaceae; genus Rehmannia; species Rehmannia glutinosa. The sequence continues at coordinate 65,512,007 of CM071925.1, forward strand.
GACGAGGTTGGAATTCAAACAATAATTTCAACAACAACAACTATATGCAGGAGAAAGTTCCACAAGAGGTCATGGAAGAGGAAATTCATACTCGAGGTATGATAAATCTCAAATTCAATGTTATAATTGTCAAAAGTTTGGTCATTACGCCAGGAGATTGTAGAAATCCCAATACTCGAGTTAATGAGAGAGCCAATTTGGTGGAAGAAAAGAAAGAAGATGGTGCTAATGTTTTGCTTCTAGCACGAAACGATAACGGTGAAGGTCAAGATGACACATGGTACCTGATACAGTGCTAGCAATCATATGTGTGGGAGACGAACAATGTTCGTAGAACTTGATGAATCTGTAAGTGGCAATGTCTCTTTCGGTGATGATTCTAAAGTAGCGAAAAAGGAAAAGGTACAATCCTTATTCGCTTGAAAGATGGGAGGCATCAATTTATTTCTAATGTTTATTATGTACCCACCATGAAAACAAATATTTTGAGTGCTGGGACAACTCTTAGAGAAAGGTTATGATATTCATTTGAAAGACAATAACCTTTCTATAAGAGACAATATGAATAACTTGATTGCCAGTACCCATGTCAAGAAATAGAATGTTTCTACTCAACATTCAAACCGATGTAGCAAAGTGTCTCAAGATGTGCTATAAAGACTCATCATGGTTGTGGCATCTAAGATTTGGACATCTCAACTTTGGAGGACTCGAGTTACTATGCAAGAAGAATATGGTGAGAGGTTTACCTTGTATCGCCCATCCCGATCGACTTTGTGAAGGATGTTTACTTGGGAAGCAATTCAGCAAAGCTTTCCAAAAGAGTCAAACTCCGGATCCCAAAAGCCACTTGAGCTCATACATGCCGATGTTTGTGGTCCTATCAAGCCAAATTCATTCGGTAAAAGTAATTACTTTCTACTATTCATTGATGATTTTTCAAGAAAAACTTGGGTTTATTTCTTGAAGCGTAGTCGAAGTATTTGAAGCATTCAAAAAGTTTAAGCGCGCGAAAGGAGAAAGAAAGTGGTCTTCACATTAAAGCCATGAGAACTCGATCGAGGAGGAGAATTCACTTCGAAGGAATTCCAAGAGTTTTGTGAAGCAAATGGAATTCGACGACCACTTCATCGCCCCGCATCCCCCCCAACGAGAATGGAGTTGCGAGAAAGAAAGAATCGAACCATTCTCAACATGGTACGTATGCTCAAAAGCAAGAAAATGCCAAAGGAGTTAAGGGTAGGAAGGCGTGGCGTGTGCGGTTTATCCGTCAAATCGCTCACCAACAAGCGTGTGGGGCAAGACACCACAAGAAGCATGGAATGGGAGAAAGCCTGGTATTTCTCATTTAAGAGTTTTTGGAAGCATAGCTCATGTACATGTACCGGATGAACAAAGAAGCAAATTGGATGATAAAAGCGAGAAGTTTATCTTCATCGGCTACGACAATAACTCCAAAGGCTACAAACTATATAACCCCATCAATGGAAAGATAATCACCAATCGAGATGTTATCTTTGATGAAGAAGGCGAATGGGATTGGGGTACACATGCCAAAGATTACAACTTCGTTCTGAATTCCAAGATGATGAACAAGTAATTGTTGAGCAATCGGAGAAGAACCCATTACACCACAAACATCACCGTCATTTTCACAATCACCACCATCTTTCCTAGTTGAGAGAAATGAAGAGCGTCAAGAAGTCGGAAGAGCTCTATGAGGTAACGATAAGCTCGAAAATCTCACCTTATTTTGTCCGTTCGTCACAGATTGTGAGCCATGAACTTTGAAGAAGCTACTCAAAATAAGAAATGGGGAGATGCAATGGATGAAGAAATTAAATCCATCAAGAAAAATGACACTGGGAGCTTACTCAACTTCCCAAAGGTCATAAAGCAATCGGTGTAAAATGGGTGTACAAGGTGAAAAAGAATGCCAAAGGAGAAGTTGAAAGGTACAAGGCGAGGCTTGTTGCAAAATGTTATAGTCAAAGAGCATTGACTATGATGAGGTATTTGCTCTGTTGCACGTTTAGAAACCATAAGACTAATCATTTCTTTGGCAGCCAAAATAAGTGGAAAATACATCGATGGATGTAAAGTCAGGCGTTTCTTAATGGAGTACTAGAGGAAGAAGTCTACATTGAACAACCAATGGGCTATGTGGTTGAAGGACAAGAAGCTAAAGTCTTGAAGTTAAAGAAAGCTCTCTGATTGAAGCAAGCACCGAGAGCATGTAATAGTAGAATTGACAAATACTTGCAAGAGAAAGGCTTCACCAAATGTCCCTACGAACATGCTCTTTACATCAAGAACAAGGATAGTGATGTTTTAATTGTCTGCATTGTGCGTTGATGATTTGATTTTTACAGGAACAATATAGCTTGTTCCAAGAATTCAAGAAGCAATGACAAAGGAGTTCGAAATGACCGATATTGGGTTGATGGCACACTACCTCGGAATCGAAATCAAGCGAGAAGGATGATGGGATTTTTATCTCACAAGAAGGCTACACAAAAGAGATCCTGAAGAAGTTTAAGATGGATGATTGCAATCCAATAAACACACCAAGAGAATGTGGATTGAAATTGTGTAAGGATGATGAAGCAAATAAAGTGGATCCAACACTTTTCAAAAGCCTAGTTGGATGTTTGAGGTACTTAACTTGTACAAGGCCCGATATTCTTTACGCATTGGACTTGTGAGCCGCTATATGGAAAATCCAACCACCACACATTTCAAGACAAACCAAGAGAATTCTTCGTTACCTAAAAGGTACAATCAACTTTGGTCCGCTTTATTCGATTTTCTAATGATTATAAGCTAGTTGGATACTGATGATAGTGATTGGGCCGAGATATCGATGATCGAAAAAGTACAACAAGCTTCACATTTTTCATGGGAGATACTGCTTTCACTTGGGCATCGAAGAAACAACCAATAGTCACTCTTTCAACATGTGAAACTGAGTACGTGGCAGCTACATCATGTGTTAGTCATGCAATATGGCTAAGGAATTTGTTAAAAGAATTAAGCATGTCACAAGAAGATCCAACAGAGATTTATGTTGATAACAAGTCAAAGAATAGCTTTGGCCAAGAATCCGGATTTTCATAATCGGAGCAAGCATATTGATACTCGATACCATTACATCAGAGAATGCATTGCAAGAGAAGAGATTCAAGTGAAGTACGTGAAGTCGCAAGATCAAGTAGCTGATATCTTTACCAAGCCATTGAAGTATGAAGACTTTGCAAGATTGAGAAGTTCACTTGGAATTATAAAATAAGTTTAAAGGGGAGTGTTGAATTATAAACTTATTTTAATTTTGTAGTTGATTTTAAGTTGTTGGTATGGTAGGTGAATGTGGTAGATGGAAATAAAAGATGACCATTGGATTAAGGTTGGTGAGAATCAATCTTAGCCATTGATTTAGATGAAGTTTTAGTATAAATATGGGGTGTTGTTGGTTCATTTTGTATCAAGTTAAGAAAGAAAAACAAGTGAGTGAGAAGCAAAACTTCTAAGTAATATTTGAGTTTGAGTGAAGTTGTGGTGAGGTGTGTCTTGTAATATTTGAGTGATCAATAAAATTATATCTTTTGAGTGGTAAATTTCCAACAAAATAGTGGTTAAAATTACATTAAACATTTAATTAAGGCAAAATAAGGGTATAATTGTCAAAACACACATGTGGGGACCATCCAAATATGGAATCGATTATTAGGAGAGAAAAAATCACGTGGGGAGAGAAAATCGCTACCGAGAGAAAAAAATCACGCATGTGCTTTCGCCACGCAAAAGATGATGTCATGTTATCACTTATCATATATTCGTTGTATACTTAACACTATTTTACTGTATGTTTAACATAATTTTACTGCATATTAAAATAGTCAAACAAAAACATGTGGGGACCGTGAATCAAGGAGTCAATTATATATATATATATAGAGAGAGAATCACGCCATTAACATGTGAGGACCGTGGATTAAGTAAAATCAGTTATAGAGAGAAAATCACGCTCGTTATTGTACTGTATATTTAACATATATTTACTGTTTATTTAACACTATTATGTTGTATATTTAACATATTTGTACTGCATATTATAATTGTCAAACAAAAATATAAGTATACAACAAAACACATATAAGTATACAACAACATAAATACATACATAAAAAATTAACTACTTATACATCAAAGGACATATAAGTATACATCGAAAAATATATAAGTGTACAATAATCCTGACTGTAGTGGAAATCGAAGATAGGGAAGGTGGAACCCTTGTAGTAAGACATAAGAAGATAACTGAAAAAATAGAATTTTTAAGCGTCGTTAGGACCTTTTTTTTAACAGTTATGGAATAATCTTTATTATGAAGTATCAACAATATATTAACCAGGCTTAAAAATTTAACAGTTGAATTTAACAGGCGATGGTGTGCATCATACTCATTTAATTCATGTTAGGTTGGTTTTGTGGGCCTTAGATTATTGCTAAAGTTGTAGAATTGTAGATAATCGTAATATGGAGCAGCCAATGAGGGATCCCCGCTTCAGCTGAGGAGCAACATTCCTTACTCGATTGTCCAGCCTCCATTGTTGGGAAGTTCAGATCTTTGAGTACAACTTTTTGTGAGTGGAGCGGAGGTGCGTGCTTGTCTGCGTGTATCAGTGTGTGTAGGGGGTGGAGGTGGGGGTGGACGGATGTGGAGGGGAGATGGAAGGTAATGAAATTGTTAATAATAAAATTACCAGTTTACCTTTATTGACTTAAAAAAATATAAAAAAAGCTATTAAATTGGGTAAATCTCAATCATCTAAAATTTGAGATTTATGATTAGGATTAGTCCACACTGTCTCACTCTAATTATGTGGTCTCATTTGATCCTATTCATATATATATATATATATATATATATTAAAAACCGCCGGTTGAACCGGCGGTTTCCGGTTTGAAAAAATATTAACCGTAACCTAACCTTAGATTTAAGGTTTACGATTCCGGTTTGAATCGTTGAACACCTCTAACCGACACTAGAGGTTTGAAGTTCGACTCCCATCACTCTCTCTTCTCCAAGATTTGCACTCAAAAAAGAAAAATTAAGTGAAAACTTTTTATCTTTTATTATTATTTTTCTTTTGAAGAGCTTTTATTTTTATTTTCAAAATAATAGAAAACCCTAAAGAAAATAATCATGGTATCATTGGGATCTTAATTCTTATGTCCAATAAGCAAAAGAAAAAAGAAAAAAGTAAAAGTATTGGGTGTGAATGAACCGCTATAAATTTCCAAAGTGGCACCCTCCAATTGGTGAATTAATTTTCCCATCCCCCTTCAAACTACCACTATATTACTCTCCCATTCATTCTCAAATTCTCCCCCAAATTTTACGGAAATCCGTCAAAGTCTGCAACCAACGCTTGTGAAGTTCTACGCTATTCCTCGTTTGGCGACGTAGGCATCTCTGTTTTTGGCCGAATAGTCTTAAGATATTCTTCCCAACTAGCTATTTTTGCCTCAATATCCTCCAAGCCATTTTCGAAGGTTTTCCATCCCATCATGCCAGGTAATTTCTGTGTTTTCCTGCATCGAAGCCTTTTTGCTTTTTGTTTCTGCGGTCCTTACTTTCATGGATCATCGATGAAGTGTTTGGCAGGATTTTGTTCGGGTTATTGTGTGAAGGTGGTTTTTTTTTTGTCACAAATATTAATGTCCTTGTAATTTTTTGAAGAATGGCTTACCTGGAAATTTTGGAAGTAGGAATTTCACTTCTGAAAGTTGTATACTATTTGTTAGTATGAATTTTTTGGATTATCGAAAGTAGGTAAGTGGAGCCAGAGCATGAAAGCTAAAGTTCTAGTATTTGATTTTACAGAGAGGCTCAATGTGAGAGAGGCTGAACTTTAAGAAAAATATTATCGAGAAAATTATCAGAATGGGGATTAGTTCAGCTGACTCCTTTGTTAATTACGTAAGTTTTTGGAAACTGTTGGAAGTCCAATATGTGATTTATGAGAATTATATATACGAACAAGAAGAATCACCACTAGATTGAATTTATTTTGATTGTCGAGGTAAAATGACTTGGGTGGTTGTTTATCCGTCAGATTGTTTATGAGTTTGCTTTATGAGAAGCACATAATATAGAAATCTACTCAGAACATTAGACTTTATTTCAGTGTCAGTAATAGTAGGAAAATTTATCCATTGTTGTAAGGACATAAATCCAGGACAAATAAAAGTGGCATGTCAGAAGAAGCCAATTTGATACAATTTGATCCAATGAGGCTGACTTTTCATCAACTTAACTTGTTTCCCTATGAATGTGATGAGAGTTTGATTAAAAGGATTGATCCTTGAGAAAATTTTCCAGAAAAGTGATAAGTTGGTAGTGTTACTGCAAGTCAGCGGTGTGTAGGTTTCAGTGAAAGATATCCATTTATATGCTTTAGGAGCTTATCCATAAAATAAGTTATGCACATTTTTTTCTTTATTCATATATTCCTTTTGTAGAGAAAACTAATAATTGGTGTTCTTATTTTAAGATGAAATCATCTATATGATTAATTTTGATTTTGACTCTTCGATAAGGAAAGCTGTAATTTGCACTTCCGGTGCATCAGTTGAGAGGGTCAATTTTGAGAAAAGGACGTGGGAAGAAAGTACAAAATAATGAGTAATTCACACACTAAATTTAAGATTTTGAGAGGGTGCAACTGAACACCTCATTTCATTTGCATGCGACCTTACCACTGGAATTATCCAATTTGCTATAAGATTATTTATTTATTTTAATGGAGAGGTACTGTACCTTGGCACGTTAACTGACCTTGGGGAGCAAATGGAGAATTGACCTTTCATGATATGAGCAGGTTTGATGCTTGGTGTAAAAGACTATTGAAAGCTTTAGATCGACTTAGGCATAGTAGTGCTTCTTTGTTAATCTTAGGGAGGACACTTAAATCCCTATGGTTCTGTTAGATTCACAATCTTCACCACTCTCATAAGTACTTTATCCAACTAACTCCTTTGCACATGCATTTGTGAAACATGAGCATTCCTTCGCACATGTATCTGTGAAACATGAGCATTTATTTCCATGGCGAGGCAGTCTACTTCGACCCAATTTATAATCCATCTGAGACCGTTTATTTTTGTTTGTTTTGTTGACTCCTCTGTTGCTCGATTGCATTACAAAGGCAATTCTGTGTTTATCAATGGCCTCCATATCCATTTTGTATTGCTCTTACCTTTATTTCAGTAATTCCATATGTTAGAGACTTGTTGTTTTGGTAATGGAGAATTGGGCATTAATCACCTGCATGTAATATTGTTAATATACCTCCATAGAATCTTGTTTTTCCTGAAAAGTTGTGCTATTGGTTATATACCCTGGAAAATAAATTAACATTTTCGCCTTTTTGTTTTTGTTTGTTGTTTCTTTCTTTCTTTCTCTCTTTCTTTCTTTCTCTGTCTCTTCTGGTGTTGGACAAAACCTTTTCCTTTCAAAGTTGGAATACCTAACAGTTCTCTGTTTTCTATTTCCTGGAATTTGGGTTTTCCACCTGAGTGATTTTTCCCTTTTCCTTTCCATGGTGAAGTCTTGATAACAGCGACTTGGGTTGCGGCAGATAAAGTATGAAATGTATCAAGTGTCGAGTGTGTCGTCTTTATGGCCTAATTTTCGATATTTCTTGGACTAATAACCATTGTGATCCATCTTGGGTATCTCAGTGGTGTTTAAGTGCTAGTTTGTTTAGGTTCTTACTCTATGATGCCAACATTCTTGTTAAATTAATACACCACACTTTCTGGATTATTTGGTGACTTCATTTACTTCAGAATGATTGTAATACCATGCGTTCTTTACAGTAGGCTATCTAACTAGTTCACTTTTGGATTGATCACATAACAGATAATCTTGAGCCGATTCTGGCAAAAGATGGGCCTTCGACTTATCAGCACCCACTTCGTAAGCTTAAGCGTTTGCACTGGTGGATCTTGGTTATTTTGAACATAACTTTTCTTCTTGTTGGTCAAGCAGCTGCTGTCCTGTTGGGAAGATTTTATTACGATAAAGGTGGAAATAGTAAATGGATGGCCACTCTAGTCCAAACAGCTGCTTTTCCCATTCTTCTCATCCCATATTTTTTCATTCGTTCCTCAGATGAGTCTCCTAGTTTATCAGCCCCACCTTCTATTCTTTTTCTATCCGCAATCTATTTCGTTATCGGGGCCCTCATTGTCGGCGATAACATGCTCTATTCTATTGCACTGTTATACCTATCTGCCTCTACTTATTCTCTCATTTGTGCCACACAGTTGGCGTTTAATGCGATTTTCTCTTTCTTCATCAATCGGCAAAAGTTTACCGCTTTAATATTAAATTCCGTAGTAATTCTCACAATATCTGCTGCGCTGCTCGCTATCAACGAGGACTCTGATAGACCGTCTGGGGTTTCTGAGCGGAAATATATAATCGGGATTCTAACTGCCATTGCAGCTTCTGCTTTGTACTCTCTTTTGCTGTCTCTCATGCAGCTGACGTTCGAGAAGTTTTTAAAGAAGGAGACTTTCTCCGTGGTTCTTGAAATGCAAATTTATACGGCTGTTGTGGCGACTTGTCTCGCCATTGTGGGTCTCTTCGCGAGTGGAGAATGGAAAACTCTGCATGGTGAAATGGGTAATTTTACAACCGGAAAAGTTTCTTACGTGATGACTCTGGTTTGGACAGCCGTGGCGTGGCAAGTTTGTTCGGTTGGTGTTGTGGGTTTGATATTTGTGGTGTCGTCTCTGTTTTCGAATGTTATTAGTACCCTTTCGTTGGCTGTTACGCCTATTGCTTCTCTGATTGTTTTCCATGACAACATGAATGGGGTGAAGATAATCGCTATGCTGTTGGCGTTATGGGGATTTGCTTCTTACATATATCAGAACTATCTTGACGATCGTAAAGTAAGGAAGAATCGATGTGATGGTAATAATGCCCCTAATGATTCTTGTTAGCTGATGAATGATGATGTTGGTTTATGGGATATTGTAGAAGGACTTTGGAATTCATATTTAGAGGTTTAGATTATTTTTCTTCTCATTGCAAGAGATTTTTTTTTCTTTTACTTTAGATTATTTTGGTGATACTTTCATTTGTGATAGTTGTCGTTAGGTTGGTCGTTTTGGATGCAAAAGTTGGTAACCATATATAATGCGTTTGGGAGAAAACCTCTCTGCTGTGTAATAACATATGATTGAATGTGCCTCTTAGAATAGAGGAGAAGTATTGATCAGATGGTGATTTAGTAATATGTTGCTTCATCAGAACAAGTATTCTAAGTCTCAGGTATTTTTTTGGGATTATTACTAAAACTCTCTGTGAATTTAACCTAATTACAAAAAACTCTAATTATATTTCAAAATTACAAATCCCCGCGAAGGTGTTACAAACACCCTTTTGAAATATGTATTAACAAACACTCCGCTCATGAACACAAGGTTTTTTTTCATGTGACGAATGATCACTTGAATGAAATAGAATTTGCAATAAAGATCTCTATAAAAATGGAATTATGTACTTTTTTTTTTCTTTTTTCATTTAAAATAAAAACTCCCCTCATGAGGCAATTTGTAACACAAGGGTGTGCTTGTAATCAATTTTGTGAAATATGGACTGGACTGGCCGATTTGACCAGGAATTTGTCACATGTCTGGTCCGGTTGTGTATTAAAATCAGGTGGTAAGAAAACCATTGCATCCGGTCAAACTCCCAAATAGGTGACCCATTAATTTGATTCAATTTTTTTCTTTTTTTTTTGCCTAAAAATAATTTTTTCTTTGTTTTATTACAATATTATAAGAAAATGTGTTTAGTAATTTGCATATAACTTCTCCTTTTATTTGATTTACATATATATTTGGATATTATAATTTATTAATTAGTCATATATATATGGGCCCACCGATTTTTTAAGCACGGTTTAACTGGTTGAACCAATAATTCAATGACTCAATTATTAATTCGGTTCGATGTCCGATCGAGTTTAAAAACATTGAATTGATTTTTAAGTATAACGGAATTTTCTTTTGTAATTATGCTAAATCTCAGGAGTAGGATTTTTGTAATTATCACATTAATTTTTTATGGTTATTGAATGAACATGTGGATCGTAGAAAAATCAAAGAAGTATTTATGCCTTATGGTAATTTTTTTGCTGGAGATTCGAAAATCCAAATATTTTACGTTCACGTGCAACTCACATAGAGATTTCCGAGCAATTTTGAAAATTCTAAAGAGTATTTTTTAAAGATATAAGGTGATTTTGACAAACAAAATTGAAAAATCACCAATTTTGTCGCACCCTATAGTAAGAGGTCTAACATTTCAAAATTACCCGATAACCATATAAACGGTAAACCTATCTGCTATGTAAAAACTAATGTTTGAATTTGAGTTTAGAATATAGGAAGAAGTATTTAAGTCCAGACATTTTGTATGGTTATTGATTGAAGATGTGGACTGAAGAAACTTCAAAGAATTATAATTCATTTTTTTTAAATAAATCAATTTGTTTTTCTTTGTACATTTTTGAGGACTCTTGACCAACATCTTGATAATGGAGTGCTTTTCTTCTCTTTTAATTATTGAACTGACTTTCCAAAAAAGAAAAAAAAAGGCAGAAAATCTTACAAATTGCCTTTATATTATTGGAATAAGTTCATACAAAACGCCAGATTTTATTGTTGATTTATGTTAATACTGTTGAGACTTTGAAAACGTACATAAACCAAAAGCTCGGTATTTTTAACTTTTTATGACTTCCAATGATAATAATATTAATTAGGGTTTGATATAATATAATAATTGAATCTCAACTTTAAGACTTAATGCTCTACTTTATTTATTTTTGCGTCGAGGATGAGATGATCTCATTAACAAATTAAGGATTTAGCAAGAGTCGGAGGAACATGGATTAATAATAGTCATTTGACATTCTTTCACCAAATTTGCGGCAAAAATTCTTATCTACCAAGTAATTAATGTCATTAACTTGTTGACTTATATGGTTTATGTAATAGCTGCTGCCTGCTTGCAATTTCTTCTAATTGTTTTTTAGTGAGCTGTATTATATATTTATATTAACATATTTTTTTTAATTATTATTCATCTCTTTTCAAATATGTTACTTATAAAACTTCATTTCTAAGATGTTTTCGTTGAACTATTCAAATCCTTGATATTGGACAATATGAAATTGTCGTAACACACCCATTCAAATATATTCGTCAATCTAATAATTTTCATAATTTTAGTTTATTCAAACACTTTAATATTTATTGTTTAAAATAAGGTCTATAATATTACAAATTACAAAGATATTTTATAAAATATCAGAGCTTATATATATTTTTAAAATATATATTTAACCCCTTTAAAAATCTTCATCGGCTTTTACTAATTAATATGGATTTTAGTCCTTTCAAAAAAAATAAAAAAATATGGATTTTAGTAGCCAGTTAGTTGGCCCAACTAGGGGATGTGGGCAGAAACCTAACTGCATTCATTACATCTACTTAATAAAAATAACAAACTTAGATAACTCCAACTTAATTTGAGAGGATTTCATAAATGATCTTTCCAAAAAAATGAAAACGAATTCTAAAAAGACTGTCTAAATAATGCTTAGAACAAAAGCAAATTTTATTAAGAATATTTGGCTTTATTATTATTAATTCCAAAACAAAGCATATTTAAAAAAATTAATCAAGTTTCTAAAAGGTATTTAGGAAATGGGATGTCGTAGTGCACCCGGCGTGTATATAATATGAATGAGTTTGGTACATGTATGAGGACCAATGTACCATGAGCCATGAGATGACATATCAATATATCATACGTGTTGGAATATAACTAGGGCTGCAAATGAACCAAGTCGCTCGTGAGCTATTCGGAGCTCGATTCGATAAAAGCTCGTTCGAGTTCGTTTAACGAGGCTCGTTTAAATAGACGAACCAAACTCAAACTTGGAGATATTCGGTTCGTTAGCTCGTGAACAAGCTCATTAGTAAACTCGTGAATAGGCTCGATAGTAAGCTCGTATAAATTAAACTAATAATTTGACTTTAATTTTAATTTTTCATATTTTTACTTATGATAATATAAAAATATTTCAATAAATTTATTTGTTTGAATAAAATTATAAGTTTTAGTAAATATATTATGCGTTTTAGATATATATAATTTTATTTTTGTAATAAATTGAAGAATAATTTAATTTATAATTAATATTTACTAAGCTCGTTTAGGCTCGAAAAAGTTCGTGAGCCATCAATATGTTCGATAAATTCAGGCTCGAGTTCGACTCGATAATAAACGAGCCAAACTCAAACACTCAAAAGCTCGGCTCGGTTCGGTTCGATTGCAGCCCTAAATACAACAATACACATAAATATATCGAGTATAGCATAAATATTAAATATCAACCCTATTGAGAGAGTAAAGATCAGAGAATAAAAGAACTTTTATTATGTCAAAAAGTGAAGTTTACAATCTGTGATTACATCAAGAAGGGAAATAACTGCTTTCATATAACAAACTTAACTTACATACTAACAATCTAACAAACTAAACTAACAATTTAGTTACATCTTAGTTTTCTTGAGCTGTGTCTTGACACCCCCCGCAAGTGGTGCATGTATACTGATCATGCCCAACTTGTTGATAAAATCTTGAAATAAAGATGGAGGTAGAGGTTTAGTTAATATATCACCGATGAAGCGAGGATATGTGAATGAGCTTGATTAATCCCTCTTGAATCTTTTCTCTTACAAAATGACAGTCTAGTTGAATGTGTTTGGTATGTTCATGGTGGCAAGGATTCTGAGCTATGCAAAAGGCTGACTTGCTCTGTGTATATAACAACAGGTTTAGGATGACCAATATGTATATCTTGCAATAAGTAGACAATCCGTATAATCTCACATGTTATTGAGGCAATTGCCTCTATATTCTCGGTGAACCTAGCTTGTTGTGGGATACTTTTTAGCTTTCCATGATATTAATGAGTCACCTAAATACACTTTGAAAACCACTAATACTTATTGTTGTTTAACAACGGCCCAATCAACATCACTAAACCCCCTTGAGTTGTATAGGTGAGTTTCTTTGGAAAAAAATACCTTTTTCTAGATTTGATTTGATATACCTTAATATCCTCGTGTCGCATCCGGATGTTCGAAGTTGGTTTGGACATAAACCGACTTAATGTGTGAATAACATTCTTCCAATCAATCTTCTATAGATAGTAGGATCGGGTAGTGGTTCACCGCTTTTACTTGATAGGTTGCATTTACAATCCATAGGTGTGGAGCATGGTTTGCGGCTGTAGATAATCCGCTTGATTAACAAGTCAAGTACATACTTTCTTTGACAGAGTGATAGGCCTTTGTTGCTCCGTGCAACTTCAATACCAAGGATATACTTGAGTTGACCAAGACCTTTTGTGAATGTAGCATCCAAATGCGCCTTTATAGCTTCAATTTCCTTAATGTTATTTCCAACAAGAATAATGTCATCTACATAAACACACAAGACAAGTATAGTGTTAGAACTGGATTTGATAAAAAGAGAGCTGTCAGTTTTTGATTGATTAAAACCATATGTGATAAGGCAAGATGTGAGCTTTTGAAGCCATTATCTAGATGTTTGTTTTAAACCATACAATCTCTTGGTTAATCTATATACTCCTGTGTCATTCTGACTAAAATAACCAGGAGGTGGTATCATATATACTTCCTTATTTAAATCCCCACGGAGAAAAGCACTATTCACATCTAATTGATGTAGAAACCAATTCTTTGAGGCTGCCACAACAAGGATAAGTCTAACTGTAGTTAGCTAGCAACTGAAGAGAATGTATCAAAGTAATCCAATCCCTCCTCTTGTGTATATCATTTTGCTACTAATCTAGCCTTGTACCTTTCAATTGAACCATCTGATTTGTATTTCACTTTATATACCCATTTACATCCTATACAACATTTATCCTTTGGCAAATCAGATATAACCAAGCGTTATTCTTCTCAAGAGCTTGTAACTCCTTCTTCATAGCATCCTGCCATTCCTTTGACTTGCTTGCTTGACTGTATGTTTTTGGCTCAGTAATTTTTCTGATAGCTGCAGTAAAGCTTCTATGAGAAACAAACAATTGATTAGTAGACAAAATATTTGAAATACAATATTGTTTGCCAATCAAAGCTGTGTTAGCAGATTGTTGAGGCTTGAGAGATGGTGGAATAGCACAGTCATAGAGTTGGAGATAGTGTGGTAAGGCTCTGCTTCTAGAAGATTTTCTAGTAGGCATAGGTAGTTGTATCCTGGTTTTCAGCACCATTAGAATCATTTATAGCTATATTGTCAAAAATATCAGCTGTATTAATATCAACTACATCATTATTGTCAGCTAGATGATCACCAACTGTGTGATTTTCAGCTGTGCGATTGTCAGCTGTGTTATTTTCAGCTGTGAAATTTTCAGCTGCATTGGGAACATAAGAGCTGTATCTTGATTCTTAGTATAGCTTATCTATATATATACTATCTTAAAAGTATGAATGTTTCTTGCAATTTAAAAGTGTGAATGTTTCTTGCAATTTTTGATTGGACAAAAATATCCTTTAGACATAGTAAAATTTTAGGACAACTAAGTAATTTGATATTTATATTTAGCTTCTATTTGTTCAATTATAAGATAATGTGACCTTTTATATTCTACATTTTAAAAGTATTTATTCTTTAAGCTTTAACTCTTAATATATTTTGAATTTTCAAATAATATTAGCTTCATATTAAACTAGATTTCAAGAGCTTTCTAACCATATGTCATAAGCATATATAAGGAGTTCACATGAGAAAATTTTAACATTATAAAGTTCAACACTATGTAAATATTAAGAATTTATGTTTTTCTATAGTTTTGTTATTTATTTAATCTTTTTTATTTAATATATCAGATGTGAAGCCCCGATTTTTCCGAGCTATTAATTGATCCTTATTGACGTTTATACTTTTGATCGACTATTTTACCGCGTCATTTTGACGGGTAATTTTTAATAATACAGATATTTTGTACTTTATTTCATTTTATTTAATTACTTGTGATCATGATCTTTGTTAATTCTATTTTTCATTTATGATCACTTGATTGATCATTATTACTATTTTTGTATTTATTAGTCACCTTAGAATTTTAAGAGACTATTTATTTTAGAGACTTTTACCTTATAGAATTAAGATTTTGATTTAGATTAAGTGATCATGAGACTTATAAGTGACCAAGGAAATCACTAATTATTTTGGAGATTGATATATTTCATCTACTATCATCAAATTTGGGACAAAAAAAAAATATGGAATTACCAAATTGCCATTATAGTGGACGGCCATGGTGGATATTTTGGGGTAAAAATATCATCCAAATCTTGTACACCTACACCTTATATTAGTCATCTTGTGTATAATTATACTATTAATTCAAACATTATACACATCATCTCTCACATTACTTCTTTAATATTATTTTTGCCAACATGTTGGAAGTCTTCCAACATTCCATTCAAACCAAGTCTTGCCCATACCTTTGACCCTCAAATTGTCTCCCATGCATGAGGCAAAATGCAAGACACAATTTGAACAAAATTCCTCCCCCCTCTCTCATCAAGGTGGACGGCCATTATGGCATTTTTACACAAAAATTTCTTTTTTTCACTAACACATTCATCTCCTACACAAAATCCTCCTCATTCTCTCTAAAAACTCCCAACTTCTCTCTATTCTTCCTCTCACTTTCTTCTTCAATACTTAGAAAATTTTCAAGATTTTTCCTCCCTATTCTTCAAAAAAATCGAACCAAATTATACTACAAGGTAAGAAATTTTATCTTCAATCCATTTTTGATATCACATTGTTCATCTCTTCCACCTTCTTAACTTAAGTTTGAATTTGGTTTGGAGGTACATTTAGAAGACTTTGAAGATTAGAGCTTGACAACATTTTTGAAGAAGGACCTCAAGCTTGAAGAAGAAATAGTAGAGGAATTTAGACTACAAGGTAAGAATTGAGTACTAGACCCCTTCTTCCCTATTCTTTCTATTTTTTTCAAATTTTAACACCCCTTTTTCATTTTTGAGAAATAGGGACTGACCTTAGGTGATTTTGGAATTGAACCAAAATTTCCAACTTTAAGCTTCAACTAGTCTCCAAACACCTACTACACAAGGTAAAGTGTAGTCCTTCTTATTTCCTTATTTCCTTCTTTTTCTCCTTAATTTTTCTCTCATTTTTCTAACTTCAAATTTTGACATTTTTTTTGAATTAGGGGCTGACCTAAGAAGCCTCCTCCAAAAATTGTGAAATTATCCTTTTATTTCACAATTTCAATTTTAAGGTGGGTGGAAAAATATTTTCTAATTATTAGGTGTTTTATTAAAATGCATGTAGAAAATTTGATCATGAGCCTTGAGATATATATAATCTATGTATTGCATGTCAATTTTATGTATCAAGTCATGAAAATTCTCAAGAGTTGCTCAAATTTGCTATTTATTAAATTTTAGGTGCATGCATGTGCAATTTAATGTTTTAATTGATGAATTCTTGTATGTATTGGACATGCATGTGTATGATCTTTAAAATCTATGTTTTGGATGCCTTATAACCTGGAAAAGTCGAGCATAATTGATTAAATTTCAATTTTGGACTTAAAAGTGTAAAAATGGAAAGTTGGTGGACTAAATTGCAAGAAAATAAAAGTTAAAGGACCCCTCTGCAAATTTCGAAATTTGGGACTGTACTCAGGTTCAAAAATTACTTTTGGACATTTTAATAAAGTTTTAAGAGTTTTAAGATAAATAAAATCAACCTTTAAAAGTCCAATGACTAGATTGTAAAATTTTGAAAGTTTAAGGGCTACTTTGCAATTTTTAAAACTGCACCAGACCTAAACTTTAAAATTTGAAATTTTTACTCTTAAGGTACTGGGAATGACATATTTTAAAAGTATTCCAAAAATCCAAGTGGTTAGGGCTTGGAAAACAATTTTACTAAAATTGAGGGACTAATGTGTAAAATACTAAACTTGAAGACCCAAATGAAATTTCCAGGACTTATGCAGCCCATGCACCTGGAAATACTAAATTAACTATAACTTAATTATATTTTGGACCCAAGGTTCAAATTTCATGACAATTGGATCCCTAAAAGCCTTAAAGGCAATTATTTCAAAATGGGACAAAAATAATATTTTCAAAAGTTAAAGGACCTACACATATTTATTTTAAAAACTGCTTTTGTCCCAATATCCCACTAACCTTAATAACATTTTCCAACTGGAATCACATTCAAAAAAATTCTGAATCGTTCCCCTCAATCATACTGATCATTTCATCTTGTAATTACTTGCTGCTGAAATCAACTTGGTGTGTTGAGCTCACGGTCGGAATGATACGTCGGGGATGGAACCGGACAGCTCGGCTGCTATTCCACTCTTCCGCCCCATCGCCCTAATCCCGCAACCGAGGGACGGAGTGTCCAAGGAAGCGGGTCATAGTAGATTTCGAGGTATAATCATGATTATGACAGATCCGAGCCTTGCAGCTCCACTCGCGGGATTTTGTCTTTGCCTATGGAGCGATAAGGTGCCGGTCTTGGACCATCCCGCCGGGAGTTACAAGGAAGAATGAAGGAATCGCTTGCCGATCCACACGATTCCGGAGTTATCGGACCCGTTTGGTTGGCGCTACAAACTCCGACGCAACCGCTTACTTGTTTTGCATTGTTGGCTTTACATATCCGTGACGCAACCATTAATTGCCTTGCATGGGATTGGCGTTACATTTCCGCACCCAATCCTACCTGCTTGATCAATCACATAGTGCTCGTGACCATGAATCGTTTTCTCAAACTATATAAGTATATTACTTAAATATATTTATCACGACGCTTGTGGATCGTGTGTGTGAATTCATGCATCATACTCATGCGTTTTCATATAATCAAGTTTTCTCACATTAACTATATTGCCCCACATTTGCACACGATCACCCCATCCGCCGAGATTTCTGCCTCATCCCCACCTATTTTCTAACCTTAGATGAGGACTTCGTTGATGATGCGGAACCTACCCCGGATCGAGATCTTGTATTCCGCTTTTGGGTTTATCGCTACTTTCTTTGTCGATTGGACTCTTATCTTGTGTTGTTGTTGGACTTTTGCATTTCTTTCCATTCTAGTTTGTAAATCAAGGGCGTAGGACCCTTTGACTTTAAGTTGCTATATTTTGTTGATTTTCCGGATGTAATATGGATTATGGATTGTAGATCGTAAGTTGTCATTGTACTGTTATTTTATTTTCCGCTATTTAGACTGTTTCATTGGGTTCTCGTTGATATTTGTCCGGGTCTGTTTTTGGTTATTGTATTTAAGTTGTGGATCGTTCGTCGCGTCCCGTTTGGGGCGTGACATCAGAGATGTTCATTATATCCAAAAAAGATTTCATAATCTAAAAATATATTTTTTTAATCATAACACTAAGAATAATTTAAATTTCTTATAAAATCAATTTCAAATTTAAACTAGCTAGGTTTCAAAATCTTCAACTATATTCTAAATATATACACAAGTCATTATGGAAGAAAATTTTAACTGTTTAACTTTTAGTATGAAGCAAAATTATATATTTCTTATATTCTTTTAAATTTTCTCAATAATTATATATGTCTATTATAATTTATAAGAAAAAGATCAAATTAAAATATACACGATAAGAAAAAATAAAATATAAAATATTTTAGGTGGTTTTGATGCTAAATAAAAAGTAGAGAAAATAGATAATTCCTTTATGGTTGAAAAATTCTCCCTCAATTAGTAATATGCAATTTAAAAGTTAATTTATTGATGGTTGTTAAAGAAATAATATTGAAAACAAAAGAGTTTCATATTTTGTTTTTATTGCAATTTCATCTATATTTTATTTTAATTAGCCATATAAGTAAAATAAAAAGTACAAAATAAAAGGTATAATATTAACATGAAAAAAAAGCGAACAAGAACCAAAACAAGTTTGTCGCGACAAAAACGTTACCTTTTAAATTTTAACTATATGTGTTAATATGACTTTTACTTAATTTTCTATATATAACATTATAAGTTTTAGTTTCTAATTTATTATATTAACATATTATGATTTCAATCTTTCGATTATTTTATATCCTATAAATTTTAAGAACAAGTGCAAAAAAGTGTTAAAAGTTGTATATATAAATTTATAAAAAAAAATTACAAAGAAGACAAACTTAATAAAAAAAATTCATATGTATTAAATTGAAATTTGTGATAAAACTTGAATGTCTTTTGAAAAATACACCCTTAAAATTATAATTTTAAAATATCAATTTGAGAGATCCTTATAATATAAACGTATACCGAAATAATTAAATTTTAATAAAATGGTGTGAAAGAGTGAAACATGAGCTAAAATTGGATTAGTCTACAAAATCATATCTGCTATGCAAAAGAAAAAATAAATAAACTCATTTAATATGTAACAATTTGATTATTGAGAAAGTAATTTTATATTACAAATTATATATTAGTTCAAATACTAACATAATATTCATAAAAAACTAAGTAAATTAAATAATTACAACCTATAAGAGTGAAAACTAAGAATAAAAAATATTCAAAACTATATGGTTATACTTGATATTAATGAGTTGAGATTGATCTAAATAATTTTGGGGGTTAATCTTATATATATAGATAGTTTAGGATTAAACCAAATGAAACATATTATAAAGATTTGAAAGAATAAAAGTAAATAGTTAAAATAAAATATGTAGGCCATAGCTGAGAATTCTAAAGCAAAATTAAATGGCTTTCATATAATATGTAAAATTTGATATTTTCGATAAAATCTTAGTTCATTTTAAAAGCACACCTTTATGACTTATAAATATTCAAGCACAAAGACATTTATTATAAAATTGGGTACAAATTATTCTAATTTCTACAAAATCAAATATTATGAAAAACTTGAAAACAAGAATCAGAAATAGAAAGTCACTGTATGTATATGAAATTTTGTAAAACAATAAATAAATAAACTAAACTTATTTAATATGAAATAGTTTGATATTTATGTCAAAGATTAATATTTCTTAAATTACATGTTAATTTAGGTACCAATATAATAATCAGAATATTCAAAATAATATTTATGTATCAAATTTATTTTGTTATACTATATATAATAATAAATTGGAGTGAAGTGACCATGTTTAGTGCCAAGTAATATGAATTATTCCAAGCATAAGGAGGTATAAGAGAATAGGTAAGGGGGAAAGGGGGGGGGGGGGGTTAATACTTGATATATAAATTTTTGGGAACTATATTTTCTTATTTGAACAAAAATTCAATCAAAATTTTAAATAAAGATTAAAGAACTATATACCATTTTCTCAATAAAAGCACTAAAAATAGATTGATAATTATATTTTACAACAAATAATATGATTTTATAAACGAGATTAAATGAAATCAATTTTAAATTTACAGTCTCTTCAAACAAATGTAGATTAGTTTCAGTATATTAAGAATAATTGCAATTTTCTTAACTATACGGCTCACAAAATTTACAACTATGTGAATATTAATATAACCAAAATAGCCAAATTCAATTGCAAGTACAAACTCTAATAGTATAACATATCTTTCTAAAATTTTATGAAATTTAAAAAACTATATTAGTTTTTAGTTTATTATGTATAACTTTTAACAACATAAGTGAATGCAAAAAGAAATTCAAACATAAAATTTTATTAGTATTATATTTAATTACTGAAGATTGACACATGAAAATTGTTAACTTATTTTTTCTTTTATAAGACCGTCTTTTGGTTTTATTATTTATTAAATAAATATATTTTGTGTGCAATTGAATAGAGTTTCAAAACTCAGATTTTGACTTATCATTTTTTCATAGTTTTATTTAATACCTGACTCTCGATGAAAATAATGGATTAATTTTTTACATATTAGGTTAATGTTTATTATTCTTAAGACACTGGAAATAGGAGGACTACAAACTTTAAGTTTAAGTGTTAATGATAAAATATTGACTTTGTTACTAGAATTATAATATTATATAATGTTTTTTACATATATATTATATTATAATTTTTTTTACATTTCTTTAAGAGAAGAACTGAGATAAAATAAAAGAAGTAAGCACAAGAATTATAAGAATTTGACTAGTCTTTATTTTATTTTAATTTGATTGAATAACAATAACAAATAAAATGATGATATTATGATCGATTTTGGTATAATATTTAATTAATTATTTGCTATTAATGCGATAACTTGCATGTGATTTACTAATCATTAGCTTATGATTTATAAGTTATAATATTTGTCTGATTATGTAAAATGCATCCAATGCTAAAAGAATTCGAAAATCATGTAAGAGAGAAGACTTTTCTAGCCATAACAATGAAATAAAAAACCGATGAATGTGATTGTAAGCTAATATAAAACTTATTTATTTGTTATACTAATTTGTAAATTTTTTGTAGGATTGAGTTCTTTAAAATGATTATTTAACAATTCAAATCTATCTATAATTAAAGTAAAGCAAAATATATATTAAATACTGTGTAATATTTAAATTTAATTAATATTTATTTTACTTTTTAGTATTTTAATATTAATCAATAAATTTATTAAGTAATAAAATTATTTTAGTAAAATCATGTGGATCACGTGCGACGCACGTGTTTCTAACTAGTTTTGTGAAAAGGGAAAATGTGCTCACAAAAAGTGACATTTCTAGAAATAAGAACTCTTTTCTTGTCAAGATCATACAATTTGTATCCTTTTGTGCCAATAGGATAACCAAACAAAACAAATTTTGAAGCTCTTGGCTCAAACTTAGTTCTGTGAGCCGTCAATGTAGTAACATAAGCTAGGCAACCAAATGATTTTAAATGTTAATAATCAGGTGGATTATTGAAAAGTTTTTCAAACTAAGACTTGTTGGACAAAATAGGATTAGGGACTCTATTAATTATATGAGTTGCAGTTAAAACACTCATCCCAGAAGGATTTTGAAACTTTTGACTGGAAAAACCTCTAGCCACCTGTAAGAGGTGTTGGTGTTTTCTTTCAACAATACCATTTTGTTGGTCTCCACACAAGTAGTTTGGTAAATAATTTCCTTATCTTTATAAAAAGCTGGAAGTAAAAATTCAAGACCATTATCTGATCTAATACACTTGATTTTGACATGAAACTGAGTGAGCACAAAGTTGTAAAAAGTGTGCAAAAAATCTTTGGTTTCTGATTTTGCTTTCATCATGTATAACCAGGTGCATCTAGAGAAATCATCTACAATGATGAGGAAATATTTAAAACCATTATGTGAAGTAGTAGAGAATGGACCCCATATATCATAATGAATAAAATCAAAACAAGCTTGAGAAAAACTAGTAGATGAATGAAAGGGAAGTTTCCTTTGTTTAGCAAAGTGACATGTATCACAAGAATCAAAAGTAATACATTTTTGAATCAGTATGTGAGGAATCAAAGATAATATTCTAGCAGAAATGTGACCTAATCTGTAATGCCAAAGATTACAAAGAGAATTTGAATTAGAATTAGTAACACTAGGAATGTTAAAATGATATAGCCCTCATCTTTCCTCAACAAAACCAATCATCTTCATCATTTTGGTGTTCTGCAAAAAAAATGGACTACAAGATTGGAAGACTTAGTAAGATGATATATATATATATATATATCAAATTGTAGGAAAATGAGGGGACATAGAGAACACTGTGTAAAATTAAAGAGTCAGATAGCTTAATATCACCAATATGAGTTGCATTTGTTATATGTCCATTAGGCATATGAATATGTATTGAAACCTGTGCAGGAATGTTAGAATAAAGTGATTTATCACAAATCATATGATATGTAGCTCCAGTGTCTAAGATCCATTTATAATCACTGAAAGCATTAAAACAACGATGAAATATACCTGTGGTACCATTACCAGTTTGAGTGTCTGTAGTATGTGCAATTGCAGCATTGCAATGAGAGTTAAAATTATATCTGCAGACTCAATGGACTTATGCTTTTTGGAAAAACTCAAGATTGTTCAACCATAACATGTGAAAACATAGAATTTTCTCCAGGGACATTTTTCTGGAAAGCAGACTCAGATATATTTGCACTATTGGTAAAATCATTGAGAGTTCTTGGTCTTTTTGGCCCTTTCCAGCCAGGTGGATATCCAATAAGCTGGAAACACTTGTCTATAATATGCCCTGTATATCCACAATGAGTACACTTAGGCTTCTTGTAATCTTTATTCTGAAACTTTGGATTAAAGTCATGTCTTGTTAGCATTGCCATAGAAGCATCTATATTGGTTGTTACCTCTATTGAATTTGTCAGGCCTCTTTGAGTTTCTTCTTGTAGTAGCAGAGAATACACCTTAGGAAGGGAAGGCAAATGAGAAGTCAATAGCAACTGGCTATAAATTTGGGAGTACGACTCATGAAGCCCCACAAAGAACTTGATCACATAATCGTTTTGTTGTATTAAGGTCATTTTTGTTGCAAGATTGCAAGAACAATTCCCACAAGAACATTTGACTATAGGCCTATAATTAACATATTCATCCCACAGTTCTTTAAAATGATTATAGTAGGTAGTAATAGACTGACTACCCTGAGAGATTGAACTCAAAGATTTATCCAAGTGGAAGACTCCTGGGCCATCACTACGAACATAACGAATACATAGTTCATCCCATACTTCTTTTGCTGATGCAAATTACAAGAGGCTGTGTCTTATCTCTTTAGAAATAGAGTTTAAAGTCCAAGACAAAACTAGATTGTTTACCCTTAACCAGCAGGAATATAAAAAAACAGATTGTTGAGAGGGAACTTCCAGAGAACCATCGATGAATTCCAGCTTATTCTTCACACTTAGTGCATGGAGACTGCCCTGCTCATGAGATATACTTCTCACTTGTGAAAGGCTCATACACAATTATGGCGCATGGATTGTCACTCGGGTGGAGATAGTAGGGAGATGTGAAATGATCGCCTGGATTAACAACTTTGGAACTAGTAGAATCCATGAATTTTTAGAAAATCTTGAAGTTCAAGAATGATAAAGAAACGAAGAAATGTGATAGCCAAGCAACAAACTATCAAAGAACTGAAAAAAGATTTGATCCAGCGGAATATATGATCAAACTGATACCATATTGAGAGAGTAAATATCAGAGAATAAAAGTACTTTTATTATGTCAAAAAGTGAAGTTTACAATCTGTGATTACATCTATATATAGAAGGAAAATAAGTGCTTTTATATAACAAACTTAACTAACATACTAACAATCTGACAAACTAAACAAACAGCTTAGTTACAACTTAGTTTTCTTGAGATGTTTCTTGAGCTGTATCTTGACAAACCCAACAGAATATTCATGAATTGTTTTTGAATTGAGCACTCATAAAAACACTTCCAATATCTGTTCATTAAAATATGTTGTTAGTAAGTTTTTTTATATGTTTCTTATTCATCAAGTGAAAACTATCAAATTTTCATCAATACCTAAATTTCTTTTTCTCCATTAGTGAACCCAAATAATAATTTAAAAGGATCAATAGTATGAAAATCCTAATCCCCAATGAGCCCGAGTATTTACAAAAGATTTTTATCAATGGATGCATCCTATCACAAGAGAACATATACTAAAAGCAAAAGTTTTGTTTGGAATTTGGTTTTATACAAAATAGGTGTTGATCTGGACCAAATATTTAATTGGTTTTCATTCATGGAAAATGCAAATAAAATACATAATCAAATTCTACTAAGTGAGTAGATGATATTAGCATTTGCAATTTCTCAAAACCAATTCCGAGTGAATGAGAAATTAATGCTACAGGTTGGACACTTAAAAATGAAAATTTATATGGAAATAACGACCCAAAATTCTAACAGTACAATTATTTTATCAAGTAGTGCCCATAATTAAAAGAACAAGATTTTTTAAAAAAAAATAACATGTGATAAAAAAATTCCATCTGAATAAACAAAAGTACTTTAATTCAAACTCAAACAACAGTCATCCAAAATAAAATAGTAACTAAAATTTGTTAACAAAATAAAATATTCCTAAATTTGTAAAATAAATAAAATCATTGGTTTCGCATCCACCGCCTTCAATCCTCGCGCGAACTCTTTAACCTGAAAAGTGTTAATGAATATGGGGTGAGCTTTCAACTCGCTCAACAGGGATACGTTTGTCAAAATTAAATTCACCAATAGACATAATCGTAAATATTCAACATGTAATTTAACTTTTATTTTGACTGGCCAGTTACTTTATAGTACTGCGGGTTCACCCCGAGGATACTTTTGATCCCGGACCTTCTTACAATTCCTGACTAAGTACTGTGGGTTCACCCCAAAGATGCTTTTGATCCCGGACCTTCTTACAACCCCAGACTAATTATAACACTGCGGGTTCACCCCTATGATACTTTTGATCCCGGACCTTCTTACGGTCCCTGACTAACATGATTTATTTTCACATTGCACATAAACAAATACACATATACAAAATATTTAATAGCGATAAACAATAAGTGAATAGAATATCCCCACCTTAATATTTAATTCGTGAACTTGGAAATATGCAGGTGCTTGACCTTGAAATCCTAGGCCTTCAAATAGAAACTACACATGAAAAATAATTTAACTTAATGCATGGCCTTTTAGGAAGATAGGACTGAAATGAATAGATGAAAGAAATAACGAGGTTAAATTGAGTTGGTTGTCAAAATAAAAGCAGGATTTCAATCAAAATTTCCATATGCCAATGGGCTAGCTTGAAAAAGAAAATTCTGAAGTTTGGGAGGGGCAAGTTTCAAATTTTGGTAATAGCTAGGTGGGTTTTAAATCCCAAAAATACTTGACCCACAAATTCCTAATCGAACTAAATTACAGCAAACCCCCTTCGAATTTTCACTTGAAGAGGACAACCCATCTGTATATTCTTTTTCTCTGAAAATTTCAAGCATCTCATCTTTATCACTCTCATCGTCTCTCTCCTCTCTTTCTCTATCTGGTTCTTTTTTTTTTTGGGCTATCGGACTATGGCTGAATTTCGAGATGTTGTGTGCGAGGTTGAATTAGCATGATTTTAGTGGTGTTGGTGTCAAATAACTGAAATGGGCGCGAAAACTGGGGAATTTCCTGAAATTTACCTTGACGAAGAATTCATGTGGAAAGCAAAAGTTGTTGTTGGATGTTTAATACTTTGGCTGTAAGATGTGAGAACACTGATAATTAATTTTTCTGATAATCTGAAGAAAGTTGCTGAACCTTTATCTTGACAGTAATTTGGCCGAGAAAAATTGAGAATACTGTGAAGAATTTCGATTACTGTATGTGGTTGTGAGTTGAGAGTCTTGCAGCCATGCATTAGGTTAAATCTTATGAAATCTAATGAATATGCACGTATCTGATAATGAATATCTCAACAAAAGAAGACTAATCTGATAAAAGTACTGCAGGATTTTAAAATCTAAAAATACTCATATAGGCTTAATAAAATAGATCTTTAAAAAATAAGTCACTGGGCTATCTGAATAAATAGATAAACCTGAAAATTCTCTTATATCGGGTCAAGATTAAAAAAAACCTAAAATTTATAATTAACTAGCGCAAATAGTAAAATTATGGGGTGTTACAATCTACCATCCTCAAATGAATTTCGTCCTAGAAATTCAGTTACATGCCTTCCGTACAGAAAACTGAGTATTTGGACTAGATTTACTCTTTTGCTTCCTTCTAAGCTTCATTTCTTCATGTCTACTCTCCATTGTCTCTTGATAAGGTCACATCTTTATTTCCAAACTTATGTATTATTTGTTCTAAAATAGCTATAAGCATTTCTTCGTATGACAAATTTCGACCTATGTGTAAATCCATGTAGTTTACAAAATGTTCGGGGTCATATTCATACTTCCTCATCATCAAAACATGTAACATATTGTCCAACTATCATGTCTGGTGGCGATGTCAAATGGTAAGCTAACTCTTCGATACGCTCTAGTGCCTCAACAATCCAATATTCCAAGGCTATAGTTTTCTCTTTCTTTTTTTTTTTCCAAATTTCACAATTCCTTTCATCGGAGCCATTTTTCAAAATACCTTATTACAAATGTCAAATTGTGTGTATCCTTTTCACACCTTTCAATGCAAGACCCCTTCCCTTTTTTTTTTTTTTTTTCTCTTGAGCTTAATTCTCTCCGGATTTCTAAAATCTTCTTCACTGTTTGTTCAATCAATTTAGATCATAACATTTTCTTTCACCAAGTTCACTCTAGTATAAAGGTGATCTACACTTTTCTCTCGGACAAGGCTTCGTGGAACCACTTAATAGTCACAAATACAACCAATGGCAAAAGTGTTTCATAATTATTTCCATGTGAAAAATACACACGCTCTCAGCAAGTCCTGTAATGTTTTAACAGCTTCTCTCGATCGCCTATCGGTCTCAGATGATAACATGTACTAACTTTCACTTTTGTCTCCAAAACATCCTATAGATTCCTTCAAAACTTCGAAGTAAAAATTCGGATCTCTTATAAATATTGGCACTCCTTGTAGTCTTACGATCTCCTTGATGTGGATTATATCATAATGAGTTTAGCATAAGACCCATACTTCATGTCATTCTTAATGGTAGGAAATACGTTGTCCGCCTTCAAGCGGTCTACTATGATCCAATATCCCTCTTCATACTTTTTTACCAAAATAACTCTCTTATCAATCAAGTTTTTGCTCGTGAGCAAACAAGTCACTCACCTTTGGTCTCACGGTTTAAATTGTAGTTAGAGTAAATCTTACGTTCAATATGATCAAACTCTTAAATAAGAAAACCTTACATGCTCAAAACGTAATTTAGTAAGCTCTACGTACAAATCTCATTACAGAAAGTCCATATTCAAATAGGATTAAACCTAATATGTCTAAATCCAAATTTTTCTGTATTCAACAGCTTAACCCTAATATAAATAACCTTCCATCAAATAATTAATATTCATAGTTGGCAATCGACCACTACAAAGAATCAAACTTTATTAAGAAAAACCTTATATTTGGATATGCCCAACCACTCAAACTATAATTAGGATAAACCCTTCAATCGAATATGTGGAAGCATCCTATATTTAAATATGATCAAACATTATATGGAGAGCACCCTACATTCAATAACTCAAATCGTTTAGAAGGAAAATCTTACATTCAATTACTCAAATCTTATAGGCACAATCTTACGTTTAGTATCTCAAATATCATAGCAAAAATATTATATTCAAGAACTCAAACCATGCGAGTAAAATCTTATACTTAAACTTCAATTACATCCAAACATTAACTCGTGAGAAAAGCTACAATCAATGGTTCAACTTTAATCGGGAAACTTTATCACCTTTGTTGGGGAATAAGCCTATAACACCATAATCAACCAATTCAACGGAACAAGTCTAATTTATTATCAATATATAAATCATTATAAGCCTCGGCGACAAATGCCTTGTAGTCAAACATGAAATCAATAACAATAACTTATCCAAAATTCTATATGAAGTCGTTCAACTTAGATTGAAATAAAACCTTTCTAGGCTAGTATCAAATTGAATCTAGACATTAGTCTTATTTCACAGGATTAGTAAAAGCTTAATCGAATTCACTGTAGGACTAAAATAAAAGGATTATCCTTTTGCATCTATCGACTTAATAGTTTCCAAACGTTTTCATAATCGAAATCAAGACTGTAATCCTAAAGAAAAACCAAAGTCTTATTAGTAATAATAATTCTCGAATAACCAGGTTTCATGCTTAAAAATAAAAGTCAGCTACCCAAAAATTAATTAAATAATAATAATTAGAGAACTAATGGAAGGCTAATGACGATTAGCCGATCATCTTCTACTATAGATAATCTATCTCACTCATCATCTCTATTAATAATAATAGGTCTATTAATCAATTCATAAATTCACAAGACACTAAGTCTTGTAATACTTCAGATCTTCCTCAAGTTCCTCTTCCTGCCTTTTTCCCCCCCTCAACATCAAAATAGTGGCATGAGCACCAACACTATTGATAAGTGCATTTTTGTTAATGTTTTTATAACTCTTTTTCGATAATTTCTTTAACTTTTTAGCTTAATAATCAATAAATTCAAGAAAAATCACATTGGTTTGTTTTGAATGATGAAGGTAAAGACTTGAAGCAAACTCACATGAATTTCGTATGAAAAGACGAACAAAAATGAAGTCTAACATTGATCAAAAAGAAGGTAAGAAGACTCAATCTCGTGCAAAACACACCCCAGTGTGTTGGAAAACATGGTCATGCTTCAAAGGGAAGAAAAACAAGAAAAACAGAAAAACACACCCAGGCCGTGCTTGCAAAGCACGGCCGTGTTCAGCATGACGACAAGCAAAACACGCCCAAACTGTGTTTAAAAGCACACCCTGCCAAAAATTTCCAAGTGACGAAGAAAACACGGCCAAGCCGTGCTTCCTAAGCACGACCGTGTTCGTCAATTTTGACGAACACGGCCTATCCGTGCTTTTTCTCTAGCTCAAAGTTCCTTTTGGCGGAAATTATGGGGACTTTTCCTTTTTGCTTTTGGACAACTTTTGTACAACTTTTACATCTCATGTTGCTGCATTAAGTCCCATTATTCCCTCAATTATCATATGAAAACAATGATTCAACAACCCAACTATGGAAGTGGAGCAATTATTTGTCAAAAGATGACATTGTTAATGTGTTCTTTCACAACAACAATGTCTATAAAAGCCAAGAGTTTGGGTTGGAGGAGGCATTCCATTCATAATTCATTCATTCATTCACTCTAAGTTTCAAAGCAAAATACATTGAGAGGATAAAAGAGAGGTAGAGTTGGAAGTTGAAGAGCATTAGAGGAGAAGACTTGAAGCTCAACATCATTTCAATCAACCAAGGAGGAAGTCTTGTATTGGTCTTGAATAAGAGCTAAGTACACCATGTTCATTTTATTCAAATGTTCTTGTGTAGTATACTCTTTTGTCAAAGCCATGTGTAGCTAAATTTCTAGTGTTTGAATGTAATGAACTCTAGAATGAATTTGTGATTAAGGCTTGTATGTTTTTTATAAAATCTTCATGTTTTGTGTGATTCACTTATATTATGCTTTATTCATTCGAATTGGTGTATGCGCAATATTGATTTGAAGTTTATTTTTCA
This sequence comes from Rehmannia glutinosa, assembly GCA_016081115.2. Classification (NCBI taxonomy): domain Eukaryota; kingdom Viridiplantae; phylum Streptophyta; class Magnoliopsida; order Lamiales; family Orobanchaceae; genus Rehmannia; species Rehmannia glutinosa. The sequence goes on from CM071925.1 coordinate 65,542,393, forward strand.
TCCGGGAAATCGAGAGATTCATGGTGAAATAGAACCTATATAAGTGAAAAGAGTTGCATGCAATCCTAGATATAGAACGACATAAATCTTCTGGATTAGGGTCAAACCTAATATGGGAATTCACAATTCGTTATAATCTTTGTCTTGGGGGTTTTAACTAGAAAGAAATTTCAGTTAATCAACTTGAGGTTAGAAGTTATTCGCGCTCGATAGAGGGTTTAACTTAAATCGAGAATTTCTACGGTCCATGAAACATGAGATTTTATTAAAAGAGGTTGGTTTTTGCTTAAGGGTTTATGGTTGTATTTTTATCTTATTTAATCACAAAAACATTCTAGAGGGATTTGCATTCAAACACATTTCTAGCTCTTGATTTCTTAATTCTACAATCTACTTTTATTTGATCTTTTGTAAGTTGCAATTATTTCAAATTCTTTATTTTTCTTTTTCCTTATTTATCAAATAAAAACTCTGAAAATTGCTAGATTAGATAACAAAAAGACGATAATTATTAGTACTTACAATCCTCGTGGGAATGACACTTGCACTCAATAATCTATACTATAAAACGATAGGTGCACTTGCCTACGCTTTCTAGAGTAGCTTTTGAGCCATCAATTTTTTTGGCGCTACATGTTGCGGGATTGTAATATTAAGAACACTTTATTTTTGTTAATCTAATCATTTTTTATTTATTTTACCATTGCTTTCATCTTATTTATCTTCGTAAGTCTTGATTACACTTATCCTCTTTATTTACCGCAGTGCATGCCTACTCGTCGCCGAATTTGGAAGCGCGAGACCGCCAGTAGCAACACAGAGGAAAGTACTAATACAAACCATGAGGAGGATATTAACGAAGGCAAGGATCCTGATATGGCGGATGAATAACAAAGAACCATGTACGACTACGCCAAGCCATCTATGGACGTCACATCGTCTAGTATCGTGAGGCCTACTGTTGCAGCCAATAATTTTGAGATCAAACCTAATGTTATCCAAATGGTGCAACAGTTTGTTCAGCTCGACGGCCTACCGAACGAAGATTCAAATAACCAATGGGGTCTCTGACGATGCCATCCGTTTGCGCCTATTCCCATTTACTCTTCGGGGACGGGCTAAACAGTGGCTAAATACTTTACCAAAGGGAACCATCACAACATGGAGCATTATGGCCGATAAGTTCCTTTTAAAGTATTTTCCATCAGCCAAAACTGCACGACTGAGGAATGAAATTTTTTCATTCACTCAAGAAGATGATGAGACTTTGTACGACACCTGGGAAAGATTCAAGGAGTTATTGCGGAAATGCCCACATCATGGCCTCCCGATTTGGATGCAAGTCCAAACATTTTACAATGGGCTACTCTCGTCAACGAGGCAAATGATTGATGCGGCACCAAACATTGAACAATAAAACACCGTAAGCGCCCAAGATCTAATAGAGGAATGACCATGAATGGCTATCAATGGCAATCCGTCGAGGTAAACTAACAGATAAATGGGTGTATATAATGCGATGATCAGGTGGTTACACTAGCCGCGCATAGGTCGAAGCTTTGACCCAAAAGATCGACGATCTAGCAGCTCCTAAACCATTACCACCACACATTTTATCTTGTGAAACTTGCGGCGGATTGCATAATCATCAGGACTGCCCACACACAATACCACAAGCTGAACATGCTAATTACGTCGGGAATCAAGCCAGAAATTACCCAAATAATCCTTACGGCAACACATACAATCCTGGGTGGTGACAACATCCTAATTTCGGTTGGGGAAATCAAGGTCAACCACGACCTGATCCCAATCCTAATCTACACACGCCTTCTAGAGTTCAGCCAAATCAAGGTAAGCCTAACTTGGAAGATCTTATAACAAAGTTTGTGCAATCAACAGATACCCGATTCCAAGCGGTAGAGACATCTTTAAGAAATCAGGAGGCATCTATCCATAATCTGGAAAATCAAATAGGACAGATTGCAAAAATAATTTCTGAAAGACCACAAGGAAGTTTGCCGAGTAACACTGAGCCAAACCCAAGGGAACACGTAAAGGCAATCTTCATCAATGTTCCACATGAGCATAATTATCCCAGCACTCCCATGCAGAAATATGTGGAGAATGACAAACCCGTGAAAAAGATGGTTGCCGAATACAAGCCCAAGATCCCTTACCCGAGTTTAATTGAAAAAGATAGAAGGGAGGACAAATTTGGTAAGTACCTTGATTCATTCAAGCAATTACATACCAATATTCCATTTGTTCAACCTCATTCAGAGCATGCTAGGGATTTAAATGACATCATCCCTAATGAAAATAAGCTTAACGAATCATCAAATGCGCAAATGGATGATAAATGTTTTTCCAATGAACTACCACAAAAAATTAAAGATCCAGGAAACTTTATTATCCCTTGTACAATTGATGGTTTACCTGTTGATAGGGCACTAGCTGACTTAGGAGCTAGTATCAATATGATGTCTTATAAAACATTCAAGCATGCGGGATTAGGTGAACTTAAACCTACTAGGATGGACATTCAATTAGCTGATAACGCGATTAAACACCCTAGAGGTATTATTAAAGATGTGCTAGTTAAGATTGATAAATTCATATTCCCAGTTGATTTCATTATTCTTGACATGCATGATGATATAGAGGTTCCCTTAATTCTAGGGCGTCCCTTTTTGGCTACTGCAATATCTCTCATTGACGTGCATAATGGAAAACTCACTTTGAGAGTAGGGAATGAACAAGTTATCTATAAAATTCCTTTGAGAAATCTTATAAATGATACTTGTTTTCCTATAAACTTGATTGGGACAAGGATAAATGATACTTTGCTTGATATGTCATCTAAAAAATCCTTGAAAGCATGTGATGTTCAGTGTACACAAGTGCCCACAGAAATATCCCTATTTAAGGATGTCGTGCAGAAAAATAGGACCAGGAAGGTCGACTGTTCGAAAATCAATTTGGGTGGCGATGTTGATCAAGGATATAAAGATTTTCATAAGTTTGAAACTCTGCCCGACTAATGTTCACATAGAGGTAAAACGGTCCAGCTATACGACGTTAAAGAAGCGCTATCCGGGAGGCAACCCGACATTTTGTGTGTATTTTTTTTTCTTTGTTTTTCCTATTTTTGGTTGCTTGGGAGTGTCCTGTTTCTTTAAATTTAATTTACAAAAAAAGAAATGCAAAATCATACAAAAACACGGCCTTGCCGTGTGTTCGTCAATCAATTGACGGACACACCCTGGCCGTGTTCATCAGATCAGGATCTATTGGCAATTCGCGTAGGAAACATGGCCTGGGCGTGTTTTACTAGCACGCCCGTGTTATGTATATAAAAAAAACAAAACAAAAATCTGGGGAAGAAATTACGTGGAAAACACGGCCATGGCGTAGTTATTGAACACGCCCGTGGTTTTATTAAAAAAAAAGGAAAAAGACGCTGAAGGGACGTACCGAACATGGACAGGCCGTGCTTTCGAAGTACAGCCGTGCTCGACACCTTAAAACAAATAGGGGGGCCGATTTTTTCCCAAATCTTTCTTCCAAATCCTCTTCTTCTTCCCCAAAATTCCCCTCTTCTCTCAAACCCTTCCCCCAAAACCCCAAACCTCTTCTCTTTTCTCTCAAAAATCTTCACCACATCACACACCTTCACATCACAAGGCTCTTACTTCTCTCCCCTCCACATGTCTTCAAGGTATGTGTTATTCTTCTTTTCTTTTATTTTTCAAATTTTGAATTTGTTCATTTTTCTTGTTTAAATTGGTGTGTTTATTCTTTTGTGTGTTGTAGTGAAGGTTATCCCATGTTGTAATTAGGAATTTTATGAATTTTTGTTACCAATTTTTGATGCCCTAGAAATTGAATTTTAGGGAAATTAAAATTTGGATATTTGTTGTTTAATGGTAAAATCATGAATTTTTTTTATGACATATTTCTTGTGCTTTTTGTGAGTTTAATTGGGTTTGTTTGTGGTAATTTATTGATTATTGTGGTAATAGTGGGAAATTATTCTTGTGATGTTCATCTTGCTAAATTAAGGAATTGGTCATTTGTTCTTGATATTCATGAAATAAATTTGAAGAATTAGTCTTGGGTTCATATGATTGATATTCTTAAATATTGTTGTTGAAAATGGGATATTGTTGAATTATTGTTGCAGAGGGGGTATATAGCTTTTGAAGATTGTTCTTGTTGAATAATTTTGTTAATATGGCGAAATTTTGGATGAATTGCTGATCCTTCATGCTTGGGATGTTGTTATGTCTCTTAGAATAATTTTTTCACGCTGTTATAAGTTTCTATTGACATAGGAATCCCAGGTCCAAGCGCAGTCGTATCGGTGGTGCTTCATCCTCCGCGGTCCCCACACATGGCGGTTGCCGAGCCGCTAACGCCAACGCACCGGTCCCTGCCAACCCATATGGCATTTCTTTCCGGGATGACGATCAGGAGGCCCAGTATCATCGTCTAGCCCAACGCCAAATTATAAACACACGATTCTCAGACAACCTTACATTGGATGGACTCGGGCTTCGTACAGATGTGGATTGGATGTTCGATCAGCTTGGGTGGGGCTATTTCATGAATTTAGCCATTCCCACCTACCTCCGTCTCACATTAGAATTTCTGAGTTCTTATAACGCTGAGATCACATCGGGCCGATATGCTGAGGAAGGACGTATCACCTTTCGGCTCTTCAACAATGATCACCAACTCACACTGGCAGAATTTAACACTATCTATGGTCTGCCTACAAATGGGTTGCGCATAAAGCCATTGGGGTTCCGTGATCGGCAGTTTTGGCAAGCTATTACGCATGAGCTAGAATATAACCCCTCCTCATCAAAATCCTCGTGTATCGTCAATCCATGCTTCCGTTATGTCCATCGGGTACTCTCAAGCACACTATTTGGCCGGGGCAAAAACGAAGGGGTCGTCCGCCTTGATGAGCTCTATTTTCTATGGTCTATGGTGTATTCCTCTTTAGCTGACACGGGCTCCTATCTAGCAAAGCATTTTCTCAAAGTCAGCAAGAAAGATCGAGGTAAAATCGTCATTGGTGGCCTTATTACTCCCATCGCCGCCTATTTCGGTTATGACCTCGCAGGACTCGAGGAAGCCCGGGGACCGACCCAGATTGACTTTGAGTCTTGCATCGCCATGGGAATGATTCAACGGAGCGGTATGAGTTATGTTTTAAAATTCAAACATACCGACTACACGCATCCATTGTCGGACCCTTCTCGCACTTCGGTTCGGGTTCCGGAAAATTGGAAGATGCTTTATGCCCACGGCAATGACCCGGATGCTTTACAACTACCCGCCCTGCCGGCTTCGGACACAGAAGCTTATCAAAGTGAGAATCCGGAGGTTGAAGGTCCCTCGACTTCTCAACCACCTAGAAGACCTCCCCCTCCCGTGGATGACACTAGATCTCTCCTCCAAGCCATGCGATTGGAGCAAATGGAGCAAATGAGCTATATTGGATCGCCACGAGGAAAGAATGACACAAAGACTATGCTCGAGTTGAAGAACAACAACAACAAAGATTTTCATGAATCTTCAACGGTAGCAACAACAACAATACGACAAACAACAGTCCTACGTTGCCATGATAGATCAAATCCACCAATGGCATATCTCCCAAGGACATTTTCCTCCACCACCTCTACCACAATAAAGGTCATATTTGTTCTTTTATTTTCAGATTTTTGTTATTTTATTTTCGTACTTTATCCCATCTCTTTCTTCACATTGGGGACAATGTGACCCTCGAAGTTGGAGGTGGTGAGACTTGTTAGCACATTTGTATTTTTCTTTAGCTTGGCGTACGATTGCATGTTTTTCGTTATTTTTGTGGATGTTTTATTTTTTTTAATGCACTTTATCAATCTCTTGCAAACAAACATGAGATATTTTTTTACAATTAGATAAGTTGTTTGTGGATTTGTTATAACCATTTTTTCCCGTAAAAGTCATCTTCTTGAGAACTCAAATCGCCAAAATGTTTTAAAATCGTGTGACTCTAGTAAAAAGATGAACTTGGCCAAAAGAGTTTAATGTCATGAAAACAGTTTGGATTTTGCTTAAATATAGATACTTTGTGTCATGATCACCGGAGAAATCATAATTCGGTTTACTTAAAAATCGAAAAAAAATTGAAAAAAAAAATTTGTTCATATTTTTTTATAAAAAAGGACAAATCGAGGTTATACTCCTCTGTTTGTTGCTGCTTAGTAACTAGGAGCATTCATGAGCCCCATGTTTGTCTTTTACGTAAAACGGCGGCACAAAATGAGTATGAGACACCACCCTAGGAGCTTTTGGAAAGTCATTTAAAATTTAAACCTAGTGGAAGTTTGTCTCAATAATGTCCTAATTTATAACTATATGCATGATATAAAAAAAACCCAAGTATTGGACATCTCTATTTATCATTACATTCTTGTATTTGGTCTAAGTGAATGATTAACAATTTCTGTGATATGACAACTGTGATGATTAAACGATTCCAGTTACTAAAGTCACCCTCTTTTTAGCAAATTGGTTGACTTGAAAGAACGAATCGATGGGCTCAATTAGGGAATAAAAAGGTTAGCGATTTACTTCAATTTTATCGAAATTGTGAAAATAAACACCTCCTTTTGTTTTCAACCCCACTCTTTGTTTTTAAAATTGCTTGAGGACAAGCAAAATTTCCAAGTTGGAGACGGTTTGATAAGTGCATTTTTGTTCATGAATTATGGTCAAACCTAATATGGGAATTCACAATTCGTTATAATGCTGTCTTGGGGGTTTTAACTAGAAAGAAATTTCAGTTAATCAACTTGAGGTTAGAAGTTATTCACGCTCGATAGAGGGTTTAACTTAAATCGGGAATTTCTACGGTCCATGAAACATGAGATTTTATTAAAAGAAGTTGGTTTTTGCTTAAGGGTTTATAGTTGTATTTTTATCTTATTTAATCACAAAAACATTCTATAGAGATTTACATTCAAACACATTTCTAGCTCTTGATTTCTTAATTCTACAATCTACTTTTATTTGATCTTTTGTAAGTTGCAATTATTTCAAATTCTTTATTTTTTTCCCCATATTTATCAAACAAAAACTCTGAAAATTGCTAGATTAGATAACAAAAAGACGGTAATTATTAGTACTTACAATACTCGTGGGAATGACACTCGGTACTCAATAATCTATACTATAAAACGATAGGTGCACTTGCCTACGGTTTTCTAGAGTAGCTTTTGAGCCATCAACTATTGCATCAAAGTTGTTGGTAATTTCTATAAACCTCAATTGCACATTCTCACTAACATTAGGTTTCAAACTAATAATCTCCCAAATTATCCAAGTCAAATAAGTATTGGCCATCTAGGTTCAAGTAATTAAACCCATTTATCATAAAGTTTCTTTAATATAAAACATGATAAACATGGGGACATATATGATGGTTTTTTTAATACAGTAATATTTTTATTTAAAAAAAATGATGACATGAATTCATAAATTGTACTTCTAAAACATGATAATATAACTTGACATTTCATGAATAAATGGAATAACATGACATAATAAATTGCATACCTTGAGGAATCCAATGAGATATGGCGGAGGTGGATGTTACTAGACTATTTCCATTTTAAAATATTTAAAAAGATTTTTTTAACAAGTCTACAGAATAATAGACCTGCTCTGATACCACTTGTAACGACCTAAATTTTCTAATAGTACAATTATTTTATCATGTAGTGCCCATAACTTAATTAAAAGAACAAGATTTTTTTAAAAAAAATGTGTGATAAAAAATTCCATCTGAATAAACAAAAGTACTTTAATTCAAACCCAAATAACAGTCATCCAAAAATAAAATAGTAACTAAAATTTGTTAACAAAATAAAATATTCCTAAATTTGTAAAATAAATAAAATCATTGATTTCGCATCCACCGCCTCCAATCTTCGCCCGGACTCCTTAACCTGAAAAATGTTAATGAATATTGGGTGAGCTTTCAACTTGCTCAATGGGGGCACGCTTGTCAAAATTAAATACATCAATAGGCATAATCGTAAATATTCAACATGTAATTTAACTTTTATTTGGGTTCACCCCGAGGATACTTTTGATCCCGAACCTTCTTACAACCCCTGACTAAGTACTGTGGGTTCACCCCGAGGATGCTTTTGATCCCGGACTTTCTTACATCCCCAGACTAATTATAACATTGGGGGTTCACCCCGAGGATACTTTTCATCCCAGACCTTCTTATGGCCCCTGGCTAACATGATTTATTTTCACATTGCACATAAACAAATACACATATACGAAGCATTTAATAGCGACAAACAATAAGTGAATAGAATATCCCCATCTGTTAGGAAATTTATTTTGTAGATTTTGATGATACCGTGTAAAACTTAAACTAGAAAGTTGGCACCCCATTTTCCTTGTAATTTACATTGTAATAGATAGGGCTGGAAAAGCTGAGTCAAGTCAGCTATGCCTGGAAATACAAGAAGTCAACTGAAGACTGAAGTGAAGACTCCGCTGCAAGACAGTTGAGTATGGCTAAGAAGGAAAGTCAAGAACTTGACTGAAGATGTATCATCTGTGAATCAGATGTGTGAAGAGTCAGTCAAGTCAACTCAAGAAGCCAAGTCTCAAGTTGAAGTGACAGATGAGTCATCCCAGGATTGGAAGCTAACTCAATCACCTGGGGAATAAAAGTCTGCAGTCTAGTCAAGACAACTGAGCGAGATCCGTTGATGAAAGTCAAGAGTGTTACTCAGAATGGTAACATGTTAAAGTTGTCAGAGATAAAGTGTTAGTTCCAGTTGTGTGCAAAAGGAACAAACCAATGGGAAGCACTGCTCCAAGTGTTAGAAACGCTGCAATGCTGCAAGACATTAAATACGAGGAAATGTGAACATCAAGGATTGCAACAAGACAAGCCAACGAACACAAGTAACTTTTGAAATCAGCCTATCTCTTCAACGAGCAAAATTTCGAAAGTTCACTATAAAAGGCTGAGGAAATTCATTGAGAAAAAGTTACCTTGCACACTTGAGAAATCAAGCATTATTCAAGCTATTAACTTGAAATATTCTCAAATATGTTCAAGCAAATCCTCAAGCCTGAAATTCGAAGGAAACCGATCCAACACAAGCTGTGAAGGAAAGACAACTTCAAAACTGTTGAAGAGGAAACTTTTGAAGAATCAAAAAGGGTCTACTTTCCAAGGAGGATTGTAGGAAGGTTCAAGGTTGAACCAGTATCAAGTTATTGGAGGGCTTCGTGGTCAAATCCAAGAGCTTGAGAAAGTGAGCTGAAGTAGCAATGCAGCTGCCCTGTGAAGAAATGAGTCGGAAGAGAAGCCAGCCGTATGACCAAGGCTGTCTCTAGACTGTTCACCACTTTATAAATTGATCTGTTACTTAGTGGATTCCTCCAGGAGTTGGAGAAGAGAGGATTAGAAGAATTACCCCATCTTCGAACCTCTACAAAAATTATTTGTGTCATTTATTTTTAAGCACATTTATATTTCTGCACACTTACATCATATCTGCTGATAAACTCATATTTGCTATCCAACTGATTGATAACCAAGTGCTAAAATCAAGTGTTAAAACTAGCATAAAACAATTCAAAGGGTGTTAAGTCTTCCGCTGATAAAACCAACACAACCAAGTTAAATTTCAGGTTAAACAACCGAGTTATTCTATCAATAGCTCTATCTAGTCTGTTGAGTGGCTAACTTAGCTGTCCCTCAAAGACGCAGCTGTTTGAGTTAACTATGTATAGTTTTAAAAGGACTAAAATCAAAAAGTTGGTAAGTTTATTCAAACCCCCCTTTTAAACCTTACACACACCCCCTTGGGACCTACACCACCTTAATATTTAGTTCATGAACTTGGAATATGCAGATGCTTGACCTTGAAATCCTAGGCCTTGAAATACTTTCCTATACATGAAAAATAATTTAACTTAATACATGTCCTTTTAGGAAGATAGGACTGAAATAAATAGATGAAAGAAATAACAAGGTTAAATTGAGTTGGTTGTCAAAATAAAAGTAAGATTTCAATCAAAATTCCCATATGCCAATGGGCTAGCTTGAAAAAGAAAAATCTGAAGTTTGGGAGGGGCAGGTTTGAAATTTTGGTAATAGCTAGGTGGGTTTTAAATCCCAAAAATACTTGACCCACAAATTCCTAGTTGAACTAAATTGCAGCAAACCCCCTTCGAATTTTCACTTGAAGAGGACAACCCATCTGTATATTCTTCTTCTCTCAAAATTTCAAGCATCTCATCTTTATCACTCTCATCATCTCTCTTCTCTCTTTCTCTATTTGGTTCTTTTTTTTTTTTTTTTGGGGGGCTCTTGGAGTATGGCTGAATTTTGAGATGTTGTGTGCGAGGTTGAATTAGCATGATTTTAGTGGTGTTGGTGTCGAATAATTGAAATGGGCTAAGACGAAAACTGGGAAATTTCCTGAAATTTACCTTGACGAAGAATTCATGAGGGGAATAGAAGTTGTTGTTGGATGTTTAATACTTTGGTTGTAAGATGTGAGAACACTGATAATTAATTTTTCTGATAATCTGAAGAAAGTTGCTGAACTTTTATCTTGACGGTAATTTGGCCGAGAAAAATTGAGAATGCTGTGAAGAATTTCGATTAATGTATGTGGTTGTGAGTTGAGAGTCTTGAAGCCATGTATTAGGTTAAATCTTATGAAATCTAATGTATATGCACGTATCTGATAATGAATATCTCAACAAAAGAAGACTAATCTGATAAAAGTACTGCAGGATTTTCAAATCTAAAAATATTCATATGGGCATAATAAAATGGACCTTTAAAAAATAAGTCATTGGGCTATCTGAATAAATAGATAAACCTGAAAATTCTCTTAAAAATGGTCAAGATAAAAAAAATTCTAAATTTATAATTAAGTAGCCCAAATAGTAAAATTATAGAGTGTTACAGTAGGGGTGGAGTGAAACTCCATCCCACATAGAATAGAAAACCAAGTTTAGCTTAATTAACATAGCCCAAGTGGGAGTAATGTGATTGGGCCTTTGGGGCACCAAAATTTTTAAATGAGAGATGACCTACATGCTTGAGGGTTTGTTCAAAACACACACGCGCCGTCGTCGGTCGGCTCGAGTCGTGGGCTTGGGCTTTAAGACCTTTATAGTTTTGGATAAATTTTATTTGGACCGTACACAGGGCTACTCCTCGTACAGTCGCGTTGTAGCTCACCTCGGCCAAGCATTGCGCCTAGGCGCGCGTTGGACTGAACATTCGCGTCTTTCCAAACGGATGCACCTGTTCGAACTAACATATGCTATTTTGGCTGATAAAATATGTCTTTTGAACCAAAAGACATGACCTTTCCCATGAGCACCTAGATGCATATATAAAGCATTCCCTACTAAATGGAAAACATACGAAAAATTCCTCAGATAATAATATGAATAATCATGCACTTAGCATATTGATTTTTTATCCTTGAAAAGCTTGAAAGTCCAAACACTTGTTCTGTTCGCTATGGTCTCGACTTTTCAAGTACTACTAAGTCGAACCTGTAAAGTCGTTGTATCTTAGAGACGATTGCCAGAATCGTTAGTACTTTGTATGGGGCAATTTCGTCTTGCAGAGATAGTATATAATACTAGTTGCAACTTAAACACATTTATGTCTCGTTTTTATTTATGTAATTAGCCATTTTCTTGAAAACCGTACCTCACTAATAACAAGTTTTTGCAAATACTCCCGCAATCTCCTATATAAAACAATATATACTAACAATATAAATATAGGATATGGATTCAATGGGTCATCCCATTTGGGGTGAGTGCGTAGGACCCAATCTTAACCACATATTAACATTTTTGAGTGGTCAAATTTTTAGGGGGGTTTTATTTTTATTTATTTTGTTTCAATAACTAAGAAGGGTAGGGTGACCATTTTATAATAGAATCAGTTATTGAGATTTGATGAGATCTCAATTACGTTCAATTTTCTTCGCCCTTTCACGCGACACGTGCTTTCAGTTTTTGAGTAACTCATATCCATCATATTCACTTTTTTTTCTCTAGCGTACTCTGTTGTTAACTGCTTATGTAATATAAAAGTATTGCATATGTAGTATAACCATATTGGATGTAATTTAATCATATTTGTGTTCACATGTAGTGTATATTTGTTGCTTATGTAGTATAGAGTTGTTGCTTATTACTTGCTTATGTAGTTAATGTATTTGTGTTGCATATGTAGTGTATATTCGTTGCTTATATAATATGGTTTTGTTACTTATGACTTGCTTATGTAGTTAATGTATATGTGGTGCATACATAGTATATATTTGTTTCTTCTATAGTATAAGCTTATTGCTTATGTAGTATGAGTTTGTTGTTTATGACTTGCTTATGTAGTTAATGTATCCGTGGTGCATACATAGTGTATATTCGTTGCTTATGTAGTATAGGCTTGTTGCTTATGTAGTACGGGTTTGTTGCTATGACTTGCTTATGTAGTTAATATATATGTGGTGCATATGTATTGTATATTCGTTGCTTATGTTGTATAGGCTTATTACTTATGTAGTATGAGTTTGTTGCTTATGACTTGCTTATGTAGTTAATGGTATATAAAAGCACCATGACACATCTATACAAGCGACAAATTACATCTTCATAAGCAACCTTCGAACTGTAGTCGAGCTCTAGCAACTATGGCGAATTGTCTGCAATTTTTTTCACAGAGTAGTGCATCGAAGAAGAAGGAGGAAGGATTTCTCACAGTAGTGCGTTGAAGAAGAAGGAGGAGGATTGTTCACGTTGAATTTGCTACTAGGTTTGGAAGGATTGCATGATCTCAGAATCAACTGAATCCTGTTACTATTGAGCTGTGTTGGAGGATGACTAATTTGCCCTTTGTTTAATTAACAACTTGTAATCTGCAATTTAAACTCTTAAATCGCAGAAAACATAGATATGTGGCTAGGAATGATCCCTATGGACTCACCCTATGAGGTGGTCTCATATAACCTTCTCCCTATAAATATATTCAGAAGTTGACAATATTTGCAAATAGAATCATAAGTTGAGAATCAAAAGTTGAGAGTGTTTGGTGAAAAAGTTGTAAAGATGCTTATTTATTTGTAAAATTCAAATCAAAGTAGAAGCAGATATCTAAAACATGTCTCTTCTTGCTTTTAGATTCTGATTAAATGAACTAGAATTAGAAGCAGAAGTTGACATTTGTAAGCACTAAAAAGTGATATTTTTTTCAGCCAAAAGCAGATAAACAATTTTTTTAGTGATTGCAAACACTCTCTAATTGTGTTTCGGTGGTAGAAGCTTGTACTTTTAGGATAATTGACCCGAGTTCGATTCCATATTAATGCATGTGTACCCTCCCTGGAGATATATTTTATATATGATCGACATAAAACATTTGTAGCAAGATCCAGCCCTAAAATAAGCTCTCAGGTGGTCATGAGAATCTAGACATGTATAGAAGTTTTTACTTTATAGATGAGTATTGCAAAAGTGTGTGATTGGTGGATTAAAGAGTTCACGTAAAAGTAGATTGCGACAGAGATTAATTATAAGTAATCTTTCCCCCCACAAAGAAAGAAAGCAACTCTAGCTACTATGCATGATTGCTTGTTAATTTAGACGCTTAAAGTGGAAATAAGACAACCCAAGTACCCAACCAACTAATAATTAAACGTAACTTAAAAGGAATCATTTATAAAAAGGGCTATAACTTGGTACGGCCTTCACAACATGGAAGATCATTGTTTCTTCAACAAAAACAATTGAATTAATTAATAGAATATAAATACACACACATATTTATATTTATAATGGACAGCATTTAGGTTGCACTATATTTATAATGGACAGCATTTGGGGAATTTGGACTATACTTTTGAAATGCTTCAAAATCAAGCCACACACAAAAAAAAAAAAAACTTTTTTAAAAATAGAAATAAGCTTGACCCATCAAGTAATTCATATATCTTATTATTACAAGAAAATGTCAGTTTACCTATATAAAAATCTTTAGATAAGTATTAAGATAACTGTAAAATAATGGACGTAAAATTGTTGTAGGTGAAATTATTGCACGTAAATATATATTTACCTACATAATCTAAAATTGTTGGTAAATATCTACAATAATTATGCTGGTAAGTTTAAAAACTGTCTGTGATCCGTCGATAATTTGGGAAAAATAATGTTTTTTACTCTGTATGTAACTATAAAATTTAGTGACACAAAATCCTTTATGTCAGAAACTGGAATTTTTTTTGTAGTGTATACATCATGCCATGTGTATAAAGTATTTTGTTAATGCACAGTTGATATTAAGCTAGTATATTTAGGTGGCTGGATTTTTCATGTTAAAAATAAGAGACAAAACACGAAATGCAAATAGAGAAATATGAAATGAACTTTTTGTTGTTTTCAAACAAAAGGAAGGTAAATTAATTTTTTGTATATTAATATACTGACAGCAATCCTTTGAGATAAGGATAACTTTTCAAATAGTTTCCATTTCATATTAGGTGGATAAATTTGGACAAAGGCACTTACTTAGAAAGTGAAATACGATGTTCAATGTTGTTGGCAAATGTAAGTTACAACGTCCATGGATGGCATCTTTTGTTGCAGCTTAATTTTAAAACCACAATAAGATCTCTACTACTACTATCTATCTAACTATTAGCTTGAAGTATAAATGCATCCTACATCTAATTTAAATAGCACCATTAGGGGCAATTGTGATGGTAGATAAGTATAGTTTGAAATCATTAGTTTTATTATGATCGATATTTATTTATAATGTGTAATACAAGTTGCATGCAGTAAAAAAAATATTTAGTTTATCGACATAATTTACTGACAGAAAGGATATTTCTCACTAAATTTTACAGTTACTTATTGTCAGAATAAAAAATATTGTTTTCCCAAACTATACCGACCAATTACCGACAAATCACCAATAATTTTTGAATTTAATGACAGAAATATTGTAGTATTTACCAACAGTTTTAGATTTTGTTGCTAAATATTTGCCTACAACGATTCAACATATATACATATAGTTATTTTAATACTTCTCGAAAGATTTTTTTGAAAATAAATTGATTTTTCTTGTATTGACATAACACTAAATTAATTAAGTAAATTACCAATCGAGACTGATTTAGACATATGTGTGTGTGTGTGATCATGGACCATGACCATGATCATGCCTTTCCATGAATTTTTAAACTACTGGAAAAAATTATTAAATAACTTGCAATTATATTATGATGAATCTTAATTCATTTTTATGGTTCATGTGAGTGGTGACAACATAATAGGTATAATTAGATGAGAAATACTAGTTGATTATATCCAAAATAAGAGTAATATAAATATAATACACAATTATATCACAAGAACTTATCACTTGTCATTATAATTATGTCTCAGTTACGTGGTTTGCACAACAACATATATTAGTTCACATTAATTCTTCTGATCTGATCATTTCAAACTTGATCAAACTTCTATTTACCTCCATTGTCTAGTTATGTAAAAAGGAAACTATAAAATTTGCATTTTCTAATATAGAAATACTTACATTTGAAAATAAGTTAGGTGCCTACTCCAATTACCATCTCGTAACTCTTTAAAGTTCACACTGTATCTAATTAGGCAGGTTCAGCCAATGACGGCTGACATGAATTAAATTAATATTATTCCACATTATTATTATTATTATTATTATTATTATTATTATTATTTACTATTAGTAGTACTAAATGAACATGAACCCATTCTTGAGGCCCCTAGCTAATACCCCACCCTAGAGTTTCGTGGAGGAGGTTAATCGTGAAATATACCTCAACGAGCCAGAGTGGTAAGTTGTTTTAGATTGAGTCGACATACAAGAAATTCTCCTCCAATTTATTACTGAAGCATGATTCGAACCTCCAAAATGCTACGGTGCAGGTAAAATGGATATCACATTACCCATCTCCTTTGCTTTGCACCATTTGAACTATGACCAGGCTTTACTATTAGTAGTACTAGTATTATATTAGAGTACTTTATGACCAATGTTATAATCTTTAGGAAATGATATGTAATTGTAGCGCAAATTTGCAGAAAGATTACAATGAGAACTTTCAAACCATGTCTTGACTGAGTTTGTCCATAATGATTTTTAACATTTGGGATTGGTTTTAATTAGTATATATATTTGTATTTAAATATAAGGATTAACCATTTGGTTTCATACTTGCAAGAAAACAATCAATTACATCAGTATATTTTAGTGGGTTAAGTATTGTGTTAGATAAAATAATGCAAATTTGGAGGGTTAATCTTTCCACTAATCCGATTAAGATATGAAACCGGCAAATTTAAATCCTTGTGCATCGACTTGATTCTATTATTTAAGTACAAAAGAACAGAGGACATGACAAAACAAAGATCACTAGTTCTTCTTTTGCTTTCGTTTGATATTAGAATAATTGTGGATGATCAAGTGATTTTACTAATTTATTTTTTAATTAAGAAGTCTTAATCACGAAAGTGCAGCCAAAAACTCTTGTTCATATTAAATCATAGGAAAGAACTTAACCACTTTCTTGGACTATCTCCCAAATTTCTTAATTTCCAACTTAATATTTATCTCACTATAAGAAAAAAACTAATTTACCTACATAAAAATCTGTTGGTAAATCTTTAGGTAAGTATTAAGATAACTTTAAAGTGTAGGTAAAATTATTGTAGGTAAATATTTACCAATAAAATTCAAAACTGTAGGTAAACCTACAATATTTATGTCGCTAAATTTAAAAATTGTTGGTGATTTGCCAGTAATTGTTCGGATAATTTGGTGGAAAACAATATTTTTTATTTTATCGGTGATTCGTAGGTAGAATCAAAAAATTTAGGGACAAAAAGATCTATCAGTAAACTGGAAGTCCATAATAAAGCACTAATTTCTCTCTTATGTACTTAAGTTTTTCTTGGGGACCCAAAAACTAAATAGAGAGAATTATTTTTTTATAAGCATTTTGTATATTTTGATTAACCATGATATATTTAATCAAAACAAGAATAAAATTAGTTGAACTAACTTAAAATGTGGTTAATCAATTTCTGATAATAAATAAAACATTTATATAATAAAATTGTCAAATGTTTGTGTTCAAAGATTTTGAGTAACAATCATTAGACAGAAGCAAAAGCTTATGACCAATTGAGAAGACAATAGAACTGGAATGATAGAGACCACATAGTATCACAAAAAGGCTCCACCCACAATATATGTTACTTGAAATAAAGAGAATCTCTTAATCCTTTATAACATCCTTATCAGCCTCCCCCTAACCATTGTCAATGTCTTTTCCGTCTTTCTAAGTGTGAAGCCTTTGATGCCAAGTGCAACTATTAGTGGACACACAAGAAAAAGAATAATATCATAGGTGGGTTTTGAATAGAACCCACTTATAAAAAGAAAATGTTTTATATGAAACACTAAAGATATTATTTTAAATCTTAGTGTTTTAATTTGTTTTAATGCAATTATCAACATATAGGAATAACATCTAAGCGAAAAAATCATTTACAAGAATTTACAGTTCCACTTGGATATAAGTGGATATTATCTAATGGGCATGTTTCACAAATTTAAAATTAGTAAAAGTTGAATTGCCCTACTAATTAACACCATTTATATATGGAGTAAGGATGAAGCAAATTATACATATGGCATTGAGTGAATCCATTACAAGGTGGAACCATAACCATTTATAATTGGGGGAGTACAGCTCATTCCAATTAACACCTCTTATCTCAACCATTAAATACCAAAAAATAAGAAAGAAAAAGAAAAAGAAGAAATAATATTCTTGCAACTTTTTAGATATAGCACCTAATCTGGATCGAGATGTCACTAAACTATTTTTCATCTTGCAAAGAAAGATTTCAAGCTGATTAAATGTGATATAATAGTAAAAATAAAATGAAAAAATATCAATTGGCATCTACTTTTAAAGTTTTATGCTGTATTTTATGTTGTATATATCACGTGCAGGTTATTGTATACAAATAATTATATAAATATACTTTTAAAAATATATATTATTAACATAATATATATTTATTTCGTAAAATACACGATGTAATAGAAAATTATAACAAAAAACATTAAAATTGATAAATGAGATGGTGGTTGCAAAGCTCATAATAGAAAATGAAAAGAGAGATTGAAAGCGCGAGTCCCACAGAAGCCAATTCAATTGATATTATTAATGTAAAACAGTGATGTATATGGTACAGTGGAGGTTCAGCCCGCCCACCAGCGCCATTGAATACAACCACACCTCATCTGACCCTCTATAATTACTACCTCTTCTTACACACTAACCCACACAAAACTATATACCTTTGTTGTGTGTGTCTGGACCAGCTTTGTGTTTATCTTTTGTCCTAATCTACTATTGTATTCCAGTTGAATTCAAGTATATGTAATTCACAATATTCAAACATTTGTAATATTTTCAGGAACAATCTGCTTACTTCAGCATCAAAGGCTTTTCGTAGGACAAATTCCAAAAAACTCATAGCCAGTGTTTTTTTTTTTTTTTTTTACGAGTAGAGCTAAGATTGACTGCTTGATCGATACATAATATCTCGATCGTATCGTATGTACGTACGTGGACATTGTTATCTATAGATCATAGACTTGTTACTTGTTAGCCCCACAACGTTCTTTTTTCAAGCTTTATATGGAACTCCTCTAACAGGAGTTCCAAGTCGCCATCGCTAGCCGGGCACCAATTTCAGGGAAGGCTCATCTCGCCAGTGAGTTGACCTAACGGATCTTTTAATCCCTATGATGTTGCAATTCATCATGTAAACACCACTTGTATAATTATCACATCATTTTACAAATGTGCCAGATGTAAAAAACCATATATGAACCTAATATAGACATCTATGTGAGTGTTTGCAAACACTACAATGTAGACTAGTTTTATTTTGAAAAACTCATCTTGAATTACGCAGTGATTCTTGATCCATCCAACTCACTATCCAATTTCTTATCACTTGATCCCACTCCACTAGTACACACTCTGGAGTGATAATGGATTCTTTACAACATTAGATTAATACTAGTAGCAAACAATTGCCATGACATTTCTTGGCTGCATTGCTAACATAAGGAATCTTGAGCCAGCTAATCAAATTAGTCCATAAATTATATATTTAGTTTGTCGAACTAGCTAGAATATCACAAAAAAAAGGGGTATAAGAAATAGACACCACTCAAGTTGAGAGACAAATTTCATAGTGATGGTGTCACATTATTTTCACTTTTGATCCCATCAAATAGTTTGTCAAACCTATATGCCCATCAATCATCACACATTGAACCCAAATTCACTCACCCAAACATTCAACTCACAAAAGTCCACCTAATCAAAAATAACAATCAAATTGTAATACTAATGGGGGGGCAAATACACCAATATATATCCCACCACTATATTACAAGTTAGAACCACCCCATCATCCACTAGAGAGCTCTTTGAGGTTGGGGGCATTTATGTAATTTTAACAATAAATGTGTTACATTAAATTTACCATCCCAAAAGAATTACTCATAAATTTATGTTCCTTTTTTTCTCACTTTTTTCAAATTAACTGTGCCTGGGTGATTTTTTATAGTGACAAAAGCATACATACACTGAAGAAATCCAAGGGGAAAAAATAACTAACACGAGTGGGGTGCAAAACCGTAATAGTAGCAGGTCATGAACGGCTTGGTCAAAAGTCAACGGCTCGCCGTAATGCATCAATGGTTGGTGTTGTTGTTGTACCTCCCGAAATCGGCGAGCTTCCGGGACCTGTTCTTGCAGAATGATGATGCCGCCGAAAGGTGTGCTTTCGGCGGAACCCTAGATTCCCCAGCCACCACCATCTCCGGCGGCATTCCCTTCTGATTCCAGTGCCGGTTCGGGCTGGCGCGAACCAGAGGACTCAAACAAAAAGCCAATCCCGATACGTTCCTGCTGTGCCCGGCGCCTCTTCCCCCGCCCCGCCGCGTCGTCGCCGGTGTCCTCCGCGGTGTCTGCCTCCATCCTTGGGATGACTCAGACGAGTATCCACTCGATCCGCCATGGCAATGCTCGTCGTCCTCCCCGTCGGAGTATCTCGCCGGAGACATTCCGCGGTCTCGGTTCCGGCAAGCTTTACGCTGCGTTCTGATCGAGCTTTCGTCCAGCGAAAACGTCCGAATCTGCTTTTTACGGCGACCGGATATAATAGTAGAAAACCACGACGGAGAAGCAGAGCACGATTCAACCGAAACCCCAGGATCCGGATCCGGACCCGATTCCAAATCCGTTTTGTCCGATTTCGATCTGAAAATCCCCAAAAATAGCGAAGAAAACATCCCTCCCCTGCTCTTCTTCTTCTTCTCCTTCTTCTCCTTCTTCATTTCGACCGTTATGGAGCCGGTGGGCCCCACCTGGGGAGTACTGTAGAAGCGCTGCTGGTGGTGGTGGTGGCCATGGAGCTGCCACGTGGCGGTGTTGGTGTCAGATTTCCGCCGCGAAATATAAGGGGAGACCGAGCGGGGAAACGAAAGAGGCGTTGCTTGTGATTGTTGAGTATCCGATTTCCGGCAATCTTGTTGGGCCTGGGCCTGGGCTTGGGCCGCCATTATAGCGAAGAGGCGTTCACGGAGGCAGGAGGCGCAGACGCCGACGCTGCTACTGAAATCGGCGGGGTGTTTCTTACACCTCATTGAATTAATTACTCACAGCTATAATAATATCACAAATTATTTAACTATTTTCTATAAATCAAAATTAATTATCTCTCTCTTAATCTCTCTATATATATATGTGTGTGTGTGTGTGTGTGTATGCGATTTTATTGGGGAATTTAGAAGAAAAAGTGGAGGTGACCAGGTCCTGGCATATTTTTCTCTGGGAGGCGTTTTGTTTTATCGTGCGTGCGTGTGGGTGTTTGTGTGGATCTGGATGAGAAAACCAAAGTAGAGAGGGGTTTGTTTGTCTTGTTCTACTTTCTTCTTCTTCTTCTTCTCGTTTTGATCACTTTTTAGAGGTATAGAGAGAGAGAAAAGAGAAAAGGAGAAGCAGACAGGGAATGAGAGCAAGGCTTATTGGGTGTTTGGAGCTTTCTAAGAGAGAGAGTACAGCGTACTAGTGGGGGTGGGGGGCTAACAATTTAATTATTATTTTTAAATAAGGAGGGTAAATCTCATCCAGGAATATTATTTAAATAATGAAAAAACAAAGATTTTTGGTCGGAATATACAATATATTGTGGTGTAGTGGTCTACGTGGATCGATCCAATAAAGTGGCATGAAAATAAGCACAAATTTTAATGAAAAAACATTAAACACTTCTTCAATGTCTTCACTGGTTACACTTTGGTTCAAGAATTCATTTAGACAAAGAAGAAATAAATTTTAATAAAAATTAGCAAATAAAATTAAAATTAATTAAAATCCATATATTTTTTTTTTAAAACGAAGTGAAAGTCTCCCCTTTTTACAATTGAACTACTTGGAAGCAACTCACGTATTTGATGAGAAAGTCGATCTAACAGGCGGACTTTAAGTTAAAAATAAAATAAAAAGCAAAGAAACATAAAAAATGTCGTGATCATATAACATAAGAAAGAATAATACTAATCATAAATAAAGATAATATGCCCAGTGGCGGAGGGAGGGAGGGGCCAACCAAACCCCTGATTTTTTGAAAAAAAAAATTTATAAGGTAAATTTTTTTTAAAAAAAAAATTTAGTTAAAATTTATTTGGTTTTTCTATTAGATTTTTATCCTCACCTACCTAAAACTTTGGTAGAAAATATCCTCTTGTCCTCAAACCGATTTACTTTATGCTTGGAACTTTTAAAACTTAGTAGAAAAACGATGGCTTCATCTCAGCCAGTCACTTGTGTACGAACAAGCATATGGTTCTTCATGGATCATGACACCTATTTACAAAGTAAGCAACCGATCGACTCTTCAAAAAAAGAACCGATGAACCCCATTCCTATGGGCCTACTGCCTCGCTCCTAAAGCTTTCGTGGAGGAGGTGAATCACGAATATGCTTTAACGAGTCATGGTCTTGAACTGCTTTAGACTGATCAGTCACCGCACAAGAAATCCTTCTCCAACCTGTTATCAGGCGGATTCGAACCTCCACATTGCGGGTGACAGCGAAGCGGACATCACATCATGACCCAAGTCCTTTGCGAGTTGAGCTATGTGTCGGGGGGCAGCAGACGATCGACTCTTGGCTTTTCTTTGGAGAGATAAAGGGTTCGAGCTCCTAGTGGACCAACTAATATTAAGGGCTTCAAGCGGCAGTGTGGGAGGCCGGAACTTGGTGGCAACCTGCGGCTGTATAGAGGGGACTCCAGCATGGAGCAATCACTTGGGGGATGACTCATTGTGCGTGGTAGTTGGGAATATTAGAGACCTGGGAACTATTGTGTATTCTCGCTATTTACATGAGGACAATTCCTGAGAGGTCGTGGTTATTTTTGTTAGATAAATATTTTTATCAAGATTTTGATGATTATGTTTAAATGAGTTTTTATACCAAAACAATGTTAATAAATGTTGTCCAAATACTCCTAAATGATTTAAAATATTTTTGCTAATTTTTGGAGTATTTCTTAGAATTTATTTTTCGATAAAAATGAACAACACTTTTGATGGTTTTGTTTAAATTGGTTTTTGCACCAAAACAATGTTTATAAATGTTGTCAAAATACTCCCAAGTGATTTGAAATATTTTTACTAATTTTTTGGAGTATTTCTTGAAGTTTATTTTTGATAAAAATCGGACAACATTTAAAATTGGAGGTCGACCGGTCGCCCAAAACATAGACCGGTACCTGAAGAACTCAAAATTGAAACAGAACTCACTGGGTCAAGAAAATTGAAGAGGGGGACCGGTCCAGCAGGGGGCCGACCGGTCGCACCCCCCTGTCGACTGGTCGACCCCCCCTTCGACATGTACCTGGATCGCACTATTTTTTCAAAACGTTCGAAATCTTATTACAGGGCAACCGGTCGCCCTACGTTATTTTTGACAGCAAAAATTCCAACTGTTGCAATCCTTATATCATCAAGATTTACTTTTCATTTTTGTACAATATTTCTATATCTTGTGATCCTCTTTTTGTAGACAAAAGTGAAGAAGAAGGAGCCTATGTTGGGAGAATATGTTGGTGAAGACTTCCCTATAAATAGAGGATGAATTGAAGACACAAGACACAAGACACAACACATACAAGCAAAATACACAACAAGAAATCAGCAAATTGTTCAAGCTTTCATTTTTACATTCTTGTTGTAATAGCCTAAGTACTTTCACTTGCACATCTTTGAGGTCTAGGCTTTTTGATTCTTGATTACACTTGCACTCAATCTTTGTATTGGTTTTATAGAGTTGTAATCTTGAATTTTGTCCATCATTCAACACAAGACATCCTTGTGAGTATTCTTGTGGTAAGAATACACTTGGGTAATCTAGGTGATAGGTGTTTGAAGAGTGTGGTACTCTTCAAAGGTGGTGAAGGAAGATTGTGGTAATCTTCTTGAAGGTGTTGTAAGAGGACTGTGGTGATACTTAAGGTGTTGTATTAATTGTGGTAATTAATAATTTTTTTTTTCTTTTTGAAATCCATCCCGAAGATACTGGGGTGGTAGAGGATTAGGCCCTAGGTGGGTTGAACCTCTATAAATCAACGAGTGTTGTTTAATTTCCGCATTTACATTCTTATCATTTACTTGTTGATTCAAAAAAGAGGGCGATTTGCGAAAAATCGGCATAATCTATTCACCCCCCCTCTAGATTATCGTAGCCACTTGGACTAACAAGTGGTATCGAAGTCAAACTCTTTGGCTATCTTGTTCCGAGTAAAGAGGAAAGATCCATGGCTACGAATGAAGCTTATCTCACCACCGGCGCCTCCACCAACAAGCCACCACTATTCGACGCCAACAACTACGCATTTTGGAAGGACCGCATGGAGTGCTTTCTACAAGAGTGCGGATTTGATATTTGGAATGTGGTCATTGAAGGAGTTGCTCAACCAACAACAAAATTGGAGGATGGTACCACGACTCCCAAGCCGTTCAAGGAATACGATGAAAATGACAAGAAGGCTTTCTCTCTAAACGGTAAGGCCTTAAACATTTTACATTGTTCTCTTACCGCCACCGAATATAATCGCATAAGAGGCATACGGTCGGCACATGAAGTTTGGGAAAAATTAGAAACCATCTATGAGGGCACAAAGAAAGTGAAGCAAGCAAGAAAAACAATGCTTGTGAAAGACTTTGAAAATTTTAATATGCATGATGGTGAAAGCATATCAAAAATGGTGGAAAGGCTTGACAACATTGTCAATCCTCTTGTGGCTCTTGGAAAGGTCATCTCCGAAGAAGACAAGATGACCAAGGTATTGAACGCCCTTCCCGGCTCATGGTCTAAAAAGGTGACGGCAATCACGGAAGCTCAAAATCTTGAGACACTCAAGTTTGATAAGCTCATTGGGAACCTCCTCATTTATGAAGTATATCTCAAGGAGAGAAAAAATTCTCAACCATCCACCTCTAAACCGAGTACGCAAAATATTATTAAAGGCTTAGCATCTTCTTCTAATAATGGTTATTATGCTAGTGATGAGGATGATGAAGAAACGCAGCTGACTCTTGTTAGAAAATTTGCAAAATTTGTAAACAAAAATAAAGCAAGAAAGCCTAGAGACAATTCTTGTTTCAAATGCGGAAAATCCGGGCACTACATAGCCGATTGCCCAAAATTAGTGGAAGAGGAACAAAAGAAGAAAAAGCCTTTTCCGAAAAAGAAGGCGTTAAATGCGGACGTCAAAACTTGGGATGAATTACTTGAAACAACCGACGAGGAAGGAAAATCCGAACATGGTCTTATGGCCATAGACGATGAAAATACCGAGGTTATAGGGGCTATAACAACAATGGAAGATTCAAAATGGCTCGTGGACAACGGATGTTCACGCCATATGACCGGAAAGAGAGAACTTTTTACCAACATCAAGCTCCAAGAAGAGGGTATGGTCATGTTCGGCAATGGCAAAGGAAGAATTCTTGGAAATGGAGAAATTGGTAACTCTTCTTTCTCTCTTAGTAATGTTTTTTTAGTAGAAGGGCTTAAGTTCAATTTGATAAGTGTTAGCCAACTTTGTGATTCAAATTATAATGTTGTTTTTAATAAATAAAAATGCCTTATTTCCAAAAATGATAAAATTATTTGTGAAGCAATTAGAAAAGGCAATCTTTACAAAATTTGTACAAGTGATTTGGTTAGTCAAAATGTTTCTTGTCTTGTCGCCAATAATGATTTAACTAGTTTATGGCATAGGCGACTTGGACATGTTGGATACAAAAATTTACAAAAAATTTACAAAAACCAACATGTAAAAGGACTACCCAAATTGAATTTTGAAAATCTTGGCTTATCTGACACTTGTCAAAAGAACAAATTAGTTAAGAGTAGTTTTAAGCCCAAAAATGAAATTTCCACTACCAAACCCCTACAAATTCTTCATCTTGATTTGTATGGGGATATTGGTACGGCAAGTCTAAGTGGAAAACATTACACTTTTGTTATAGTTGATGATTTTTCTAGATATACTTGGGCTCTATTTCTTACAAATAAAAGCGATGTCGTTAATGAGTTTGTTAAGTTGTGTAGACTTATTGAAAATGAAAAGGAAGATACTATTAAGTCTATTCGAAGTGATCGAGGTGGAGAATTTGACGGCGAATTTAGAGTCTTTGTGAAACCAAGGGATATAGTCATAATTTTTCGGCTCCAAGGACACCTTAACAAAATGGAGTAGCCGAAAGAAAGAATCGGACACTTCAAGAAAGGAGTCGGTCCATGCTAAATGAATTCTCACTTCCAAAATATTTTTGGGCCGAAGCCGTAAGTACCGCTTGCTATGTCATTAATCGAGTTTATATTCGTCCTAAAATGAATAAAACTCCATATGAGCTTTGGAAAGGAAGAACTCCAAATATTAGTTATTTCAAAATATTTGGATGTAAATGTTTTATTTTGAATACTAAGGATCAATTAGACAAACTTGATCCTAAGGCCGATGAAGGAATATTTATGGGATATTCAACCAAGAGCAAAGCATATCGGGTTTACAATAAGACTAGTGGGGTTGTTGAAGAATCCATCCATGTCAAATTCAATGAAGCTTCGGGTGTTGAAAGGATACCCAATGATGAAAGTGATGAAGAGGATTTTGTTGAACCCATTGTTCAAGTTGATACTCAAAATGATCAACCTTCAAGCTCAAATATTCCTCAAGATAAAGGTGATACTTCAAATCTTCCCGTAGCATTGAAATTTAAGGGAGATCACCCAAAAGATCTTATTATTGGTGATCCCCTTGATAAAGTAATGATTCGAGGAAAATTTGCCGAGAAAGCTCTTATATCTCAAAAAGAGCCTAAAAATGCTAAGGAAGCCATTGAAGATGAGGATTGGTTTTAGAAATGCAAGAGGAGTTGAATCAATTTGAAAGGAATGATGTATGAGAATTAGTACCTTGTCCTCCATCTCAAACCATTATTGGTACAAAATGGGTATTTCGTAACAAGCTCGATGACCAAGGCAATATTGTTCGAAACAAAGCAAGGTTAGTAGCTCAAGGTTATTGTCAAGAAAAAGGTATTGATTATGATGAAACATTTGCACCCGTAGCACGTTTAGAAGCTATTCGTATTTTACTTGCCTATTCTTGCTTTAAAAATTTCAAACTTTACCAAATGGATGTAAAATTCGCATTTTTAAATGGTATTATTCAAGAAGAAGTCTAAGTAAAACAACCTCCGGGGTTTGAAAATTTTTCTAGGCCTAATGATGTTTATAAATTTAAAAAGGCTTTATATGGTTTAAAACAAGCACCCCGTGCATGGTATGATAGACTTAGCTCTTTTCTTTTGCAAAATGGTTTTACAAGAGGTAAAGTTGATACTAATCTCTTTGTTTTTGAAAAAGGGAAAGATTGCTTATTAGTGCAAATTTATGTTGATGATATTATTTTTGGTGCTACTAATGAATCCTTGTGCAAGAAATTTTCTAAGTTAATGCAAGGTGAATTTGAAATGAGCATGATGGGGGAGCTAAACTTCTTCATTGGACTTCAAATTAAGCAATGCCAAGAAGGAATATACATTTCACAATCCAAGTATACAAAAGAACTTTTGAAGAAGTTCGGAATTGAAGAAGAAAGAACCGTTTCTACCCCAATGGCAACAAACGTCAAGATTGACAAAGATGAAAAAGGCAAGCCGGTTGATGAATCCAAATATCGAGGTATGATTGGTAGTTTACTTTATTTAACCGCAAGTAGACCGGATATTCTTCATGCCGTATGCCTATGTGCTCGTTTTCAAAGCAATCCCAAAGAATCTCATATGAGTGCCGTTAAAAGAATTTTTAGATATTTGAAAGACACTATTCAATATGGTTTATTTTATCCAAAGAATGAAAATTTTTCTCTTAAAGGTTATAGTGATTCGGATTATGCGGGAAATATTCATGATCGGAAAAGTACTTCCGGATCATGTCAATTTTTAGGCGATTGCCTAGTTTCTTGGTTTTCAAAGAAGCAAAATTGTGTTTCACTTTCAACTACTGCCGAATATATTTCTGGCATTTTGTTGTACTCAACTTCTTTGGATGAAACAAACTTTAGCGGATTATAAATATTCTTTTGAAAGTGTTCCCATCTTTTGTGATAATATATCCGCTATAAATATTGCTCAAAACCCGGTTCATCATAACCGTACTAAACATATTGAGATTCGACATCATTTTCTAAGGGATTGTGTTTCAAAACGAAAAATTGAGATATCTTTTGTACCATCTCAAGATCAATTAGCGGATATTTTTACAAAACCGCTATATTCCGAGACTTTTGCGTCGATACGAGCTCGATTAGGCATAATGTATATTGAATGAGGTTTACGTTTGCATTTTGCACGTTTTTAAAACTTAGGGGCGAAAAATCGGATTTGTGGTTGAAAATTTGGATTTTGGAAAACAGAAAAAACCACTGGGCTGTTTGGGGGAAGGCCGACCAGTCGCCCATGATGTCGACCGGTCGCCCACCCCACCAACCGGTCGACCATAGCAAAATTTTGGATAAAAACGTTTCTGTTCTCAGTTTCATCATTTTTGGTCTTTTGTGTTCATTTTTCGTCCCCTACGCACTTTTCACACAAATTTCACTTCAAATTTATTTTATTGCATACATTTTATATTTTGGACTTCATGAGGCTCGATTATCATCATCATTGTTCATCTTTACCGATTAAATGGTAAGAATTTCTCCTTTTAATATCAATTGGGTTGAACCCTTGAGAATGTGCTTGTATCTTGATATCTTGTTGAAATTCTTGTATTAATATGTTGTTTATGATGATTGATGATGAATGAATATTGTTGTATTGAAATTGGTGATGAAATTTTTTGGCTTAAACGAATCACAAAGGCGTTATATTTCTCTTGTTTTATTCAATGCCCGCCAAGTGTTCGACAAAATGTTTCAATGAAAAACTCATCACCTACATGATTCTCTTGATTTGAAAAGTCTTATAAGTTTATAGAGATCATGTTTTATCAATCAAATGAGCTTTTACAAATCAAATGAGTAATTTTTTCCCTTTTATTCGGAATTTAAGCTTAAATGCTCAATATGCTCGATAAATCGATTAAATTGCGCACTTTGATATAATTGTATGATGTTTTTATCGTGCTAACATTCTTTTTGATGATTCCAAAGGGGGAGAAACAGAAAAAACGCTCATATGCTTAAAGAAGCAAAAATAAGCTCGCAAGAAAAGCTATAAGCTAGGGCTCTTAAAAGCCAAAAGCTGTGAACAATACTTAGTCCATATGATGTATTATGGACTTTTATGCTTGACTAATGATGCTTTGTGACATGGGGAGCTTATAAGCTCATGATATTCAAGCTTAAGTTGTAAAAGCTAAGCTTTAAGCTTTTAGTTGTTGCTTCTATACTTACTCTTGCTATGCTTGTTGAAAGGGGGAGCTTGTGCAAAAATGATTTTGAAAAATCTTTGCTCCTATCCTTGTGTGTTTGTACTTATGATAAATCTTGCTTGTAATGGTTTGTTGTTTTAGACCGAAAAATTGGTTTTCTTTTAAAATCGACTTCCTAAAATTGTTTTGGTTTGTAATCATCAAAAAGGGGGAGTTTGTTAGATAAATGTTTTTATCAAGATTTTGATGATTATTTTTAAATAAGTTTTTATACCAAAACAATGTTAATAAATGTTGTCCAAATACTCCTAAATGATTTAAAATATTTTTGCTAATTTTTGGAGTATTTCTTAGAATTTATTTTTCGATAAAAATGGACAACACTTTTGATGGTTTTGTTTAAATTATTTTTTGCACCAAAATAATGTTTATAAATGTTGTCAAAATACTCCCAAGTGATTTAAAATGTTTTTACTAATTTTTTGGAGTATTTCTTGAAGTTTATTTTTGATAAAAATCGGACAACATTTAAAATTGGAGGTCGACCGGTCGCCCAAAACGTCGATCGGTACCTGAAGAACTCAAAATTGAAACAGAACTCACTGGGTAAAGAAAATTAAAGAGGGGGACCGGTCGGCAAAGGGGCCGACCCGCACCCTAGGCGACTCGTCGCACCCTGTCGGCCGGGCCGACCCCCCTTCGACACATGCACTGGATCGCACTATTTTTTCAAAACGTTTGAAATCTTATTACAGGGCAACCGGTCGCCCTACATTATTTTTGACAACAAAAATTCCAACCGTTGCAATCCTTATCAGCAAGATTTACTTTTTATTTTTGTACAATATTTCTACATCTTGTGATCCTCTTTTTGTAGACAAAAGTGAAAAGGAAGGAGCCTATGTTGGTGAACAACTTCCCTATAAATAGAGGATGAATTGAAGACACAAGACACAACACATACAAACAAAATACACAACAAGAAATCTGCAAATTGTTTAAGCTTTCATTTTTACATTCTTGTTGTAATAGCCTAAGTACTTTCACTTGCACATCTTTGAGGTCTAGGCTTTTTGATTCTTGATTACACTTACACTCAATCTTTGTATTGGTTTTATAGAGTTGTAATCTTGAATTTTGTCCATCATTCAACACAAGACATCCTTGTGAGTATTCTTGTGGTAAGAATACACTTGGGTGATCTAGGTGATAGGTGTTTGAAGAGTGTGGTACTCTTCAAAGGTGGTGAAGGAAGATTGTGGTAATCTCCTTGAAGGTGTTGTAAGAGGATTGTGGTGATCCTCAAGGTGTTGTATTAATTGTGGTAATTAATAAAATCTTTTTTTTTTTAAATCCATCCCGGAGATACTGGGGTAGTAGAAGATTAGGCCCTAGGTGGGTTAAACCTCTATAAATCAATGAGTGTTGTTTAATTTCCGCATTTACATTCTTGTCATTTACTTGTTGATTTAAAAAAGAGGGCGATTTGCGAAAAATCGGCATAATCTCTTCACCCCCCTCTAGATTATCGTAGCCACTTGGACTAACAATTTTCCCGAAGATTAGTCATGTGGGAAGATGAAACCTCAGTATAAAAAAAAATTAAGCAAGCGATCGAGTTGAATTGATTTATTATTAATTAAATTTATTTAACTTTTATTAATTTAAAAATATATTTTTTAATTTGAGCTTGAGTGGGCAGGCTATGATAAATTCGAACATGATTAGAATTTAAGTAACTTGATATTTTTATAGATATATTTTTGTTTATTAAGTAATCGAGCTATATTTGAAGTGAGTGTCAAATATATCAAATGGAAGAATGTGTCAAAACTTAGTTAGATTGACAAATTGAGCTCCAACAATTTTTAAATAAACGATTTCGTGTTGAGTAATTTAGTTCAATTTTCAGCATCATAGTAAATTAATAAAGAAAAAGAAATTGATATGGTCTAGTAGGAGTGATCACGGTGCGGTTTTGCAATTTTTTGAGTAAATTTCAAACCAAATTACTATATGCGGTTCGGTTAAATAAAAATTTCAAATCGCGATTTTATGAAGTAAAATCGAAGGTGCGGTTTGAAACAGTGGCGGGTGGTAGCGGGCGGTTTTGCGGTTTTAATTAACAATAATATTATATAATTTATAAATTAATATAATTTTGTTATGATCTTTTAAAGAAAAATTAAAGCCAAAGAAAAATATTATAATTGAAAAGTGATTTTTTTTAAATAAAATGCATAAATATCTTTTATTTCAGTTACATTCAATATATAATACAATGTTCTATTTTAATGCAAAACATAATGCATTGTAACAATGTTAAAACTTAAAAGAATGTAAAATCCGTTATAATTTAGTATATAAAGTGTGAATCTAATTATATCATTCATAAAATTAGTTCTTAATATAGTTATTGTCTAACTATTTAACTAAAGACTAAAGAACAATATTTTATTTTACTCTAAATTATAGAAGTGCGGTTAGGTGCGATTTTGGCGGTTTTCAAAACCTAAAACCAAAACCGCACCAACAAAGCGGTGCATTTTCTATCTAATATTTTGAAACGCGGTTTTGGTCATAAATTATTATGAACGGTGCGACTTGGTGCGGTTCGGGCGGTCCGGTGATTTTTTAAAATTTATGATCACCCCTATGGTCTAAGACGTGAGCCGTGATGGGGAAAAGTTTTAAAAGTAAATTGCAGAATTAATATACTTAATATTTGGTAATTTACAAGAGAAAAATCTCTCTCTATATAAATTTTAAAGTATAATTACTCTCTTAATGCTTCTCTTTTATTTACCAATATTCTCTTAATAGGTGTAATTGTTGTTTGCGGTGTTTGGTTTTCTCGAAAAATGGACAGAATAACAGGACTATATTATAAGTCGAGGCGAGAATTGGATTTTCTATCCGCAAGACGAAATTGCCCTGTACAAAAGTGCTAACGGTTTTAGGCAATCGTCTCTAAGATACAACGACTTTCAAGCTCGGATTAGCAGCACTTGCAAAAGCCGAACTTACAGTGAATTTAACGTATCTCGGAACTTTTGAATTTTCAGAAGGAAAAGACAGACACAATATTCTAAATATGCTGATGAATTTCGGATTTTTTGATATACAAAACAGATTCCTGGGGATCTGTTTATATAGAGTTCTGGATGCCTGTTCAGAACAGGTGCATCGGTCCGGATCGATCTGGACTGTTGGATCGTGCCTTCTGATCAACAGGTACAATCTGATGGTCCAGATCACATCTCTTCCGAAGGTACAAACCTTTTACTACGCACCCCTTCACACTAAACAGTCGTGTCCAGTCACTGCCACCGCGTGCCACGTGTGTCGTCATCTGGACGACTCTTGCCAAGTCACTGTCACCTGAGCTGCCCTGCCACATCACCGAGCCACTGGACCGAACCATGGTTAGATTTGTCTAAACTAGTCAAATATTTAATATGTTTCCTATGTGGGATATGACTTTCCATATTCCCACCCTTTTATATTCCTTATATAAAAGGCATTTAAGTGGCTAACTTTATGCATTAATTTCTCATACACCCGAAATTGGTTTTAAGAAATTCAAAATGCTAATTTCATCTACCCGCGGTGTAGATTACGATTACATCATTTATTTTCCGAAATAAATAAATGATCCCACTTAAATAATTGGTTAAACATGGGTCAAAACCCATTTATTAAAACCAATTTCCAACAGTAATTTATAAAATAAAAGAAAAATCAACCGAGTATATATGTTTTATAAAAATGTTATAAATACATTGAGCTTCAATGATAATTTCTGTAACTTGTCATACTGAAAATTGAATTCATTTCCTCAGTACTCACTCTGTATTTTTTTTGAAACAACTCTTAAATACAATAATAATATGATAATATTTTTATTATTTTTTAGTACAATGGGAAATACTAGGGGAAGGGAGACAGGGACTCGCGTGATATTGAACTAGGGCCAATCACCCTAACAACACAAGTTAATACAATTGAAGCACAAAATTGATCCCAAAACTTTACCATTGTCAAATTCAAAGTTGAAATTACAATTGAAAAAAGATCGCATTGGCTATGCTAGACTGGAGTCTTCGTGTAGCACAGATAAAATCCTAACAAATGTGCAATTTTACTGTGATCATGTCTCTTCAACGTGCAATTACTCCAAAGCAAATCTCACGGAATGGAGCTTTACATAATTTCTTGAGAAGAGGCCAAATAGCATTTTAGTATTTTAATTTTTAGTGTTTAACATTTTCAAGAGGATGTGAGGATAGGTGATGAGTGTCTTTTTATGCATATTTTATGTGTTTATTTGAGTAGGATTTGAGTTATTTTATTGATAGTTTCGTAAATGTTTAATTGTACATGGTTCATTTTACTGTGAGGTGTTTTTTATTGGTGTAGGTTGATCATTAGGAGCAATTTTTAGCAAATATCTAGCCATGGATTTCTATCAAAACATAAGTCGGGGTTTATGGATGCAAAAATGCTCGAAAAGTCAAGCCAAACATGTTAAATCAAAGCCTTTCGGACTGAAAATGGCCATGGTGTGTCGAGAAACATGGTCGTTTTGAAGAAAGACCAAAAATGGAGCAAAAAGGGACCAAGTCGTACACAACATGGCCTGGCCGTGCTTTCAAACACGGGCACGTTCGTGAGTAATTTTGCGAACACAATCAGTGCTTTGAAACACGGGTGTTTTAAGGCTTTACCACCAACACGGCCGGGCCGTGATTTGCAACACGGTCGTGTTAAAGAAAGAGCAAAAACAGAGCAAAAGAATGGACCAAGTCGTACAAAATATGGCCTAGCCGTGCATTAGAACACGGATGTGTTCGTGAGTAATTTTGCGAACACAACCAATGTTTTGAAACACAGAGTTTTTATGCTTTTTAGTCAACACGGCCAGGTCGTGCTTTTAAGCACGACCGTGTTTTTATCGCTTTTCTGCAGCTGCTTTTTGGCGGAAATTATGGAAGCTTTCCCACCTAGCTTTTAATTTTGACAACTTTTGTACAACTTTTACATCTCATCATGTTCACTAAGTCTCATTATTCTCTCAATTATCACATGAAAATAAGGATTCAACAATCCAACTATGAAAGTGGAGCAATTGTTTAACAAAGATGGCATTGTTAATGTGTTCTTGTATAAAAACAATGTTTATAGAAGCCAAGAGTATGGATTGAGAGATTCACTCAAAATTCGTTGATTCATTCATTCAAGATTCATTTAATTCATCCTTATTTAGATTCATAGAGAGTAAATTATATTGAGAGAATAGAAAGAAAATAGAGTTGGAGATTAAAGAGTTTGGAGAGGAAGGCTTAGAACATAGCATCATTTGAAGACAACCAAGGAAGAAGCCTTGTTTTGATCTTGATAAAAGATAAGTACACCACGTCTACATCATTTAAATCTTCTTGTGTAGTCTACTCTTTTGTCAAAATCGTGTGTAGCTAAATTCTTAGTGTTTGAATGTAATGAACTCTAGGATGGATTTGTGATTTAGGCTTGTATGATTTTAATATAATATTCATGTTTTATGCGATTCACTTATATTATGCTTTGTTCATTCGAGTTAATATTTTGGTATATTGATTTAAATTTTATTCCTCATCGGGTAATCGAGAGATTTATGGTGAGAAAGAACCAATATAAGATAAATGACTTGCATGTAATCCTAGATATATGACGCCATAAATCTTCCGGATTATGGTCAAACCTAATATAAGAATTCATAAATTGTTATAATGCAATATTGGGGTTTTAACTAGAAAGAGATTTCGGTTAATCAACTTGAGGTTAAGAGTTTTTCACCTTGAAAGAGGGCTTCACTTAAATTGGGAATTTCTATATGGTCCATGAAGCATGATATTTTGTTAAAAGATGATGATAATTGCTTAAGGGAAATTTACGGTTGTATTTTTATCTTGTTAAAATCACAAAAACATTTTATAGGGATTTACATTCGAACACACTTTTGTCTCTTGATCTCTTATTTTACAATCTTCCTTTATTATATCATTTGTAATTTGTTGATTGTTTAGATTCTTTAATTTCCTATTTTTATAAACCAACCTCTGGAAATTGTTAGATTAGATAATAAAAAGACGACAATTACTAGTATTCATAATTCTCGTGGGAATGACACTCGGTACTCGGTAATCTATAACTATAAAACGATAGGTGCACTTGCTTAAGGTTTTTAGAGTAGCTTCCGAGCCATCAATTAATAGGGATGACAGTGAGGTAGGGTACAGTTTTACTCCCTTGGATACCCACTACCTAAACCCGTTTACCCTTAGTAATTTTCATTTTTTTTACGCCTAACACGATACATTTATTCTTAGAAGTCCAACTTAAAATTTCATTTTATACAAAGAAGATATGAAGTTGTTACTTTGTTTGTATTTGTGATCGTATCAACTATATTTTATGTTTGTCAATCTTGATAGAACTACATGTTTGATAATATAGTTTTATGAGTTAAATGATGTACTAATGCTTTGATTCTCAGAGTTTTTAAGGAATTCATTAGTCACATTTGTATACAAAGATGTTGCTTTTGATTTAATGATGAATTATGATAGGATGTAGTGACTTGCAAATTGAAATGGTTAAGTGATATATTTATATAAAAAAACAATTAACATATTAGGCCATTTTCTTATATAATAATTAGTTTTTGGTAAGGTGCTCATTTAAATAGTCATATAAATATTTATATAACTATAAGTTTTTATATAAAATAAACGAGTTTTTAGGCGGGTGCACGGGTTGTATACGGGTATCGGCGGATGCACATGGTGACTTGGGGATGTACCCCCAATTTGAAAAAAAAAAATTTTTCAGTTTAAAAAAAATATTAATAATATATTTGTACCCCCATTAAATTATATTTTAACAATTAAAATTCAGAAAAGTTAAAAGTACCTTACCTACTTTTGACACAATCCCCACTTTTCTTCCCCACAATTACTTTATTCCTTAAAACAAATTGGAGGACCACACCATCCAAACAACTTGCTGCAAAAAGCCAAAAACAACACCATTACCAATAACATGTATCTTCTTTCCCAAATCTTTTTTTTTCTCTAAAACCGTAGCATTTTGATTATTGGGGATTTGGTTTTGTTCAGATTAGGGCTTTTCAATTTAGAGTATTTTGTATTAGTAAAGCATTTTGATTAAAAAAAAATGCACACAGGTTCTAATCGAACCAGGGGAGAACCAAATGCTAATTATTTCCCCAAATCCAATAAACTATAATTTGGTTTATCATTTAGCTTAATTAATGTTTATCATTTTAATTTAATTGTTGGGTGATTTATTATTGGGTTTATTATGAAGTTAGTTGTTAATGAAATATAAATTAGGGTTTGTGGATTATGATTATAATTGTGGATTTATAATAGAATTGGGGTTATATTAATATATTATTGTACATATATAGTTGATTCTTATTGTTTACTGTTAACTTAATTAGGAAATGAAGAATGATATGCCTAAGTCAAACTCAAAGAAAACCAAGACAATGGTAAAACAACCCGGTCTTCTACAATTTATGTTCAAGAAAATGAAATCTCAAGGGACTTCTTGCTCTTCACAAAGAGATAGTGTTGCTCCCTCCATTGATAGTGAGTCCCCTTCATCTCTATCATTAAATTCCATCCAAGAGGAGGAATAATTACTATATGATGTTGAATTTCTTCCTCATGATCCTGGGAAAAGAATAAGCATAATAGATTATCCTCCAAAACAACGAAATGCAAAAGAGAGAGCATATATTCTTAAAAACCTTGTCAACCAAAAACTCATGACTTTCCTCAAAGAGACATTGGTGGTATGCATCGATTTAGTGTCTTATGGTTCAAAAATATGATTGGCTTGAATATAGTATTGAGAAAGATGCGGCATTTTGTTTTGTTTGTTACTTGTTCAAGAATGACGTTGAATCTAGCACGGGAGGGGGTGCATTTGTTAATGAAGGATTTAGGTCATGGAACAAACCAATTCGGTTTGAGAAGCATGTTGGTGGAGTTAGAAGTTCTCATAATCTTGCGTATGAGAAATATGTGAATTTAAGAGACTCAAAAAAAAATTCTATTATACATGTTTTTGAGATGTGATTCGGAGTGAGTATGAAACTCGCTTGAAAGCTTCACTTTCTTGTTTGAGGTTTCTTTTGCGCCAAGGGTTGGCATGCCGTGGACATGATGAAAGTGAGGAATCAATTAATAGGGGAAATTTTCTTGAGCTTTTGAAATGGCTAGCACAACATAATGATGATGTTAAGAAAGTCATTTTTGGAAATGCTCCAGGCAATAATCAAATGACATCCCCCACGATCCAAAAAAGATCTCATCAATCATTGTTGTGCTAAAGAAACAACTAAGCGCATTATAGAAGAACTTGGTGATGATTACTTTGGTATTTTAGCCGATGAGTCAAGTGATGTATCCCAAAAGGAACAACTAGCTCTTTGTTTGCGTTATGTTGATGGTAAACTAGGAATGGTAAAAGAGAGATTTATTGGACTTGTACATGTTGGTGATACCACTGCTTTGTCACTTAAAAGTGCAATTATGTCTTTGCTTGTGGAACATTCGTTGAGTCCATCTAAGATTCGAGGGCAAGGGTATGATGGGGCTAGCAACATGAAGGGTGAAATAAATGGCCTTAAGACTTTGATTATGAAGGATACTCCATGTGCGTACTATGTTCATTGTTTTGCTCATCAACTTCAATTAACACTTGTTGCCGTTGCTAAAAAAAACAATGATTGTGGTTGGCTTTTTGAGACACTTGCAAACTTGTTGAATGTGATTGGAGTTTCTTGTAAACGAAGAGAAATGATTCGAGAAATTCAAGCTCAAAAAGTTGCTCAAGCATTGGGAATGGATGAATTGGAGAGTGGATCCGATTTGAATCAAGAACTTGGTTTGAAAAGGCCTGGTGATACTCGTTGGGGATCTCATTATAAAACTCTCTTGAATGTTATCCACTTGTTTCCTACAATTGTTGAGAAACTTGAGATGATTGGGAAGAATGCTTCAAATTCGGAAGATAAGGTAAAAGCTCAAGCCATTTTGTATTCATTAGAGTCATTTGATTTTGCTTTTATGGCACACTTGATGTTGACTGTGTTTGGGTACACTAATGATTTGTGTCTTTCTTTGCAAAGAAGAGATCAAGATATTGTTAATGACATGTCCCTTGTTTCTTTAACTAAGAAACTATTGCAAAAGACAAGAGATTGTGGATGGGAAGCTCTCTTGAAAAAAGTCACTTTATTTTGCACTATGTATGCAATTGTTGTTCCCGATATGGATGCTCATTATATTCCACAAGGAAGATTAAGGCGTTTTGTTCAACAAGCGACAAACCTTCATCATTTTCGGGTTGATTTTTTTCTAGGAGTGATTGATTTACAACTTCAAGAACTAAATAACCGATTTGATGAGGTTAATATGGAATTGCTTATATGCATGGCTTGCTTAAGTCCTAAAGATGGCTTCTCTTCTTTTGACAAGACAAAAATACTTAAACTTGCCACATTTTATCCCTCTAAATTTTCAAGTATTGATTTGATGACTCTTGAATGTCAACTTGATATATTCATTGAAGATATGCAAAGAGATGACAAGTTTCAAATTTGCATGATCTTGGTTCCCTTTGAAGATGCTTGTTGAAACAAAAAAACATGTGACTTATCCGACAATTTATTTGCTTATCAAGTTGATGTTGATTCTCCCAATCGCCACTGCAAGTGTAGAAAGAGTATTTTCTGGAATGACATGTGTCAAAAATAGGTTGCGGAATAGCATGGATGATCAATTACTAAATAATTGTTTGGTCACCTTTGTTGAGAAGGATATATTTCTACAAGTTTCAGATGATCGTATCATAGACCGCTTTCAGAAAATGAAGACGCGTCGAACCCAATTGTAATTTATATTTTTAATAGCATGTATATTCTGTTTATTTCAATATTTTGGGTTGTACAACTTAACTACTAAACACCTTTTATGCGCATTTTTTTAAATATCTATCGTACCCCCATTATTAAATTTCTGGATCCGCCACTGGCGGGTATCAATAAAAGGATTTGAGATAGGTACTTGTAATTAATAGGGTAAATTTCAATTTTAGTCCTGTAACTTTGGGGTAGTTGTAATTTTAGTCCTTTATCTTTAAAAGTTGCAATTTTAGTCCTGGACAATTTTGCCCTTTTGGCTAAATAGCATTTTTGGTCCTTTATCTTTCTAAAGTTAGCAATTTTATCGGGATGGCAATGGGCTGGGTCGGGTCAGGGTGGGTTAGCCAGGACTCTGACCCATCCCGTGCCTAGAACGGGTCGAGGCGGTTTGACCCGTTCTGCCCCATTTTCAATTAAATTAAATTAAAAAAATGAAATATATATTTATAAAATATTATTTACAAAATTTATTATTATCAATTTATAAATATTAAATATAATACAAGAATACAAAAAATTATATTATAATATATATTATATATGCAAAATATATATTAAAATATATTTTACGACTAAAAATTCTAGGCGGGGCGGGTACTTGCGGGGCGGAAGTGATACCCAAACAATATGCTGCTTGTTTTTAGCATTGTCTCAAGGTTTCTCTATGGGATCCCGTGAATTCTTTTTCAACATATTGATTATTCCAATATGTTATCTTGTCTGATGTTCTTGTGCATATATACATCGTCAAAATTAGACGATATCTCCTGTAGGGTATACATCTTGAACACTCGTGCAAATCCATTTTCTCGGAGAAAATTCTCCTCATCAATTGTTAATTATATAAAATAATAAATATAACTTAAAGTTCTTAATAAACCCGGACTCTGATAATATTTTAAGCAAAACACTTAGTCAAATAAGTCAATTATGTGCATAAGGGTATTCTTGGTATTTTGAAAAAATGAAATAACCTCAGGGGACCAATTTGCAACAACTTGAAACTTACAGGACCGAAATTGCTTAGATTTAAAACATATAGGACCAATTTTGCAAAAGCTTTCAAACTTACATGACTAATTTTGCAAATTCAATAGTTACAGGACCGAAATTGCAAACTGCTTATAGTTATAGGACCAATTTTGCAATTTTCCCTAATTAATATGTGTAGTTTCTTAATTGAGTTTGGAATGAATACAGATAATATAAATATTATAGGAATTGGGTATGAATACCATTAAATGTGTGGGTATCTTACCTATTATCATCCCTATTATGAGGACTACAAAGATTGATGATAAAACGACAGTTTAATTTTCAGGAAAAAAAAAAGGTTTAGGTTCAAATCATGAACATTTGATGGAAAACGACGAAGGGACAGTTAAAGATTACAAAGTTTCTTATTAGAATTGTGACGGTGGTTCTGATTTTTAAGCAGATTTAGCGCTGACATAATTATTAGTTGGAAACTTGTTGAAAAGTTAATTCTATTGGCGTTTTATTATGAGTATTTATCTTTTCATATAGAACAGTTTAAATCACTTGAGTCCACTGTCCACACGAATATTTGTTTGAAGTTTTATTAAGTTTCAAAAAGTGTAATTAAACTTGAATGATTACAATGTTGTAAAAAGCGCTAGACGTTCGCTAGGCGGCAGACTGAGGTCTAGCGCCTAGGCGGAGCTTAGGCGGGTTAGGCGGGACTTGGGCGGGATTAGGCGGGCCTAATCGGAAAAAAAATCGTAGGCGAACAAGGGAGCCTAGCGCCTAAGCGGAGATTAATCGGGGTTAGGCGGGGATTTTTACAACAGAGAATGATTATTAATCAGAGTCAAATTTAGATTAGTGTAAATTCGAGTCAAATTTAGATTAGTTGAGCTCGAGGCCTCGAGCTCTTGTCGAGTTCCAAATCTTTTTAAAAGAATTATTCAAATTTGATAAGTTAACAAACCAAGCTCAAACAATCAATATTGAATTGAATCCGAGTGGTTTCATTCTATCCATTTTGATTTTTTGAGAGAATAGTGGTGATTTTTTTTAAAAAAAATAAAAATTGAATGTGTAGAGAAAAAGTGGTAATAGTGTTGATGTGATAGATAATCTTTTAGAAATGTTGGTTGTTTGTGAAAAAAATTGTGAAAATAATAGTGTAAGAAAATTGAACTAAAATGAAAAAATTGATCCAAAAAAAGACAAAATGGATCTCATTTTACACATTTTGTTAACAAATTTAAGAGAAAAATAATAAAAATAGTGATAAATTAAAGAAATTATCCGAATTCTTCCTATAAATAGGGAGAGGAGAGAGCAAATAAGTATACTGGTTTAGTTTTTTTTCTTTTTTCCCAGTTCTATAAATATATCCTATTTTATTTGATTTGACTCAGTAAATTCGAACTTATATTTATAGCAACTATTCATGAGTTAATTACCTGTACATTTAAGGGTCTTTATTTAATTGATATTTTATTAGTATTATAATGATGTTTTTATGCTTTAATCAATAAATGTGGCTCAATATGACAAGTTCACAAGAACTTATTATATAGTTTACTTTGACTTTTTCTGTTTTAATTTTCTATTCCATTTAAATTCAACTTTACAAATGTACATCAAATTTATATAACATATATTAAATATATATTTTAGAAAATATTTTATAAATTTAATATGCAAAAATATTTAATTAAATTAGAGAATTTGAATTGTCAATACTTGCGTCTAATGAGTTATTACAGCGGTCGTACTCTCACCTAAAAAATAAAATAAATTTGCGGGCAAACTTTATTTTTGGTAGATTGAGAGTTTACCAGCATTAATGATTTCTATCTTCTTTAATCCTTTTTATTGTGATTTGGTAGTGGTCAAACTTTGGTGAATTTTGCTTAAAACAGCTCAGCCGTATGAAATTACAGATTAACCACCTATTTAATGTCCACAATTGACGTCCATTTTTATATATCACTAGTAATTCCCCCGTGCGTTGCACGTGTATTAGTATTTTACATTATTAATTTGTAATGAAACTATTTATTAACAATAAGTTGGTATTTAACTGTTTTCCTTGTATTATGGCTTTTTAAGCTTCACCATTCGAGTAAATTCTTTTGATACAGGTTGATGTCAATTTGGTATTGAATAGGCCTTGTTTATTAAAAAGATATAAGACTTTTATTATCCAAAAGTTATAAGATTTTATATTCAAAATTATAATATCATTTATAGCTGTAATGAACAGATAGTAAAAGTATATTCCAAAAACAAATGTAATAAAGAATACTAATTTAATAAAATTTTACTAATTGCAACTGAAACAATACAAAACAAATATTCAGATATTATTCTAAAGCATGATATAAGAAACAAATATTTCATTAATAATAATGTATTGTTCATAGAAGCACTTCATTAAAAAGTGACATAAAAAACATTCAAATATAAATAAACTCTAGAAGTAGTTCAAAAACATCAATCATACATCACTCTAATCATTTTCCTTCTTGATAATCGCCTTAGTTTTCTTCAAATGACCGTTACTGGAGAATTCTGCCTCAAGCTTTCTTTAACATTATTGTCATCATCAAGATCCAGAAAAGAGTCAACATTCTTTAGTTTGAATTTGTCTGGAGAAGAAACTTCTTCCACGGATAAATTAAGATGATATTGTTAAAGTACTATGTCATTAATTTGCTATCTATAAAAATTTCAAATAAAAGAAAAGAAATGCATCAAAGATCCAATCAACAACATAAAATTAATACCTTATCAGCAACTGATTCAGAATGAATAACTCTAGAGTTAAGTTTCGAGTCCTGTGACAAAAATAATAAAAATAAAATAAAATATACCTATTTGAATATAAATTCCCTGCTCATTATAGTCAATCGCAAATTAATGAACTATTCATTCCTGACTGTCAATAAAAGTTGACTCAAATCTTGATGTGAACTCTGAATCCATAGTCAACATTTAATTTGTGTCCGTTCGCATTATGCAGGTCAAAATTTAATAGTGTAAGACCATTAAATTAACTGCCGAATTTGTAATGAATTTCTAATTGAACAATATAAGAAGCCATTACAATAAGTAGATAGAATTTTATTGGCGAATCAAAACTATAAATCTAATAACCAAAAAATATTGCCGATTCAAAACAAAACAATAATTGCCAAATTAAAACTATAAAACTAATAACCGAAAAAAAAATTGGCGGTGATAGAAGTTTATATACATGACAGAAAACATATGTTGACACAAAAAATATTGACACAAAATATGTTGACAGAAAATACATTAGTATGAGGAATAATAAAAAAATAAACAAACATACAAAAAACAACTTAAAAAAAATACAACAAAACTATCAACAATAATCAAAAAATAAACTCACCAAATATTGTCCTTACAAATATACAATATAGTTTATATAAAAACTCTTGTTTATTGCAGAAATTGAGTTCAATACTATCGATGTTGGTGGGACACTTAATGAAAACGGAAATAGAGGGGAACGTGAAGATGAAGTCATATTTGGTTGTTATGCTTCGAATTTAGGATCAACAATATCAAAGTATTTTTCTAATGCAATTTAAGTAGTAATATAATAGGATTTAGTATAAATAAT
This sequence comes from Rehmannia glutinosa, assembly GCA_016081115.2. Taxonomy (NCBI): domain Eukaryota; kingdom Viridiplantae; phylum Streptophyta; class Magnoliopsida; order Lamiales; family Orobanchaceae; genus Rehmannia; species Rehmannia glutinosa. Next base: position 65,586,185 of record CM071925.1, read on the forward strand.
AAGCTGCCAAAAAAATCTCTGAACACAAAATTAATTGTTAATTCAATAGTGAAAGATATATAAAATCATAATTCGTCTATTTTAACTATTATTAAATAATTTAGGAAAGTTTGAACAGTCATTAGTATTTAAAACTTTATTAATTAATATTACATTGTACAAAATTGCATCGATACCATTGAAATAAATAAACAATATATTTGATGAAAATATGATGTATGGAATCAACATATCATTATAATATATATTTAAGAAGAACTGATGTATACTAATATCAATTATGGTGAAATACTATTGGTCGGTACTAGAAATATCACCGCCCAATAATCCACCCCCCGCCCCGCGACTGACCTGAGAACCTGCAACACAACCATTAGAAGGGGGGCTGGAAGGATTTTCCGGCGTACCCACTCCGACGCTCAAGTCAGTATCGGTTTTAGAGAGAGGAAATATCAAATAGTAAAAATGTATTGAAATGTATCCAGAGTCTAACCTGCGGCGTACCTTATTTGTGCCCCTTTTATAGGTTTTGGAATTAGTGTTGCGTAGGCCTCAAGCCATACTAAAACCCTAATTAACACACAGGCCTAGGTTAATCATCCGTATTGGGCCATAAGCTTAGTAGGCCCAAGAGCTCGGCAGGCCCTAAAGTTGATCCATTTGAGCATCCGGCCCAAGAGCTCGGCAGGCCCTTAGCTTGGCCCATTCGAGGGTCCAGCCCAACAGGTCGGTAGGCCCTTAGCTTGGCCCATTCGAGGGTCCAACCCAACAGGTCGGTAGGCCCTTAGCTTGGCCCATTCGAGGGTCCAGCCCAACAGGTCGGTAGGCCCTTAGGTTGGCCCATTCGAGAGTCGACCAACAGCCTGGTGAGCCGCCCAGGTTGGCCCATTAGAGGTCGATCCAACAGTCGGCCCATTCAGGTCGGTAGGCCCTTGGCTTGGCCCATTCGAGGGTCCAACCCAACAGGTCGGCCCATTCAGGTCGGCCCAGTACCAAGAGATCGGCCCAGTCTAAAACCTCCCTTGGCCCAGGTCTTTCCTCATGCTCATAGATGTAGATCGGCCTAAATAGGCCCCATCAATCGATCCCCCAATTATATCCCGTAGTAACTTGTCTACTTCGGACATAATTGCTTCGTGATATATTCGACCGACCTCTATATATTCGATGAATTCCCACAAGAGTTTATTCTCCCGATCTCCATCTGAAGCATTAAATCCTCCACAATTTTGCCAATCCCGATCTTAACTAAGGCCTCAAAGCCTACAAATTTTATTACTCTTGATCTGATTTTAAGGCTTCACCTTTCAAATTTCACTAATCCCGATCTAGATTAAGGGTTCTCCCCCTTGAGATTTATTTATCTCGATCTAAATTAGGGCTTCAAAGCGTTTGGAATTCGCCAGTCCCGATCTAAGTTAAAACCTCAAAAGTCTGCAAATTTTACCAATCCCGATCTAGGTTAAGGTTTCACACCCGATGTTAGGAAATTTATTGTTTAGATTTTGATGAATGCCATGTAAAACTTAGAATAGAAAGTTGGCACCCCAATTCTTGTTGTAAAATGCATTGTAATAAATAGAGTGCTGGCTGAGTTAAGTCGGCTACACCCTAACATACAAGAAGACAATCAAGACTAGAAGGAAAACTCCATTGCGAGACAATTTGAGTATGGCGAAGAGGAGTAGACGGGAACTCTATCAAGAAGAAGCGGTGAGATGCGGTGAGTGGAGTATCGATCAAGTCAACTCAAGAAAAACCAAGTCTCAAGTTGAAGTGACAAAGAGTCACCCATGATTAGAAGTCGACTCTAAGTCACCTGGAAAAAGCAAAGAAATGCAATCAAGTCGAGATAACTGTAAAAGATCCGTTGCACATAAATCAAGAGAATTACTTAAACAAGTAATATCTCCATACCACCTTTCTCGGAGTGCTCGGTCCCGAGAAGCGTGCAAAAGGAATGAACCAATGGGAAGCACTACACCGTGTCGAACTCGAAAAGGTGAAAGAACAATTCATACGAGGAAATGGCAATTCCAAGGATCGCAACAAGACAAGCCAACGATCGCAAGTGACTTTAAAAAATAAGCTATCTCTTTAACGGGCAAATTTTTGAAAGATCACTATAAAAGGCTGAGGAGTTTGTTTGAGAATAAGTGACACAAGAGACACAAGTTCTGAGACCAACCAAAAACGTTCAAACCATTATTTAATCTGAAACATTCTCAATCCTCAAGCCTACACTACGAAGAACATCAATCCAACACTCACCTTTGTGAAGGAAAGATAACTTCAATCAGTTGAAGAGGAAAATACTTGAAAAATCAAGTCCGCATTCCACGAAGGATTGTAGGAAGGTTCAAGGTCGAACCAAGTCTTAAGCTTTTGGAGGGCTTCGTGATCAAATCCAAAGAGCTTGAGCAAGTGAGTCAGTAGTAGCAAAGCAAATGCCTGTGAAGAAGGCGAGTCGTCGAGAAGCCACCGAGTGATCAAGGCGTCTCCAGACGAGTCCCAAAGGATCAAGTCACCTGTGTGATCAAGACTTGTATCTGATCCGGGACTGCACCACTTTGTATCTTGATCAATACCTAGTGGATTCCTCCGGGAGTTGGAGAAGAGAGGAGTAGAAAATTACCCCATCTTCGAACCTCTATAAAAATTTCATTGTGTCATTTACATTTTCAAAGACTTTAATTCCACTTTAATTGCTTAAATCTGGCGATAAATTTGCTATCCACTTGATAATTTATAAGTACTAAACCAAGCACTAAATCCTTGCTTAATCAAACTTAAGGGTGTTAAGTCTTCCGCTGAAAACAAAACCACAATTGAGTTAATTTAGACCCAACAACAAATTCCATCAACAGCTCGATTGAGTCATTGAGAGACTAACTCTCTTGATTAACTAAATTGGTAGGACTCAAAATGTGTAGTATTAACTCAATATTTAAAAGGACTAAATCGAAAATTTGGTAAGGTTTATTCAACCCCCCTTCTAAACCTTACACTTACACCCCTTGGGACCTACACCCGACCATACCGATTGTTCGCCTATTTTTTTTAGCTTCACCGCAAGTGTACGGATCAGTTTATAGAATAGGGTTTGCAAGGTCGAATCCACAGGGATTAATAAATTAATGTACTAAGTATTGGATTATAATAGCCTATTTTTATCTAAACGATCGAATCGTGATGGATCGGTTTTGTTAATACTAAAGCGAAAATTAATCCATCAAGGACACATTTGTAGTATCAACTCGAATATTTAAAAGGACTAAATCGAAAATTTGGTAAGGTTTATTCAACCCCCTTCTAAACCTTACACTTACACCCCTTGGGACCTACAAGTGGTATCGGAGCGGTTGGTTCATTGAACCCTCCGCACCGGTTCTTGAACTAGATCTCCAAACCTTTCAAAGTCCGCTTTAGTACTTAAACTCTCAAAACTCTTTTTATCATTAAAAGTTATTATCATGGAAGCAAATTTGACACGCATCCCTATGTTCACAATTGAAGAATTTGATGATTGGAAAATTCGTGATGCGAGCTCATCTATCGGATTACATGATGAGATGTGGATAGTGATAGAAGATGGGCCACTACAAATCCTTAAGGTGAACACAATCAAGAAGAAGAGCTGCGGTGAAGGAGAAGAGGATGTTGCTCCCGGACCGATCATGGTTGAAAAACCAAGAACCGAATGGACAAATGATGACAAAAAAGATACAACCTGGATAATGTAGCCAAGGACATCCTTTACAAAACTTTGGACAAAGCCATGTTCAATAAAGTCAAATCATGTAAAACGGCTAAAGAAATGCAGGACAAGCTCACATTGATTTGTGAAGGCTCGAGCAAATCAAAGAAAACAAATTATCGGTGGTCATAGAAATTTGAAAACTTCAAAATGATCTCGGGAGAAAACCTGGATCAACTGGATGCTCGGTTCACGTAAATCACCAATGAGATATCTCGCACTTGGAAAGGAATATACACGAGAAGAAATGTGTATGAAGATCCTAAAAAGTCTTCGGTGAATGGGAAATGAAGGTCATGGCATTGAGACATTCCATGGACCTATCAAAGACATCCAACCATGAATTATTCTCGGACCTCAAAGCCTACGAGTTTGAGCCGAGAAGAAAAAAGACCAGGAAGAGACAATTGTACCCAAAACAACTTTTGCTCTAATTGTTAAAGATGGGAAGAGAGCCGAGGTCAAAGAAGTCACCGATCCGGAAGAAATAGCTCGATGGTTAAAAGATTCAACAAGTTCTTCAATAAGAACTACAAGAGAGAAAGGGCGAATCTTCCGGAAGACACTCACTCCTCCAAATCAAGGGAAGATAGGCCAACCAAGAGAACAGATCATCGAGAAAGTTGAGTATCAAAGGGTGACAATCCAAGAATGGAAAGAGTGATCAAAATGTCAATATCTATCTTTTGAACTCAGACAACCAGTCACTATGCCATTGATCGCTCATATCCTGTAGTTAACAAATACAGGAATGAAGAAGAAAGAAAGGTCTTGAGAGAAAGATGACAAGAAAAGAAAAAGGCAATGATGGTCGAGAGAGATGCTGAAAACTTGACCAAGTCAAGAGAGACAATGATTGAGCGAGCAGTGGCCGACTACTCAAGTGACTCGAAGAAGAAGCCCGATCCGCTTGATGGCCAAGGAACAAGATCAACTCGACCAAGAAGATGAGGTACACTCTAACTCATCAAACTCGGACTCTAGTGATAGTGAATGTGATACACACACTTCATCACCCACTCGATCTTTATGATTCATTAGGAAAAATGATGAAAGATTTTGAACACATTAAATCCTCACACACACTATTAAATGAGGAAAACACTACTCAAGAGTCAAAACTCAAAGTGACTAAGGAGCCGAGTACTCTAAGTCAAATAGTGATGAGAATGAAAATTTAAAAGGTGAAAATGCTAAATTAATAGCGAGAAATTGTTTGCTATAGAAAAGAGGAGAAATGACCTCAAAAATGTTATTACCTCATTCACTAAGGCATCTAAATCATTGGATGATCTTATTATGAGTCAAAGAAAATGTGGAGACAAGACAGGCTTAGGATTTAATTCCTCGTGCCATGTCAAACCTCAAAAGTAATTTTGGAAAAAGGATCTTCAAGCCATGAAGAGTCCGAAAAATCCAAAACTCTAAATGTTGCACACACATTCACTCCAAAACACAATAACAAGTAAACGGCCTTGGTTATCAAGGAAAAGGAAAAAACTGACCGATTGAGTGCGGCTGAAAGGACAGTGAGAAGAGATTCAAATGAGTTCTCAAAGAAACTCCAAATGTAAAATACTTCGTAAAGAAGAAGCAGAGCTACCAAAAACCCCGGAAAATCTATAAGAGAAATACATATGATGGGAATGGTAGAAAATATCCAAGCCAAGTGATTGGAATAATATAAACCATCAAAGATAGACTTATGGAATATAAGCCCAAATGGCAAAGGCACAGAACTCAAAAAGGCCATTCCAAAAGTATAAGAGCTTTCATCAAAGACACATATGCACCTAGGCACTACACTCGGAGACACCACAATTACCCAAAGAAGCGATTGCTAAAACTTATACATAGGCATACGACAAAAAGAGACAATTTGTATGAACCTAAAATCCCCAAGCAATTTGCCAAGATTAATTATGATTATGGCACGATAGATGGCAACCCCTTAGAGTCAAATCATGTGGCTATAAGTTGGTTGGATCATCTTACAACTCTAACCCCTCGGGACCCGGACAAGTATGGGTACCTAAAACTTAATTTCCTTGATTGCGGGTTCAAGGAACAACTGAGTGCCAAGGAACCTGGTACATGGATAGTGGTCTTGTTCCGGACATATGACAGAAATAAGAAAAATCTGTCAAAATTCAAGGAAGTTAAAGGAGCAAAAGTCATATTTGGAGGAAATGAAGCTCCTGGTGAAGTAAGAGGCATTGGATCCATCAAGAGGAATGGATTAGAAATCACGATGTTGCATATATTGAAGGACTCAACTTCAACTGCTAAGATCATCAACTCGTGACAAGGGTTATAATGTTGGATTCAACATGGGTGTATGCCAAATCAAAGATCTTGAATCGAATGAAGTTGTGTTGCAAGGATGCGGACAAAAGAACATGTATGTAGTAGATTGGTCAACCGCTACACACAAAGACTGTCTATTAGCAAAGAGCACAAATTTGAATCAAGTTGGTGGGCACAAAAAGCCGAGTCACCTAAATTTCAAAACGATTAACAAACTTGCAAGAAGTAATCTTGTGGAAGGACTTCCAGACCAGTATACAAGAAGGAGAGTATATGTGATGCATGTCGAAGGAAAACAAATCAAATCTTCATTCAAAGAAAAGACATGTTCATGTTCAACAAGAATATTGCATCTGCTACATATGGATCTATTTGGCCCAGTGGAACCAGCTAGCATAAGTGGGAAGAAATACACCTTGGTGGTAGTAGATGACTACTCAAGATATACATGGACAATATTCATGTGTAAGAAGAAAGAAACTCTCGAAACTACCACAAAATGATGAAGAGAATTCAAAATGAGAAAAGCCAAACCATTATCAAAATAAGATCGGATAGAGGAACTGAGTTTGTCAATGGAATAATAACTCAGTATTGTATTGAGAATGGTATTGGTCATGAACTATCAGCAGCAAGAACTCCACAGAAGAATGGAGTTGCAGAAAGAAGGAACAGAACTCTCAAAGAAGCATCAAGGACCATGTTAGCTGAAGCAGGGTTACCAAAACGATTTTGGGCTGAAGCAATCAACACAACTTGCTACATTCAAAACAGATGTATGATAAACAGACAGCTGACAAAGACTCCCTATGAGATTTGGACTGGAAGAAAACCAAATGTTGCATATTTCGAAATATTTGGATGTAAATGCTTCATCCACAACAATGGCAAAGACAATCTAAAGGCTTTTGATGCTAAAGGCTGATGAAGGTATCTTCTTAGGATACTCGGTGAAAGCAAAGCCTTCTGAGTACTCAACAAAAGGACTATGGTTGCGGAAGAATCCATTCATGTGGTATTCGATGAGCCAAATGTAAATGGAGAAGACATTGAAGAGTCAAATCGATAAGTGAATCATCCAACCATCTGAGAGAGTCCATATCTTTGAAGTCAAGCGGAATTATCAATTGAGAAGAAGATGAGAAAGTCAATCTCAAAAACAATTGGAAAATTTGCGGTAAGTGATTACGAGAGAGCCGACCACAACAACACAACGCAAGTCGATCAAATCCGGCTAACTTACTCCAACTTTGATGTAAGATGGCCGAGAGACCATCCACGAACTTGTCATTGGAGATATAAGAGAAGGTGTCAAAACAAGATCGAACTCAACAAGAAGCCATGTTCACATGCTTTATCTCGCAAATAGAGCCCAAAGACGTGTCACAAGCATTGGATGACACACATTGGATTCAAGCTATGCAAGAAGAATCAATGAATCGTTTGAAAGAAATAAAGTATGGGAATTAGTGCAAAGACCCATACATCAAAATGTTATTGGCACCAAATGGGTGTTCGAAATAAGATGAACGAGGAAGGTTACGTGGTAAGAAACAAAGCAAGATTAGTAGCCAAAGGATATTGCCAAGAAGAAGGGATAGATTTTGATGAAACATTTGCCCCGTAGCAAGATTGGAAGCTATAAGGATGTTTCTTGCCTATACGACTCACAAGAATTTCATTGTATATCAAATGGATGTAAAAAGTGCATTCCTAAATGGTTTATTGGAAGAAGAAGTGTATGTTGAACAACCTCCGAGGATTTGAGCGGAAGACTCTTGGAGATAAGGTATACAAACTCAAGAAAGCTCTATATGGATTGAAACAGGCACCCGAGCATGGTATGATACCTTGTCACAATTCCTAAATCGAAAATGGATTCACAAAAGGAAAAGTAGATAGAACACTTTTCGAATTCAAGACAAAAAGAGTATCTTGCTTGTTCAAATATATATGGATGACATCATTTTTGGATCGACAAACAAAGAGTCATGTGAAAAATTTTCAAACCTCATGCGAGTAAATTTGAAATGAGCATGATGGGAGAGGCGACATTCTTCCTTGGACTCCAAGTGAAACAAGCTGAAGGATGGAACGTTTATAAGTCAAACAAAATACACCGAGAGACTTAATGAAGAAATTTGGTATGGAGGAGAAGTCTTTTGTGAAAATACTAATGAATACATCGATCAAAAATGGACATGGATGCGGATGGCAAACCAGCAGATCAAACAAGATCTGAGCACTTATTGGATCATTGCTCTATCTTACAAAGCGAGGCGGACATCACCTTTCTTTGTAGGTGTATGTGCAAGATTTCAATCTGCTCCAAAAGAGAGCCATATGACAACAAAGACTAAGAGAATATTGAGATACTTGAAAGGAAGCCAAGAAGTTGGCTTATGGTATCCAAAGGAAGGTGGATTCAAGCTAATCGGCTATTCGACTCACGACTATCTTTGGATGCGAGTTGATGAGAAAAAACACTTCAGAACATGTCAAATGCTAGGAAACAAAGCCGATTTCCTGGTTTAGCAAGCAAAATTCAATAGCCACCTCTACAAAAAATGAGAATATATAGGCTCATGGGCAAAATTTGTGTCCAAGTCCTATGGATGAGACATCAACGAGAGACTATGAAGTTGAGGAAAAAGAAATTCCAATCATGTGTGATAACACAAGTGCAATTGCCATTACTCAAAATCTGTGTTGCACTCAAGAACAAAGCATATCGATGTCGATATCACTTCATAAGAGATCATGTTGAAAAGAAGGACACCATCTTGGAATATATCTCAACGATAAACAATTGGGACATCTTCACAAAACCATTATGTGAGTCAAGATTTGAAGAACTCAAACATGAGTTGGGGTTAATTGAGCTGAGCTGACACTATGAAGAATCAAAGAAAATAAATGAAACACAAAAAAAAAAATGAAAAAGAGCTGAACACACAAATCAACCGATGCAAATCGATTGATCGGAAAGACAACTACACCGGTGATAGCCGAGTCACTAAGAGAACTGTGAGAAGTAGAGTTAAATCGGCTAAGGGATAAGTTTGAGTCACTTATGAGCAAAGTGACAAAACACAAATCATTTTGACTAAGCGGGAATGTTTTTAAGGAATACGTCGAAAGATAATGATGATGTGTACAGACATAAAGCTGCACACCAAGCTTATGATTGGATATAAATGCTACCGCATTAAATACGAGACATTAAATGCTAAATAGGCGTGCAAAATCTAAGCCGTCCGTTGATTTCGATCACATTTCAAAAAACCACCCGCACGTCCTTTCATAAACCATACTTAAACCATTTCCGTCCGCTTCTCTCTCACACTACCAAAACTGTTCATCTCTTTCTCTCAAAAGCAAAGGCAAAAAAAATTCTCTCGAAACCCTATCCATCTTCAAATCAATCTCTATGTTTTTCTTTGATAAAATCCTGAAAAATGGCACCAACCTATGATTTTACCAAGTTAGGAAAGCAAATCCACACCGGGTCTACTGTGGATTTCGACGGAATGGTGAAACAGGGGTCCGACGACACCCTAGTGAAGAAAATCGCTGAAAAATTGGAAACGTCCGGGCTGAAACTGTTTCTGACATTAGAGTATCCGATGACCTATGTGGAGGAGGTCGCACAATTCTACGTGAATGCTGAAACTCACGATGAAGGAATAAAGTCATCCGTTCACGGAAAGAAAATCACCATCTCTGCCAAGGATTTGGCTGAACACTGCTCTCTACCAACTGAAGGAGCCTCGAAATTAACGGCGATGTAAACTTGGGCGATGCTTGGAAAGAAATAGCCAAGCCCGACTATCTTGATAAAATAGTGTACCACAACAAACAAGAGATCTTTGAAGGAGGATTATCACAAGTCATTGGACATAGTTGCCAAATGTATTGACATCAAATTTGGCGACTTTGACCAATCACAAAAGCAAAGCGATTGTAATGGCCGCAATCATCGCAGAAAAGAAAATAAAGCCCAGGTTGAGTTTGTCTACACGGACTACGCGAACGCGTGGGGAACAAATCCTTCAAGGAAGATGGCACATTTGGAGGATCCCTAGGATATGGCCTAGTGATTGGCCTACTGGTGATGGAGGTGAAAGGAGTCCTCTTAGACATGGGAAGGCATTCCATGTTAACAAGAGGATGTTCGAGCAAACCTCTCTGCGCGCACGAAGAGAGCCTACGCCAAGAGAGTCGACACGAGTGAGGGGGAATCACCGACCACTGAAGATACAAATTGTTTCCTCTCCACCCAAGAAGAAAAGCGCCCTGCGGTACCGCAAAGAAGATCGATGCCCCTGCAAAAAGAAAGTCAAAATCGCTTCCCACTGCCCTGCGGCCGTGTCTCTGCCCAAGCGTGGTCGAGAAGGACTCACAAATACCTTCTCCGATCGTCAAAAAGAGGAGAATCGACAAGCCAAGACGGCCACTCCTCGAAGAAAACATCGGCAAGGCCCCCCGCCGCCTGACGACTCGAAGACACTATCTCGAACCAAAATCCCTCCGGTGCAAACTAGAAGACGAAGAAGAATCATCAAGCGATCCGAGCTTGAAAAACCGGCCGAGTCGGCCACTCACCGAACAAATACCGCTATCTTTGAAGGCAAGTCGAGTCCCAGGATGGAATTGATGAAACAACTAAGTCTGTGAAAGCGATCGTGAGAGGCAACTCAAGACACAACTGTAGTCCACACAAATTGAAACACAAAAAGAAAGGCGATAGAGCCGATAGTGATGTGATGATCCTATCTCCACCTTACCCGGATATCCAAAATCGTCTGCGTGAGTGGAGAAATGGAAGTTGAGTAAACCAAGGGAACAGTTCCAACGGACCGAGTTTATATAAGAAGAAGAGGAAGCTGTTAAACTTCCTTGGACTAACCACTCTGTGCTCCCAAAGATCGGATGAAGACAACTTACACGCAGACATCCTGCAGATCTTCAAGGACAAGGAGAAGGAAAGGCAAGCGAGAGGAAGGCGAGGCACGTGAGAAGGCCGGATTCCGCCTCTATGTCCCGGCACCCACGTAAACACACACATCCTCTCCTTGATGTCTTCTCCGGCGGTGATGAGGATCCAGAGAATGCCGCCCACGAAGAGTTGCAAATGCGCAAGCATTGCACAAATCGAGAATCCTTCACGAGCAAAGATTGATGGAGGGACCAGGAGAGTCCTCCGTAACACAACGAAATTGATCCAATGGGAGTGGTTCAAAGAAATCGCCATCTGTTTGTTCTTGCCACCACTTCCCCACTCACTCGGAAGAAGCGATAAGGGACACAGCGATGAAACCGGGATAGTGGGGACCCCGTCGAGCCAACCCCTATTGAAGGTGTTTTACCACCCCAACGGCTGAACATTCAATCGAAATAGCCGGGAGTTTGGAGACGAGTGACCCCATTCAAGTCACTCGGTGGTGCGCCCGGTGAGGGGGGAAACTCCCTCCCACTGCGGCAAGGTCGGAGAATCTGCGATGACTCAACAACGAATCTAGGAGGCGAAGTAGAGAAAAGACAAACACAAGAAACGAACAAGTTGCCATCAACGAAGCTCGAGGCGATTGAGACTGTCTCGGTGAGGTGCCAACCGCTCTGAAGGCTAATGATCTTCTTGATGCGATCGAGGCACAGATGGAACGGCCCTGGGAGTTAACACTGGGCGATGAAAGTGCAATCCATGGGGTTGAGACTCAATGGATGCCACCACGAAAGACCCTAAGACAGTGACACCGTCGAAATGGAGGATCAAGGCCTCACCATGCAATCGAGGCTGCGGGAGGAAATGAAGGCCCACGGGAGGTTGAGACTTCCTGGGTAAAGAAGTCAAGTAGAGAACATCCCTCATGCTATCATCGACCCATATGAAAAGGGAGATAAGCGCTTCATGATTCCCATGATAATCTGATGTAACCTTTCCGGGATCGGAAGGCGAAGAAGAAGGCGAGTCATCCCGATGTGATGATCCAAAAGACTCACCAAGCGGATGTTCCAAGCACGAGCAAGTCGATTCCAAGACTACTCGTCAAACCTTTAATTTTGATGATGAGCCACCAATGGAAATCTCATCATCGTCCGATGATGCTTCCGATAAGGCCGAGGACCGATCTACTCAATTGGAGAAATCACCGAGACCAACGAAGGCTGTTGAGACAGTGAGGCTCGGCAAGTCGGGTCCACTTCACAAAAGACCCGGTGAGACAGAGTCCATGCGCGAGGCTCCCAAGCTACAGAGAGTTCGACTCAAGAGGAACTTCACGCGCACCTCTCATCATTGAGCAAATACCGGTTGGCCGTGATGATTCCTTTATAGAATCTTTTCCTTTCTCTCGTGGAGTACCCGACCTCCCGAAGAATCGGAGAACGAACTAGCACGCTTCCCGACCCGCTCCGTTTTCCATCGAGGCACCATTGTCCCAGCTAATTATGATTTTGACGCTGCATGGCCATCACCGCAACGGAGAATCACCAAGTCCGCGAAGTGTTCAAGGCATTATTCGGCCGAGATTGAACGGATGGAGAGGCATCGAGCCTCTATGGACATGCGGCCGACAATGAGAGATGGCAATCTTACAGCGATTTAAGAGGCATAACAGATCGGGATCGAGGGAATGGTGGCAACAAAGAAAAACAATGCGTGTGGAACAAGTTAGATACTTGAGGACATTGTTCAACAAGTCTTGGTATGGAGAGTCGAAAATGCTTGATGCAAAACGAAGCTAAGAGAACATATTGAGCATATGCATGAAGCTCACACTACCGAAATAAAGTCACATTACGTGAGCAAAATAAGAGTGATCTCTGACGTTTGGAAGAAACCATGAATACAAAATTCAGCCTTCTCATGGCCGAGATGAAGTGATTTCAGTGAGAATCCAACGCTACTCGATCCGAATTTACGTCTTTGCATACTGCAGCGGACTGAGACAGAACTCTACCATCGCCAGGCTCGACTTCACGCGCTTGCATATGTTTCAGTGTCCCTCTCTCTTTTGATGATGCCAAAAAGGGGAAGAGGAATACCTTAAAGCGGCAAAAAAAGAGATGCAAATCTGTGAAGGGAAAGACAAAAATTGAGGAAGCATCAAACAAAAGAAAGGAAAATCTGCTGAGGGGAAGGATCGAAAGATGTGACCTTGATGATTGCACAAACCCCCAACGGGGTCCTGTCATCACAATGACATTATCGGAGCAAACTCCCGTGACTCTGCCACTCCAACACTCTGCTATATCCATGGTCAAAAGAGAAAAACAATTGAAGCGGGGATGGAGGAAGTGGAAGGAAGAATGGATGCCCGAGTTATGAACATCTTGAAACAACACGGAGGCATTCGGTGAGACGAGAGATACTTATGCCATCTCGGATGTCGGGACGAGCCACGATCGCTTGATGAATTTAAAACGCTCGAATCAAAGGATACTTTGCAAATATGTCTATGGCTCAAGCTTGGGACTTGTCTTGGGAAAAAGGGTCTCACGTTATGTGAAGAAGGCGACAGAGCGGACTACCGGCGATCACTCTGCTGGTCACTCACCGGAAAGAAGAAGACCCCGATCAAGATACACGCCCGAGGGTAGAGGAAGAAGCGATGGTGGAGGAAGAAGCTTGAGACCTAGGCCTCTGCCCAAAACATTGAATCGTAGATCCGGGAAAGAAAGGAGGGATCTACTTGGGCTGGTCTTGACCAAGTAGCAAATTTGCAAGTGGCTAAAAAGTAAATTATTTGAGTATGCAAAAAGATTAGAAGAAAAAACAAGAGACAAACTCAAGCTATGGGAGGAAAGACAGGAAAGATTAAGAAGAGATGAAGTCTGCCAGGAAGGCATATGAAAAGAAAAAGAAGGCGGTGACGATGAGAAAAAGAGAAGAAGAGAAGAAGATCTTTGAACAAGATGAAAGAAGGAAGGAGACAAAAGGAGATGAAGTGTTGTTGTCCACCCCTTCGTGTATTTTACTATGTAAATACATACAATGTAAGTCTTCAAATAAAGCTATAAATTCTTTATTTTTACGTGTAGACAAATATGTGCTCGATACACCTTGTAAACTTGATTGTGTAAAAGAACAAGAATGTTATGATCAATAAAAGGATTGATTCTGCGCATACATTCTATGTCAATACACTATATGTATGTATCTTTGCTATTTGCATTTTTGAATGGTTTAAGTTTTGGCATCATCAAAAAGGGGGAAATTGTTAGGAAATTTATTGTTTAGATTTTGATGAATGCCATGTAAAACTTAGAATATAAAGTTGGCACCCCAATTCTTGTTGTAAAATGCATTGTAATAAATAAGTGGCCAAGCCGAGTTAAGTCGACTACACCCTAACATACAAGAAGACAATCAAGACTAGAAGGAAAACTCCATTGCGAGACAGTGAGTATGGCGAAGAAGGAGTAGATGGGAACTCTCAAGAAGAAGCGGTGAGATGCAAACAGTGGAGTATCGGTCAAGTCAACTCAAGAAAAGCCAGTCTCAAGTTGAAGTGACGGAAGAGTCACCCATGATTAGAAGTGACTCTAAGTCACCTGGGAAAGCAAAGAAATGCGATCAGTCGAGATAATCAGAAAAGATCCGTTGCCGAAAATCAAGAGAATTACTTAAACAAGTAATATCTCCATACCACCTTTCTCGGAGTGCTTAGTCCCGGGAAGCGTGCAAAAGGAATGAACCAATGGGAAGCACTACACCGTGTCGAACTCGAAAAGGTGAAAGAACAATTAATACGAGGAAATGGCAATTCCAAGGATCGCAACAAGACAAGCCAACGACTACAAGTGACTTTCAAAAATAAGCCTATCTCTTCAACAAATTTTTGAAAGATCACTATAAAAGGCCGAGGAGTTTGTTTGAGAATAAGTGACACAAGAGACACAAGTTCTGAGACCAACCAAAAACGTTCAAACCATTAGTTAATCTAAAACATTCTCAATCCTCAAGCCTACACTACGAAGAACATCAATCCAACACTCACTGTGAAGGAAAGATAACTTCAATCGGTTGAAGAGGAAAATCTTGAAAAATCAAAGTCCATTCCACGAAGGATTGTAGGAAGGTTCAAGGTCGAACCAAGTCTTAAGCTTTTGGAGGGCTTCATGATCAAATCCAAAGAGCTTGAGCAAGTGAGTTTGAGTGTAAAAAAGCGGTACTGCCAATGAAGAAGCTGAGTCGTCGAGAAGCCACCGAGTGATCAAGCGTCTCGGATCGAGTCCCAAAGGATCAAGTCACCGTGTGATCAAGACTTGTATCCGGGACTTACCACTTTGTATATCTTGATCAATACCTAGTGGATTCCTCCAGAGTTGGAGAAGAGAGAGGAGTAGAAGAATTACCCCATCTTGAACCTCTATAAAAATTTCATTGTGTCATTTACATTTCAAGACTTTAATTCCTGCACTTTAATTGCTTAAATCTGTGATAAATTTGCTATCCACTTGATAATTTATAAGTACTAAACCAAGCACTAAATCCTTGCTTAATCAAACTTAAGGGTGTTAAGTCTTCCATTGAAAACAAAACCACAATTGAGTTAATTTAGACCCAACAATTTGAGTTATTCCATCAACATCTCGGTTGAGTCCATTGAGAGACTAACTCTCTTGATTAACTAAATTGGTTGTCCATCAAGACTTCACCAGTGTAGTATTAACTCTGAATATTTAAAAGGACTAAATCGAAAATTTGGTAAGGTTTATTCAACCCCCCTTCTAAACCTTACACTTACACCCCTTGGGACCTACACCCGACCATACCGATTGTTCGCCTATTTTTTTTAGCTTCACCGCAAGTGTACGGATCAGTTTATAGAATAGGGTTTGCAAGGTCGAATCCACGAGGGATTAATAAATTAATGTACTAAGTATTGGATTATAATAGCCCTATTTTTATCTAAACGATCGTACTGTGATGGATCGGTTTTGTTAATACTAAAGCAGAAATTAATCCTAAAATAACAAATCAAAGAACGATTGAAAGATCAAGGATGAATGGATGGATTACTGGGTTATAGTTTGATCGATATCCCACTTTTATTCTCGATTAATCAAACCAAGGTTAAACGTATTCTTCTCTATAGATCAATCACCAATGTAATTCACCCTCTCTCTCGAGATATATGTAAAAGCGTTGATTGGAATATCTATGCTAGCATCTCTACTCAACATGAGATATCCAACTCGCAAAAGTTCAAAAGATTATAAGATCTCACAAATATTCACAGACTTCTCAATCATGCAATCTATTTGTGTCAAGTACTCAAAATCTAGTATTGAAACTCATCGGTTAGAATTATGAATCAATACATCAAACAAGTTTAGATCAAAGGCCTTTTGATAAAACAAGAATTAAAGCAAACTACTTGAATAGAGAAAGAAAGCATCAACTTTAATTATCCTTAATCATCAAATAAAAGTGTTTATTAACCTACTCTCAAACCCGGAAATCACAAAGTGTTTAGCCAGACATTGAAGATAAACAATTCACAGACAAATTATTCATAATCAAAATCTAACTAATTGAAATAACAATATGATGGAATGAGTGACTCGAGGATGATGACGATCTCTCGATCTATCTTCAATCCTCGAAGGTGTGGTTGCGGTCTTGATCGATCTCTCCAAGTATCCGGTGGAAACTGCTCTTTTCTCTGGTTTCTAGGGTAAAAATCAGCGTCTCCCTATTTGTGGCCGCCCCGGGTCTATTTGTACTTCGTTCGGGTCGAAACCTAGTTGAAAATGGATTAACCTCTGTTTTTTCCGCAGAGGAGCACGGGTGCCACATGGATTGTTCATCTTTCTGAAGAGAGCACGGGCGTGCCCATATGGCACGGGTTGCCCGTGCTATAGGTTGAACTCTTATTCTTCAGGTATGGGTTGAGCACGGGCTGTGCTAGGGGAGCACGCCCTGCCCGTGCTCACTTGTAACATCAAGCACTTGGCTATTTTCTTCCGTTTTTCGCCCGGTTCGTCCGACTTCTTCTCGATTCGACTCCAAACTTCGTCTTTTACCTGAAGTATTGGCGGTTGCAATGCTCCGAATTGTTGCCAAAATGCTACAATTATAGATAAATTCCTACAAAATGAGCAAAGCGTAATCCTTTTCCACAAAACAAGAATAAAACCCCATTTACTCATATAATGCATGCATATCAACACATTCTAGCCAATATTAAGCCCAAAATACATGCAAAATACAAGTCAATCAAACCCCCAAACTTAAACTGTTGACAGTCTCGGTCAACACTTTATAAACAAGACAACACAAATAGGGTAAAGAAGAGCAACTCAAGAACACCGCATTACAATTCATGTCACTATCCATAGACATCAAGCACAAATCAACCAAGTTTCAAAGAGCTAACACGGAGCACAAGTTTATAAAAATCATGGTAAAACACTTCAAATCACGCCTCTCAGGGATAAAGTGTATACTCTACTCACTAGAATGATAAGGGACGTGTATGCGCTCAAGTCATATCAATGTTGAATTACCATATGCTTGCAAATCGTCTCACATCTCCGCCACTCGTTTGTATGCAATTCACGAATCATAAAGGACTTTGTTTAGTTGTAATGAAGGCTCTTTGGTTAAGGTAGGGAAATATGGATAAAGTGACTCAACTCGGCGTATAGATTGGTAAGCACATTGTTTTTTTCTCAAACCATTATTCTAATTCAAATCAACTATGTACTCCTAATCGCCTTATATCCTATCACTTCTCGATTTCTCCCTTCTTTTTCATACACATCATTCCCCTTCGCCTTACATCATATTTTCCAGCCCTTTTTTCACTTCACCGACTCACTTATTTGCAGTCGATTTTTTTTTTCAGATTT
Source organism: Rehmannia glutinosa (assembly GCA_016081115.2). Classification (NCBI taxonomy): domain Eukaryota; kingdom Viridiplantae; phylum Streptophyta; class Magnoliopsida; order Lamiales; family Orobanchaceae; genus Rehmannia; species Rehmannia glutinosa. The sequence continues at coordinate 65,604,111 of CM071925.1, forward strand.
TTTTCGACTCCTTGTGAGTATTCTTCACTTTTTTTCCTCCTTTTTTTATTCCCAAGCACTCAACATGTACACATTTTCTAACTTTTTGACACCCCTTCATTCAACCCTTTATTATATCCCTTTACTCAATGCTATACGCTCAAGTTTAGGGTAACATGTATATCAAATTAAGCTCTAAGGCTTGAAATGTGGCTATCAAAAAATCAGGCAAAAGGTTCAAATTGGATAACTAGGGAAATAAAATATCATAAGGTAGGCAAAAAGGCTTGAAAGGCTTACCAAAAATGGCCTAAAATCATTTTCATGAATGCACACAACATGTGACTTTGACGGAGATACCAGAGCAAGTTCTAGAATTCATACCAACATGACTGATACACTCAATCACAAACAAGACTGCATAATATGAAAGCAGTAAAGGCTCAAAAGCTCACAGGCTTGTAAGTGCATAATTCAAAGTATATTAACCATGATCCAATAATCACATGCTCCTTATTAACTATTCTCATCCCGGTCAACTTACACTCAACATCCAATTCAAAATAACACAAACCAATCCGCAAATGCTCCAAGATCAAGATCACAATCAAACACAACAAACATACAATAATGGTCAACTCACTCCCTAACAACTAGGAAAGAAATAAACGTGCTAAAGCGATAAACGTGCTAAAACCCAAAAAAATTCAAACATCTAATGCAATGCAACCTATATGCTCTACATGCAACTAAATGAATGCAAACGCCATGCCCCATCAAAAAAATACTACCTCTCGCCCCCAAACTTAAATGAAATTATAGCGCATGAAAGAGAAGGTAGAATTTCAATGAAAAGTGTGGATAGGACCTGGATCACTGTGGGGGTGGCGGCGAAAAGTTGCCCTGGGAGATATGCCAATTCTCAATCCTATGCAATGTCTGCAATATCTCCGACTCTCGCTGCTCTTGTGCTTGGTACCACAAACTCTGGGCTTGGTACCTTTGCTCCTGGACTTCTCAGAAAGCACTGAAGTCGTCTCGATGCTGTCGCAAGCTTTCCTCAAAGGCACAAAATATATCATAATCGTACTGTCCCCCACGCTCCTCGCCTTGGCGGAAGCTCTCTGGAATGTCGGGCCGTCCCTGCGGGCCGTCCTGCTCAAAGCCTCCCTGCTGGAAGCCCTGCTCGAATCCCCTATCATGCCTATCATACTCCTGCGCCTCCATCACCAAGTCCTCTTCGTCGGGTAACCCGACTACCCTTCTCCTTTTTCGTGTTGTCAAGCCGTCCATGGCTCTGATATGTGCGACAGAGTACATGAGCCAGTTGATTTGGTTGTCTACCACAGCTGTGAGCTGTGGGTTAGGAAGAGGGAACGCCGACCCAACTTTTTGTAGATGTGTATGAAGATATTAAAGAGCCTCCCAGTTGAGTGGGAAATGAAGACCATGGCTCTAAGACACTCGATGGACCTATCAAAAACATCCAATCATGAACTATTCTCAGACCTCAAAGCTTATGAGTTTGAACTGAGAAAAGGATCAAGAGGAGATAAAGTTGTACCCAAAACAATTTGCACTCGTAGTCAAGGAAGGGAAAAGAGCTGAGACCAAAGAAGTCATTGACCAGGAGAAATTGCCTTGATGGTTAAAAGATTCAATAAGTTCTTCAACAAGAACTACAAAAGGAACAAAGGTGAATCCTCCGAGGAAGACATTCGGCTCCTCCAAGTCAAGGAAGATAGACCACCAAAGAGAGCCGAGTATCAAAAGGTCAAATATCAAAGAGAAAGACAACCCAAGAAATGAGAGGCGATCAAAAAGTTGAAAACTTGTGTTGGAATTGCGAGACAACCAGGACACTTTGCCATTATGTCCATATCCTGTAATGAATAAATAAAGGAATGAAGAAGAAAGAAAAGTCTTCAGAGAAAGAAGGCAAGAAAAAAGAAAAGAGCAATGTTGGGCTGCAGCCGAGGCTAGCGACACGGCTAAGTCAAAAGAAGCGGCGGACTTAGAGAGTAGTGAAGTGACTACTCAAGTGACTCGAAGAAGAAGCCTTAATTTGTCTAATGGCTAAAGAACAAGATCAACCTGACCAAGAAGATGAGGTACACTCTAACTCATCTCATTCAGATTCTAGTGATGGTGATTGTGACACACACACTTCATCACCCACTGATCTTTACGATTCATTAGGCAAAATGATGAAAGCTTTTGAGCACATTAAATCCTCACACTCACTATTAAATGAGGAAAACAAATAGCTCAAAAGCCAAAACTCACAAATGACTAAGGAGCCGAGTACTCTAAGTCACATAGCTAATGAGAACAAAGAGTCAAGGTGAAAATGCTAAACTAATAAGCGAGAGATAGGCTGCTATAGAAAAGAGAAAAATGATCTCAAAAATGTGATTGCTTCATTCACAAAGGCATCTAAATCATTGGATGACCTTATCATGAGCCAAAAAGAATGTGGAGACAAGACGGACATAAGATTCAATTCCTTTGTGCATAGTCAAACTCTAGAGTGATCTTGGAAAAAGGATCTTCAAGTAATGAAGCATCTCAAAAATCCAAGACACCAAATGTTGCACACACAGTCATTCCAACGCACAATCACAAACAAACGGCCTAGGATATAAAGGAAAAGGAAAACAAATGATTGAGTATCTTTGAGAGGACAAGCGAGAAGAAATCCAGTGAGTTCCTCAAAGAAACTCCAAATAGGAAGTACTCTGTGAAGAATAAACAGAGCTACCAAAACCCCCAAAAGTTCTATCAAAGCAAAAATATGATGGGAATGGTAGAAACTACCCAAGTCAAGTGATTGGAATAATGTGAAATATCGGCCAAGACCTATGGAATACATGCCAAAATGGCAAAGGCCTGAACTCGGAAAGGTCATTCCAAAGGCAAAAGAGTTATTATCAAAGACACACATATGCACCCAACCACTACACTCGAGAGATATCACAATTACCCAAAGAAGGCAATTGCTAAGACACACACACACATCATACACAAAAAGAGACAGTTGTATGAACCTAAAGCCCCAAGTAATTTGCCAAAGTAAATTATGATTATGGCACGGATAGATGGCAACCCCTTAGAGTCAAATCATTTGGCTATAGGTTGGTTGGATCATCTTCAAACACTAACCCCTCGGACCCAGGCAAGTATGGGTACCTAAAAACTAATTTCCTTGATTGCAGGTTCAAGGAACAATAGAGTGCCAAGGAACCTGGTACATGGATAGTGGTCACATTTTGAGACACATGACAGAAACAAGAAAAATCTGTCAAAGTTAAAGGAGATTAGAGGCACAAAAGTCATATTCGGAGGAAATGAAGCTCTAGGGAAATAAGAGGCACTGGATCCATCAAGAAAAATGGATTAGAAATCACGGATGTTGCATATGTTGAGGACTCAACTTCAATCTGCTAAGTATCGACCAACTCTGTGACAAGGGATATAATCTTTGGATTCAATATGGGAGTGTGCCAAATCAAAGACACTCAATCAAATGAAGTAGTGTTGCAAGGATCGCACAAAAGAACATGTATGTGGTAGATTGGTTGATTTGCCACACCAAGCACTTGTTTATTAGCAAAGAGAACGTAGAATCAAGTTGGGTACTGTGGCACAAGAAAAGCCGAGTCACCCTGAATTTCAAGACAATTAACAAGCTTGCAAGGAGTAATCTTGTAGAAGGACTCCCGGACTCGATATCAAGAAGGAAATGTGATGCATGCCGGATGGGAAAGCGATTAAATCATCATTTAAAGAGAAGTCAAGTCCATCTTCAACAAGAATATTGCATCACTTACACATGTATCTATTTGGTCCAGTTGAGCGGCCAGCATAAGTGGGAAGAAATACACTCTAGTAGTGGTGGATGATTATTCAAGATATACATGGACAATTTTCATGTGTAAAAAGAAAGAAACTTTGCGAAGTTACCACACGGTGATGAAAAGAGTTCAAAATGAGAAGAGTCAAACAATTATAAAGATAAGATCGATAGAGGAACCGAGTTTGTCAATGGAATAATAACTCGATCTTGTGTTGAAAATGGTATTGCTCACGAATTATCTGCGACAGGACTCCACGTGAGAATGGAGTTGCGAGAAAGAAGGAATAGAACTCTCAAGGAAGCAACAAGAACCATGTTAGGCAAGCGGGGTTACCTAAAAGATTTTGGGTTGAAGCCATAAACATTTGCATGCTATACTCAAAATAGATGCATGATAAATAGACAAATGACAAAGACTCCCTATGAAATGCGGGCCGGAGAAAGCCAAATGTTACTTACTTTAAAATATTTGGATGTAAATGCTTCATCCACAACAATGGGAAGGATAATCTAAAGGCTTTTGAAGCCAAAGTCGATGAAGGTGTCTTCTTGGGATACTCGATTGAAAGCAAAGCCTATAGAGTCTTGAACAAAAGGACTATGGTCACGAGAAGAGTCAATCCATGTGGTTTTTGATGAACCTAATGTAAATGGAGAAGACATTGAAGAGTTAGGCGATAAGTTTGAATTAGCCAACTATGCGAGAAGAGTCCCTATGTTGAAGGAAACTCGAGTAATTAATCAAGGTGAAGATGAGATAGTCAATCTCAAAGACAATGGAAAATCTGCTGGTAAGTGATGATGAGAGAGCTGCTCAAGATAACACAAACGCAAGACGATCAACCCATTGACTTACTCCAACCCGATGTGCGATGGTGAGAGACCATCCACGAGCTAGTCATTGGAGATGTAAGAGACGGTGTAAGAACGGATCAAGAGCTCAACAACAAGCAATGTTCATTTGTTTTATTTCCCAAATAGAGCTAAAAGATGTGTGCCAAGAATCGGATGATGCACATTGGATTCAGGCTATGCAAGAAGAGTCAATCGGTTTGAAAGAAACAAAGTATGGGAACTGGTTCAAAGACCAACTCATCAAAATGTTATTGGCACAACATGGGTTTTGAAACAAAATGAATGAAGAAGGCTCGTGGTAAGAAACAAAGCAAGATTGGTAGCCAAAGGGTATTGCGAAGAGAAGGTATAGATTTTGATGAAACCTTTGCCCTGTTGCAAGATTAGAAGCAATAAGGATGTTTCTTGCCTATCTTGCACACAAGAACTTCATTGTATATCAAATGGATGTAAAAAGTGCATTCTTGAATGGATTATTGGAAGAAAAAGTCTATGTTGAACAACCTCCAGGATTTGAGCAGAAGACTCTTGGAGATAAGGTGTACAAGCTCAAGAAAGCTCTATATGGATTGAAACAGGCACCAAGAGCATGGTATGATACATTATCTCAATTCCTAACAGATAATGGATTCACCAAAGGCAAAGTGGACAGAACACTCTTCAGAATTCAAGTTGGAGAGAGTATACTGCTTGTTCAAATATATGTGAATGACATTATTTTTGGATCCACAAACAAGGAGCTGTGTGATAAGTTCTCAAACCTCATGCAAAGAAAATTTGAAATGAGCATGATGGGAGAATTGACATTCTTTCTAGGACTTCAAGTTAAGCAATGAAGGATGGAACCTTCATAAGTCAAACAAAGTATACCGAGATTTTAATGAAAACATTTGGTATGGAAGAGAAGTCTTCGTGAAAATACCAATGAATACATCGATCAAAGATGAATATGGATGCAGATGGCAAGCACATGGATCAAACAAGATCTGAGCACTTATTGGATCTTTGCTCTATTTAACAACAAGCGGGCGGACATCACCTTTGTTGTAGGTGTATGTGCAAGATTTCAATCTGCACCAAAAAGAAAACCATATGACTATGACTAAGAGAATCTAAGATATTTGAAGGGATGCCAGGGAAGTCGGCTTATGGTATCAAAGGAAGGTGGATTCAAGCTTATTGGTTACTCGGACTACGACTATCTTTGGATGTAGAGTTGACGGAAGAGTACTTGGTACATGTCAAATGCTTGGAAACAGATTGGTTTTCTGGTTCGTGAAGAAGAAAAATTCCATAGCCACATCCACAAATGGTAAGTACATAGGCTATGGGCGAGCGTTGTTGTGCCCAAGTCTTATGGATGAGACAACAACTGAGAGATTATGAAGTTAAAGAAAAAGAGATTCCAATTATGTGTGATAACACAAGTGCTATTACAATCACTCAAAATCATGTGTTGCATTCAAGAACAAAACACATTGATGTCAGATATCATTTCATAAGAGATCATGTTGAAAGGAAAGACATCACCTTGGAATACATCTCAACTGATAAACAGTTATCTGACATATTCACAAAGCCATTATGTGAATCAAGATTTGAAGAACTCAAGCATGAGCTAGGGTTAATTGAGCTGAGTTAACACTCAGAAAACTGAAGGAGAAGAGATGAAACAAGAAAAGATGAAAATGGAGCTAAGTTCGTAAATCAGCTAAGTGAATCAGCCGTATCGGAAAATCAGCTGCATCGAGTTAGCTGACAGCTGAGTACCTATGTGAAAAGAGAGAAAAAGAATTGAATCAGCTAAGGAGTAAGATGAGTCATTTATGAGCTAAGTAACAAAAACACAGTCGTTTTTACTAAGTGGGAATATTTTAAGGATGACATCAGCGTAATAATGACAGGTACAGTCAAAAGCTGCACGACAAAGCATATGATTGGATATAAATGATGCCGCATTAAATGCGAGCAATTAAATGCTAATCGGCGTGCTAAATCTGAGCCGTTGATCTCGATCAAATTTCAAAAACCATATGCACGTCCTTTCATAACCCACATATATACCATTTTGTCCGTTTTCTCTCTCACTTTACACAAACTGTTCATCTCTCTCAAAGCAAGAAAGCAACTTTTCTCTCCAAACCCTACAGATCTCCAAAGTGAATTTCTAAAGTTTCGTTCGGTAAATCTTCAAGCAATGGCATCTACTTACGATTTTGTTAAGTTGGGAAAACAAATCCAGACTGGCTCTACTGTGGATTTCGAAGGGATGATCAAACAGTGCGATGAAACCCTTGTGAAGAAGATAGGCGAGAAAGTAGAAAATGGTGAAACCCTTTCTCACTATGGAGTTTCAGATAACTTATGTTGAAGAAGTCGCTCAGTTCTACGTGAATGTTGAAGTTCACGATGAGGGCATCAAGTCCTCTATTCACGGAAAGGAATTTACGATCACTGCTGAGGATCTAGCGGAGCATTGTTTGCTGCCGTCGAAAGGAGTGCCGGAGATATTGGAGGCTGATGTCAACTTGGCTGCTGCATGGAAGGAAGTGGCCAAACCTGATGGGCTGTCTTCGCGAAGGTTGTCTACCACAATAAGAAGGCTTAAGAGAAGGAAGATTACCACAAGTTGCTGGATATTGTTGCCAAGTGTGTAGACATCAAATTAGGAAGCTTTAATCAGATGTCCAAAACTAAGTTGATCGTGATGGCTGTGATCATGGAGGAGAAGAAGATAAACTGGGCTGAGTTTGTATACAGCAGACTCTGCAAAAATGTTGGAAATAAGTCTTTCAAGGAAGATGGGTCGTTCGGAGGGTCCTTGGGGTATGGCCTTGTTATTGGCCGGCTGATGGAGCTGAAAGGAGTTCCACTTCGACATGGAAAGGCATTCCATGTCAACAAGAAAATGTTCGATCAAATCTTTCGGGAGCTCGAGAAGAGCTTATGCGAGGAGCGGATACGGTGAGGGGGAAACAGTGACCCTGAGGAAACAACTGTTGTCTCCCCTTCCAAGAAGAAAGCTGCCCCTGCAGTGGAAAAAGAAAACTATTGCGTCGGCCGAAAAAAAAACAATCGCACTGCCCTGCAAACCGTCACCCGCCACAACCGAGTCACCCCCTGCTGCGGTGAGAAGGAACCTCAAATACCTTCTCCCGTTGTCAAGAAGAAGAGGACTGACAAGTCAAGAAAGCCAGCTCCTCGAGAAAAGAAAGTAGCACCGCCCCTGCGCCAGGACTCGAGGAAAGCGTATCCAAAACCAGAAATTCCTCTGGTGAGGACCAAAAGAAGAAGACTCTTCAAGCGTTGAGCTTGAGAAAATAGTGAGTCGCCACTCACCGAAACAGATCAAAAACAAATGGAGAAGTAGAGTCTCCGAGATTATTGATGAAACCGCCAAGTCTGTGAGGCCGATCAGCGAGGCAAGTCGAGACCAGTTGTGGACAGACCAAGCGAGGAACAAGTAACAACCGAGACAGCTAAGTCTCGATGAGACCGGGTTGTGTCTCCGCCCACGGCAGATCTTTGCGAGGGTGAACAACGACAAGCTATGCTACCCCCATTCCCCGAGACCGGAGGACAACACAAAAATGATGATTATGATGTGATCATGTTGTCTCCACCATATCCGGACTTCCAAAATCGTCATGAGAATGGAGAAAGTGGAAGTTGAGTCACTCTAGGTGCGGTTTGAACATCCGAGTTTATTGAGGAGGAAGAGGAACTCTTCGAGGTTCCTTGAAGTTGATCTGATCTTTGCAAGCCCTTGATGAGGATAATCGCCTCAACATGCTGCAAATTCGAAAGGAGAACGAACAGGTTAGGGCAACAGAGGAAGCAGAGGCTCGTGAGAAAGCCGGTATTTGTCTTCTAACTGGAACCACCGATCATACTCATCCACATCTTGACATACTTTCAGAGAGTGATGAAGATTTGGACCTCTTTCTTCTTTGCGCGATAGAAGAGCTAGAAACACAAAACCATGCGGGAATCGAGAATAATGCATGAGCAACAAGCGATGGAAGGACCAGGAGAGTCTTCCAAATCACAGCTGGAAATTGACCCTATGGGAGTGGTGCGATGGAGTGCAATCGTTGTTCTGCGACCACTCCCCCAGCTCACTCTGAGAAAGGTTCTAAGGGTAATGGCGATGAAACTAGGATTTTGGTGACCCAAGTCGACCCAACCCCTATTGAAGGTGTCTTACCACCTGCCCCAACGGCTGAACACTCAAAGGAAAACAGTAGGGAGTTTGGAGAAAAGTGACCCCAATCAAGTCACTCACCGGTGTGCCACCGAGGAAACTCCCTCCACCGAGCTAGGTCGGAGGTTGCTTTGCAAATGACTCCACAATGAATCTAGGAGGCGAAGTGGAGAAGGAAAAAGAAAAAGAAACACAACATTGTCATTTGAAGAAGCTCGGACGATTGAGACTGTCTCAGTCAAGAAATGCCAATCGCTGCTCAGCCGAGGGCGATGCTAATGCGGTTGAGGCACGGGATGGATCTACCCGGGAGTTAACACTGGGAAATGAAAGTGCAATTCACGGAGTTGAGGCTCACTGTGGATGCCACCGTCGAAGACCCCAGGACAGTGAGTGCAGCCGAAGGGAATGTCCAGGCCTTGCTGCAGTTGAGGAAGCTGCGGGAGAGTGCAAGACCTACGGGAGGTTGAGATTTCCCGGGGTAAAGAGCGAAAGCCAGAACATCCCTCCGTTATCATCGATGCATCCGAGAAGGAGATAAGTGCCCTTCACGATTCCCAAGACAACCCTGATGTAACTTTTCTGGGATCTGAAGATGAAGATGAAGCTGAGTCATCCCCTGTTGAAAGTCCAAACGACTCCATTGAGGATGTTCTTCCCAGCACGAGTAAACCAGAATTCAAGGCTGCTCGTCAAAAGTTCAATTTTGATGATGAGCCACCCCTTCAAGTCTCATCATCGTCCGATGACGCTACTGATACGGCCGAGGACCAGACAACTCAAAAGGAAAAACTAGCTGAGACCGACGAAGCTCTTGAAACAGCTGAGGCTCAGCCACCTGGGTCCATACCGCAATAGACCCCAACTGAATCATAGTCAATTGCGCAGACTCCCAAAGTTGCAGCAGAATCGACTCAACCGGGCACATCACGGCCACAAGTCACAGTTGAACATATTCCCTATGTCCGTGATGATGCTTTTGAAGAAACATTTCCCTTCTCACTGGAGCTGCCTAATCTTGATGAAGAATCAACTAGAGATCAACGACGTTCCATAAACCTGAACCCATCATTCCAACAGATACAGCAGACTTTGACTTTGATGCTACTTGGCCACCGAGACAGTGACGACAAATGAGGTTGGAGAAGTTTTCAAGGCAATATTTGCGGAGATAGAGAAGATGGAAAGGCACCAGGCCTCATTAGATATGCGGCTGGATAACTAAGATGCTAATCTTACTGTTGATCTGCGTGGAATAATAGTCAAGATCCGGGAATGGTGGCAACAACAACAAACAATGCGTGTGGAACAGGTTCGATATTTCAAGCATTGTACAATAAGATGCTAGTCCGGGAGCGCTGATAATCTTGACATGAAGAATAGGATGCAAGAAAATATTGATAGAATGCATACCTCTCATACAAATTTCATCGAAATGGAATTGAAAAATTCACCTTCTTATGGCTGAAATTTCATCGAAAAGAACTTTCGCATACTCCGTAGCGAAGAGACACTCGATGCCATTTCATGCTTCTTGCATGTTTCCGGGGGTTCCTCTCTCCTTTGATGATGCCATAAAGGGAAGAGGAATACTAAAGACGTTGATGAATTCAAGAAGGGCACTCGGAAAAGACATCCGAGGATACTTGAGAAAATCAATTGACCAAGGTTCAAAAGACACTTTAATGGTTGCTTGATTGGGAAAAAGGCCTCAAGTCGCGTTCCAACACTCTCTCGTGCCCATGTATGCGAAAAAGAGGAAAATAGTAGAAGCGAGATAGCGGAGATTGAAAGAAAAATGGATGCCGTGCGATGGACATCGGCGATCAAGAAGGCATTCGGCCAGGAAAAGAGACATTGATGCCATTTGGGCGTTGGAACCGAAGGATCTGTTGATGAATCTCGCATCCGTACTTGAGAATATGACCAAGGCCACTCTTGTATTGGGAAAAAGGCCTCAAGTCTGGAAAAGGTGAAGAAGGCCCCTTGTCACTCTGCTGGTCACTCTACAGGAAGACACACCACACCCGAGGAAGAGGTAGAAGCGATGGAGGAAGAGGTTTCAAACCTAGACCTCTACCCACAAACATCGAATATATAGATCCAGGGAAGAAAAGAGGGATCTATTGGGGTTTGGGTTTGTGAAGTAGCCAACATGCAAGTGGCCAAGAACAATGCTGAATATGTAAAGAGAATCAAAGAAGAAAATCGAAGACAAACTCAGCTGTGGGAAGAGAGACAAGAAAGGAAAAGAAAAGATGAAGCTGCCAGAAGAGCCTATGAGAAAAAAAGCGACTCAAGAAGAGAAAAAGAAAAAGGTCGAAGAAGACAGCAGGCGATGAAGAAAGAAGGAGGCAGCGAAGGAGATGAAGTGTTGCTATCCACCCCTTCATGTAATTTACTATTGTAAATGCATAAGTATGTAAGTCTTCTGTACATTAAATAAGAAATCTGTAATTTCTCTATTTTTGCGTAGACATAGATGTTTGCTCTGATACACTTTGTAAACAGCTGTAAAGGACAAGAATGTTATGATAATAAAAAGATTGATTCTACGCATACATTCTCTCTTCTTGCACTACTGTGTATGTATCTTTGATGCTTACATTTTTGCATGCATGTTTTAAGTTTTGGCATCATAAAAAAGGGGGAAATTGTTGGCAAATTTATTGTTTAGATTTTGATGAATGCCATGTAAAACTTAGACTAGAAAGTTGGCACCCCATTTTCTTTGTATTTTGCATTGTAATAGATAGGGCTGTACGAGCTGAGTCAAGTCAGCTATGCCTGGATATGCAAGAAGTCAACTGGAGGCTAAAATGATGACTCCACTGTGAAGCAGCTGAGTATGGCAAGAAGGAGAAGTCAAGAACTCGACTGAAGGAGTATCAGCTGGATACAGCTGTGAGAAGTGTCAGTCAAGTCAACTCAAGACAGCCAAGTCAAGTTGAAGTGACAGATGAGTCTTTCAATGATTGGGAGCTGACTCGAAGTCACGTGGGGAAGTTAAGGAACTGCAGTAAAGTCAAGACAACTGAAAAGAGTCCGTTGCACAGAAGTCAAATAAGTTACTTGAATAAGTAATACTTCCATGCTGCAATATTCTAAAGTGCCAAGTCCCAGAAGCGTGCAAAAGGAATAAACCAATGGGAAGCACTACACCTGTGTCAGGCTCTGAAAAGCTGAAGGCTCATTTAATACGAGGTAATGTCAATTTTAAGGACTGCAACAAAACAAGCCAACGACCACTAGTGTCTTTTGAAAATCAGCCTATCTCTTCAACGGGCAGATTTTTGAAAGAGCACTATAAAAGGCTGAGGAATCACTTTGAGAGGGGTTACGAACCACGAACATTCAAGTTATCATTCGAGTGTAACTTTGTAAAATATTCTCAAGTTATTCAAGCAAATCCTCAAGCCTAAACTTGGAAGGAAATCAATCCAACACCAAGCTGTGAAGGAAAGACAACTTCAAACTGTTGAAGAGGAAACTTTTGAAGAATCAAAAGGGTCTACATTCCAAAGAGGATTGTAGAAAGGTTCAAGGTCGAACCGGTCTCAAGTTATTGGAGGGCTTCATGATCAAATCCAAGAAGCTTGAGCAAGTGAGTAGTAGCAAAGCACTTTTGCCCCTGTGAAGAAGAAGGCTGAGTCGTGCGAGAAGCCGCTATGTGACCAAGGCATCTCGGTGACCGAGTCCCAAAGGATCAAGTCACCGTGTGATCAAGACTTATATCGGACTAATAACCACTTTGTACTGATCAATACTTAGTGGATTCCTCCGGGAGTTGGAGAAGAGAGGATTAGAAGAATTACCCCATCTTGAACCTCTATAAAATTTATTGTGTCATTTACATTTTAGCATGTACTTACGCATATTATTTAATATCTGTGATAATTTGCTATCCAATTGATAATTAACAAAGTGCTAAAACCAAGTGTTAAAACAAACTTAAACCAAATTCAAGGGTGTTAAGTCTTCCATGAAGATCTTATCACAACCAAGTTAAGTATAAGACTAAACAATGAGTTATTCTATCAACAAATCGATTCAGTCGTTGAGTGGCTAACTCTGCTTTGGTTACCTAACTTAGCCGCCCATCAAGGACTTAGGTTGTGAAATTAACTCGAATAATTTTAAAAGGACTAAATCGAAAAGTTGGTAAGGTTTATTCAACCCCCGTTTCTAAACCTTACACTCACCCCCTTGGGACCTACGGTGTGAATGCACGAGTGATCAGCCGGTCCCATTTTTCCATTAATTCTGGCTCATCAAAGGTGAGTCCATAAGCTAATAGGCTATTTGGATCTGGTGACGCACGTGCGGCGGCGGCCCCCCATCCTCGTCTACCTCTGTTCGGTTGGTTCCTTAGTTCAGCCATTAGTTTAGATGAGTACCTGGCAAAACAATCATGAGAATCCGTTCGTGCCAAGTAAAACAAGAAAACCGATGAATATATACAACAATCCAACAAAGACATAGTGTCTCATCTCAATAATTTAATCCACAATTAAGCTTTCAACTCAATTGCCAATATAATTGCTTTGAGAATCTTAGCCACTAACACCCTATATAATCTAGCTCATGTATAATCCATCAAGCAATCAACCCAAAATCATCCTAATTCATCAACCCACAAGGTGTTCGATAAAATGCCCAATAGAAAATTTCAATTAAATTCATGGCAAAAGTATCAAACAAGCATCATATAGCAACTCTAATTCATAATCCTCAAGAAATTAGAAATAAAAAGTGCAATTCATACCTTAAATCTCGAGAATTTGAAAAGAGTTGAAGTTTGAAAACCCTAGGTGCTTACTACCCCAATTCTTGCTTCAAAGCAATTTTCACAAGTGTAATTCGTGTTAGGGTAGTGTGGGAAGTGATTTGGAATGATAATCTAGCAAGAATTTTGTAAAAAATTGAGGGGGGGTTCGTCTCTTGTATGTCTGCGCGCGAGGGCAAGATGAATTTGTGTGAAAAAAATACCCCCCTGCGCCTGTTTTAAGCTTCAGCAGAAAAGAGCACGGGCGTGCTCATATGGCACGGGCCGCCCGTGCTAGGGGCTGAAGTCTCGACCCCAAAAAGCCCTGGGCACCGCACGAGCGTGCGCTATGCTCACGGGTTGCCCATGCGGGGTGCCGAAGTTCATAACCCAAAGTCACATTACCCGGCACGGGCGGGCGCAATGCGCCGGGCTGCCCCGTCTTACCGCACTACAACTCGTTTTTTTTTTTTGAAAAATTGGGAAAACTTCTAACCTATGAAAGCAATTAAATCCTAACTTAGAAAAAAGAAAAAAACAAACCAAGAAAACATGGGAAGAAATAAAATAGCAAAACCATTAGGTTGCCTCCCAACAAGCGCTAAATTTAACGTCTATAGCTTGACGTCTGTTTAGTCGATCACGGCTCTAGCAAAGTGAGGCGTGTCACCTCTTCCTTTTGATCCCGACTCAAGTAATGTTTAATCCTCTGGCCATTTACCATGAACGTCTTCCCATCTCGGCTCAACAACTCCACTATTCCCGGAGGATTTAACACCTTCTTTATCACAAACGGCCCCGACCATCTAGACTTAAGTTTTCTCGGAAAGAGTTTAAGACACGAGTTAAACAAAAGGACTTGTTCACCCGGTAAGAACTCTCTCTTCTTTATCATTCGATCGTGCCATCTTTTTGTTCGCTCCTTGTGAATCTGGGAATTTTCATATGCTTCATCCCTGAATTCCTCCATCTCATTTAAGTGCAAGAGCCTCTTCTCACCCGCTGCTTGGAAGTCAAAATTTAACTTCTTCACGACCCAAACGCCTTATGCTCCAATTCGACGGGCAAGTGACACGATTTCCCGAATACTAAGCGATCGGTGATGTGCCCAATGGTGTCTTGTATGCGATCCGATATGCCCATAACGCGTCATCTAGCTTCATGGCCCATCTTTGCGATTTATATTTACCGTCTTCTCCAAAATCTGCTTTATCTCGCGATTGGCTACATCTGCTTCCCCGTTTTCTTGCGGATGGTATGCTAATGCCACCTTGTGTTTTACCCCATACTTCGCAAGTAAAGTGCTCATTAATTTATTCACAAAGTGTGACCCCCGTCGCTAATCAAAGCTCTCGGGGTTCCAAACCGAGTGAATATATTTTTTATCAGGAATTTGAGCACTACTCGTGCATCATTGGTCTGTGCCGAAATTGCCTCAACCCATCGAGATACGTACTCCACTGCAAGTAGAATGTATTGGTAACCCGACGAAGATGGGAAGGGGCCCATGAAGTCAATCCCCCACACATCGAAGAGCTCGACCTCCATCACATTTGTCATGGGCATCTCATGTCATCTCGAGATGTTCCCCATCCGCTGGCACCTATCACACTGTTGTACAAATAGATAGCAATCATTAGATAACGTAGGCCAGTATAAACCACTTTGCAATACCTTAGCCGTCGTGCGTGTCGGACCGAAGTGTCCCCCGGAAGGTGAAGAATGACACTGTTGTAGAACTCCCTCCCACTCTTCTTGAGGCACACATCATCGAATGATGGTGTCAGCGCACCTCTTAAAGAGCAAAGGGTCATCCCATATTTAGAACTTGACGTCATGGAGAAATTTCTTCTTTTGATAAGATGATAAATCCGGAGGCAAGACCCTGCAACCAAATAGTTAACAAAATCTGCATACCATGGGAATTCAGCTTGTAACATCAAAAGTTGCTCATCGGGGAACTCCTCCTTAATTACCTCCGTGTCTCCTTTTTCCTCCTTGTATTCTAGTCTGGACAAGTGATCGGCTGCTACATTCTCGCAGCCCTTTCTATCTCGAATCTCCACATCGAATTCTTGTAACAAGAGGATGCACCGAATTAGTCTCGGTTTGGCATCCTTCTTGTCGAATAGATATTTGATTGCCGCGTGGTTGGTGTGGACTATCGTCTTAGTTCCAATCAAGTAAGACCGGAACTTGTCGAATGCAAACACGATTGCCAGTATTTCCTTCTCAGTGGTGGTGTAGTTTTGTTGGGCGCTGTCTAACGTTCTGCTTGCATAGTAGATGGCTCTGAACATCTTTTCTCTTTTCTGACCCAAAACAGCCCCAACTGCAAAGTCGCGGCATCACACATTAGCTCGAAGGGCTGACTCCAATCCGGAACTACTAGAATTGGTGATGTCACCAAAGCCTTCTTTAGAATCTCAAAAGCCTGCAAACAATCATCGGAAAAATTGAAAGTAGTATTTTTTTCTAATGACTAACTTAAAGGTTTAGTGATTTTAGAAAAGTCACAGACAAACCTTCTATAGAATCCGGCATGCCCCAAAAAGCTTCCAATGGCTTTCTCGTTTGTTGGAGGTGGGAGTTTCTCAATTGCCACAACCTTCGCTCTATCAACTTTCAAACCTGCAGAAGAGACTCTGTGGCCTAAAACAATGCCATCTCGTACCATGAAATGGCACTTTTCCCAATTTAAAACAAGGTTAGTCTCCTCGCATCTCTGCAAAACTAGAGAAAGGTTATCCAAGCAATGATCATATGAATCTCCAAATACAGAAAAATCATCCATAAAAACCTCCATTATTTTCTCAATGAATCATGGAATATAGCCATCATGCATCTTTGAAAAGTAGCGGCCGCGTTACAAAGTCCGAATGGCATTCTACAAAATGCAAATGTACCATAGGGGCATGTAAAGGTCATCTTCTCTTGGTCCTTCGGGGCAATCATGATCTGATTATACCCGGAATAACCATCGAGAAAACAATAGTAATCATATCCCGCCAAACGATCAAGCATCCTATCAATAAAGGGAAGGGGAAAGTGATCTTTGCGAGTACCATCATTTAACTTCCTATAATCAATACAAATTTGCCACCCAGTAACTACTCTAGTCGCAATAAGCTCATCACTTTCGTTTCTCACTACCGTCATCCCCCCTTTCTTCGGCACCACTTGTACCGGCGTACCCAAGAACGTCGAAATAACATATATAATTCCAAAGATCTAACCATTTTAAAACTTCTTTTCTAACGACTTCTTGCATTATAGGGTTTAATCGTCTTTGATTTTGCACCGAAGGTTTATAGACATCTTCCATTCTAATCTTATGCATTACAATCGATGGACTAATGCCTTTTAAATTGGAGATTGACCAACCTATCGCCGACTTATGTTTTCTTAACACCCTAAGCAATTTATCGAGTTGAACTGAAGTTAAAAGAGATGATACGATTACCGGACTCGTGTTATTCATTCCAAGGAATGCATATTTGAGATGCTCGGGCAAGGGCTTTAGTTCTGGGTTCGAAATGGTTTCGTCGGATGGGCGCACGGGCTGCCCGTGCTGATGGGCACGGGTCGTGCCATCTTCAGGTCCTTCATCTTTTGTCTCGTCTACAGGCATGGGCTGCTCGTGCCATTTGGCACGGGCCGTGCCATCGTCGAATTTCTTAGGGCTTTCTTGACCCACGGCATGGGCTTGCCATGCCATTTGGCACGGGCGTGCCATCGTCGTTTTCTTTAGTTTTTCTTTCGCTTTATCGCATGACACAGGCGTGCTCAAGAGCACCGGCCGTGCGCCCTTGTAGAACTGACTCCCGTATGTTTTTCTGCGTGTGCGCGCCTCTTGCGCTCCTCGGTAGTTCTTGCATATTATCCAAAGCACAAACGCAATCATACAAGTCTTGGTTATCAATATCAATGGTCATGTTCGATGTTGAACACGAATGTGTCAAACCAAACTCCAAATTATCCCTAAACAATGTATGATCCGCATACTCATCGATGCAAGATTCAACTACGTCAATGAAATTACAATGTTCCACACCGTCATGAAATTGAAGTGCCTTATAGATAGTAAATAAAACATGCTCATCATTAACCCGTAACGTGAGCTCTCCCTTTTGCACATCTATTAAGGCCTTCCCCGTAGCTAGGAATGGACGCCCAAGTATCAAAGGGACGTCTTTATCCTCCTCCATATCCAGCACCAAGAAATCCACAGGGAATATGAATTTATCCACTTTGACAAGTACATCCTCGATGATTCCCTTTGGATATGTGAGTGATCGGTCCGCAAGTTGTAGGGTGACCGTAGACGGCTTCACCTCTCCCAATCCAAGTTGCCTGAAAATAGACAAGGGCATTAAATTAATACTCGCTCCTAAATCACAAAGTGCTTTCTTAAAGAAAACATCACCAATAGCACAAGGGATAGTGAAACTCCCTGGATCTTTTAAATTATGTGGTAGTTTCCTTTGGATTATTGCCTTTGCACTCCTCCCCGCATTCTTCCGCCATCCTTCAAGAATTTAGCGTAATTGGGCATCTGCTCCAATGCGTTTGCAAAAGGAATGTTAATATGCAGTTTCTTAAAAATATCTAAAAACTTAGCAAATTGCGCATCTAACGTTTTCTTTTGAAAACGTTGGGGAAAAGGAAGGGGAATAGTAAGTTTAGGAATATCGGGGTTAGAGGAAGATTTAAGCTTCTCAACCCCTTTTTGTTCAGCACGATGATCCTCAACTCCTTCCTCGGCCTCAACCTCGCCATTTGCCTCAGTTTCTACATCTCCTGGCACATCAATCGCCGTTTCAGCAGGGCGCACGGGCAGGCCGTGTGGTGGTGCACGGGCCGTGCCGTCTTGCAATTTTTTAGAATTTCTGGTATTTTCGGCCCCTCATATTCCGTTCCACTTCTCAAACGAATAGCTTTACACTATTTCTTTGGGTTTATCTGAGTGTTGCTCGAAAATTGGCCTTTCTGATGCTGCCCACCAATAATCGTAGCTATTTGACCAATTTGGGTTTCAAGATTCTTCATCTGAGACCCCAATTGGGTGACATGGTTTTCGATTTTATCCATCTTTGCCTCATCCTTGTTGAACATGTCCCTCGTCTCACTCATAAACGAGGTGAACATATCCTCCGTGGTTGGCTTAGGATCTGCAGTAATAACACCGTTTGTCACATTAAACCCCGGTGGTGGTTGCATCACGTTCTTTGTGTTTGCGTAGGAGAAGTTCTCGTGGTTTCTCAAGCCCGGATGGTAATGAGTGGGATTTTGATTGTTCCAGAAATTGTTGAAATTCCGGTTATTCACATAGTTTGCTTCCTCTATCAGATCTAGAGGAACTCCCCCATTACTTGCACCCACGTTTTCCTCATTTGCCTTTGTCAAGGCACTTAATTAGTTCGTCAGTACGACCATCCGGGTACATCAACTCCTTAATCGGGTCGAATCAGACACTTCGGCTACTCTTTTCACATTAGTCCTTTCGGAGGGCCACTGATAGCTATTCATGGCCATCTCCTCTAATAAGTTGAACACATCCTCCGAAAACCTCGCAAGTAGCGCGCCCCCTGCTGCAACATCCACAAACGATCTAGTCTGTCCCATCAACCCATTGTAAAATAAACAGAGTTGTTGATCCTCAGGAAATCCGTGCTGCGGGCACCTCCTCAACAAATCCCGGAATCTCTCCCAGGCCTCGTACAAAGGCTCAGAGTCAAACTGCTGGAATCGAGTGATCTCGCTTTTAAGATGTAGTGTCTTGCTTGGTGGGAAATATTTGAACAAAAACCTCGACTCGGCTTATCCCAATTATTCACACTCCCCACGAGTTAGGGTGCTGGCAGTTCCTAGCCTTATCCCTTAAAGAGAAAGGAATAGGCGAAGACGTATAAAGATCATCAATCACCCCATTCATCTTGATAGTATTGCAAATCAGTATGAAATTCGCAAGATGAGAGTTGGGATCTTCGG
This sequence comes from Rehmannia glutinosa, assembly GCA_016081115.2. NCBI lineage: Eukaryota > Viridiplantae > Streptophyta > Magnoliopsida > Lamiales > Orobanchaceae > Rehmannia > Rehmannia glutinosa. The sequence continues at coordinate 65,623,761 of CM071925.1, forward strand.
ATGGGAAACCCCAACCGATTAAGTGCACCATCGATATCATTCTTTGGCTTGACTCAAAATTATTCGCATTGATTGGGACATTGGCAATTCCACCATAGTTGCGATTGATTGGGTGAAAGTAATCGTGAATCGCCTGCTGTTGGACTGTCGGAGCCACTGGAACCTCTGGTATTGGTAACTCGACATTGACCCTGTTGGCCTGGTTGTTACCTCCATTTTCGCCCCCATTATTTCCTCCATTGTTACCTTCTACGTCTGCCATAGTCTGTTCTTGTTGTCTTTCTGCCCGTTTTGTAGCCGCACGATTCCACCTAGCAAAAGCATCAACCTCCGGTATGAACGGTGCTAATTCTCCTTGCTTCGAGCGAGTGATCATGCACTACCTGAACCAACTAAAGAAAACAAGTCAACCACAGTAAAAGTAAAATTAAACAACAAACTAAAAAGAAAAGAAAAAAAATGTCTAGATTAAGAATAGTTCTATTTATCGCAATATCAGTACTAAAAATTTGATTAATCCCCGGCAACGGCGCCAAAAACTTGTTCGCCTATTTTTTTTAGCTTCACCGCAAGTGTACGGATTAGTTTATAGAATAGGGTTTGCAAGGTCGAATCCACAGGGATTAATAAATTAATGTACTAAGTATTGGATTATAATAGCCCTATTTTTATCTAAACGATCGAACTGTGATGGATTGGTTTTGTTAATACTAAAGCAGAAATTAATCCTAAAATAACAAAGCAAAGAACGATTGAAAGATCAAGGATGAATTGATGGATTCCTGGGTTATGGTTTGATTAATATCCCACTTTTATTCTCGGATTAATCAAACCAAGTTAAATGTATTCTTCTCTATAGATCAATCACCAATGTAATTCACCCTCTCTCTCGAGATGTATGTAAAAGCGTTGATTGGAATATCTATGCTAGCATCTCTACTCAACATGAGATATCCAACTACCAAAAGTTCAAAAGATTATAAGATCTCACAAATATTCACAGACTTCTCAATCATGCAATCTATTTGTGTCAAGTACTCAAGATCTGGTATTGAAACTCATCGGTTAGAATTATGAATCAATACATAAAACAAGTTTAGATCAAAGGCCTTTTGATAAAACAAGAATTAAAGCAAAGTACTTGAATAGAGAAAGAAAGCATCAACTTCAATTATCCTTAATCATCAAAAAAATTGTTTATTAACCTACTCCCAAACCCGGGAATCACAAAGATCTTGGCTAGACATTGAAGATAAACAATTCATAGACAAATTATTCATAATCAAATTCTAACTAATTGAAATAACGATACGATGGAATGAGTGACTCGGGGATGATGACGATCTCTCGATCTATCTTCAATCCTCGAAGGTGTGGTTGCGGTCTTGATCGATCTCTCCAAGTATCTGGTGGAAAACTGCTCTTTTCTCTGGTTTCTAGGGTAAAAATCAGCGTCTCCCTGTTTGTGGCCGCCCCGGGTCTATTTGTACTTCGTTCGGGTCGAAACCTAGTTGAAAATGGATTAACCTCTATTTTTTCTGCAGAGGAGCACGACCGTGCCCCTTTGGCACGCCCAGCCCGTGCTGGGTGCCGCATGGATTGTTCATCTTTCTGAAGAGATCACGGGCGTGCCCATATGGCACGGGCTTCCCGTGCTATAGGTCGAACTCTTATTCTTCAGGTATGGGTTGAGCACGGGTTGTGCTAGGGGAGCACGCCCTGCCCGTGCTCACCTGTAACATCAAGCACTTGGCTATTTTCTTCCATTTTTCGCCCGGTTCATCCGACTTCTTCTCGATTCGACTCCAAACTTCGTCTTTTACCTCAAGTACTGGCGGTTGCAATGCTCCGAATTGTTGCCAAAATGCTACAATTACAGATAAATTCCTACAAAACGAGCAAAGCGTAATCCTTTTCCACAAAACAGGAATAAAACCCCATTTACTCATATAATGCATGCATATCAATACATTCTAGCCAATATTAAGCCCATAATACATGCAAAATACAAGTCAATCACCGATCTAATTTAGGGTTTCATATCCCTTAAAAATATGTCCGTACCGAACTGAATTAGGGTTTTCCCCACCTCTTTGTTTCCCACCTATTTGTGTCACAAGGACGTCCTTTTAGCTGACAAGACGTCCTTTCATCTCCCGAGGTCATACATGGATCGTTGGATGAGATTTGAATCAAGGGCGGTGATCATCTTCCCCATTCACCTCTTCTTATATAAGACCAAGTAAAAAAGGGGGACCATTTCATTTCTAGCAAAACACAAATTCCCCACACTCACTAAGCGATTTCCGACGTGCTCTAGGCGATTTTCGGCGATATTTTCCAACGGTGCTCCTCCGTTCTCCTCTTTCAGTTTCTCTTTCTTAGGTACACTCTTCCCTTTCCTTTCTTTTTACTTATTTTTCCTTTCAAATAATGGCCTCCTCTTCCACACACTCCGATACTTACTTGACCGATCTAGTGAGATGGTCAGAGGATGCGGATACCCAATATAGGGAAGATCCTCCCAAACTTTTAGATCCCGAGGCTACGGAATCGGACTCCTCTTTCGAGAGGGACCGATCTCCTATAGAAGTTAGTAAACCCAACCCTTTGGCACCTCCCGAGGTGGACCATGGATTTTCTTACTCAGTTGCCACCACCGTGTCTCTCTATAACATCCGTTGGAATGCAAAGATCCCTCTTGGCTTCAAACTAACTCTACCGAGCTACACAGATTGGCCATACCGACCTCCTTCGGGATGTCTTTCCTTCTTTGTAGGCCAATTAGATGGGGGCCTTAGGCTCCCTATTCATTCATTTTTTTCTGACGTCTCTTCTATGTACAGTATCCAACTAAATCAACTGACCCCAAACTCATTTAGAATCATCTCGGGCTTTTTAATAATCACAAAGTTCTTGTCTATAGATCCCTTTCCCGAGCTCTTCTGTGCCTTTTTCCAAGTTAAGTCCTCCTCCCCGAAGGGTTTGTTCTACATCACTACCCGCAATGAGACCAACTTCTTAGGGAAGTATCCGACCTCTAACAAGTTTTGGAAAGATCGGTATTTTCTTATAACTCCTCCTGAGCCCTGGTATTTTCCTCACAAGTGGATTTGGTCTCTTCTTCCCCAACAAAAACATGACCCCAAGAAGTGCTCTCCCGAGCTATAAGGCCTTATTCAAAAACTAATTGTTGTTAGGTATGATCTCTCTCAAATCATAACTTCTTCCCTCCTTTCCTACTCGGGAGTTAGCTCTGAGGCCATTCCCCTTCCTCAGGACATCGGTATGCATCCTTTCTTCTCAACACTTAAAATAATTTTTATACTTGTCTTCTAAACTTGTTTTTTATTTTTGCAGGCATAATGCTATCCCGAGCTGTTGCCCAAAAGGCTGAGGCCCGTAAGAAAGTGAGCTCTCTGGCCCGAGCTTCCTCCTCCCAGACAGGCGGAGTAATTGTGGGCCTTCCTGTATCCGGGTCCCGATCTCCTCGTACCATTCGGCCCGATTCTGCCGAAGACATTCTGGCTGAGCTTTCAGATCCCAGCAGCCGACCCGTTCCCATCAGCTCCCGACGTGGTTCTTCTGACACCGAGTTTCCTTCTCCCAAAAAGACTCGCGTAGGGACTAGCTCGGGAGAGCGTGAGATAATTTGGAGCCATATCGACACTCCGAACCAAACATGGATGACTGGTAACTCCATCCTCAAGAATACGAACCCTGTGCTGGTGGCCCAATACATCCAGGGCCACTGCCCTTATCTCGACCGAGCCATTTTAGACAAGCTCTCGGATCCCGAGCTGGTGAACTCCTTCTGCAAAGACCATGCCCGAGATCACGTCAAACTCTGTCGCTCTCATTGCCCGAGCTCGAGTGGGCTTTGCGATCCAGACCGCTTGTAAGGGGAGCTCGAGGCCCTTAAAAAGGACAAAAAAGCAAGGCAAGAGAGGCAAAGGCTGGCCGAGGTGCTCGAGCTCAAAGATAAGCTTCTCGGAGTTGAGCGTTCTATTGCCAATTCGAGCTCAAAGCCAAGGAATTGGACAAAGAGAATGCCACCCTTAAGGCGCCGAATCAAGGATGGGATAGTACATGCTCGGGAAGAAGGGATCCGGATCGGTCGATGCGATTTCTTCAAGTCTCGAGAGGAAGCTGCAAGCTCGGTCGGCGCTGGTTAAGTGTTTCGAGCTCGGAGGAATTTATTGACATCCTCTCCAGGTTAAGAAGTGTTTCACTTTTGAGCTCGGAGGAATTTATCCCTGACATCCTCTCTCATGCAAGACCCCGAGTGATCTTTTCCAAGGTTGCTAATGAAGTAAACCTGACTTCACTTTTGATCAAGCCGAGCTACAACTTTCGGGGAAAGGGATATCTCCCTAGATCGGGAATTGGACCCCGAGCTCTCATGCAAGACCCTTTGAGGGCTTTGTCTTTTCATTCAAGGTTGCCAATGAAGTAAACCTTTCTTAATTTTATGCTTGATAAGGTTTTTGTCAACTTTTGTAACTATCCCGATCGGATGACTCCTCTTTGTAATTTTCGAGATAGTATTAATTCACCTCAATTTTGATCCCATCTTTTATTGCCAGCCTATCGTGCAAGTGTTTGGAGGATTGGATCGAGCCGAACTCAAGAACTTGCTCTCAAACCTTTTTTTGGAGATCTTCAAGCTCATGTTCTCAATCCCAAACGGAGGATGTCATTCAAGAAACTTTTCCCATTTTTGGAGGACAAGTTTTCAAGCTCGAGCTTGACTTGCCTGGGCCGTGCCGAAGTGTTTGAGCCCGAGCTCCAAAAACTTGCTCAATTTTTCCGATTTTTGGAGGACAAGTTTTCACTATGCTTGACTTGCCTCTGCGGATCTTATATTGCGAGTAATTTTTATAATTGTCTCGATCCTGGGATTTCAAAAAAAAGAAATTGCATCATTACATCATTTGAATTCCTACGGATAATATTTTTTCGATTGCTAACATTCCATGCCCGAGGTAGTTTCTTCCCATTCAAACTCTTCTAACTCGTAAGCTCTTCCAAACCCAAGACTTTGATCACCCGAAGTGGGCCTTCCCAGTTTGGGTCCAACTTTCCTTTGTTTTTACTCGCATCAGCCCTCCTCAGAACCAGATCTCCTACTTGGAAATTTCTCTTCATCACCTTATTATTGTATCTTTTATTCCTTTTCTTTCTCTTGCCCTTTTCATCTGTAAAAAGGCCATCTCTCTTTTTTCATTGACCAAATCTAGAGCCTCGCGTGTCAACATCTCATTCTCTTTCTCCTCAAATATCTGGATTCTATGGGTTTCCATCCCGATTTCTGACGGTATCACTGCATCCATTCCATAAACCAAACTGAAAGGGCTCTCCCCCGTAGCCTCCTTTGGGTTCGTTCGATAAGCCCATAACACTGAGCTCAGTTCTTGCACCCAAGTTCCTTCAGCTCTTTCCAATCTAGTCTTGAGTCCTTATACCAGAATTCTATTAGTCACTTCCACTTGACCATTAGTTTGTGGATGCGCCACCGATGTGAAACGCTGATTAATTTTCATCTCTTGGCACCAAGCCTTGATGCTAGCTCCACTAAACTGTGTTCCATTATCCAAAACAAGGACCCTATGCACTCCAAATCGGCACACAATGTTTTGCCAAATGAACTTCATCATCACATCCTCAGTAATTCTTGCTAAAGCCTCTGCCTCAACCCACTTACTGAAATAATCTATCGCCACCACCAAGAATTTACGTTGTCCCGATGTCGGGGGGAATGGCCCCACAATATCAATCCCCTACTTAGCAAAAGGACATGATGAACTCATTGTCATCAGCTCTCTCAGCTGGCTGATGTATAAACGGCGCATGTACCTGACACTTCTCACAAGCTTTCACTAACTTCTAAGCCTCGCTCTTTAGATACGGCCAAAAGTATCCAGCCCTCAACACCTTCTTGATCAGAATCCTAGCTCCCATGTGATTTCCACAACAACCTTCATGTATTTCTCCTAGCACATATTCTCCTTCTGTTTTCCCAAGACACCTCAGCAATGGCATCCCAAAACCTTTCTTATACAACTTTTCTCCAATCATGCAAAAACGAGTTGCTCGAATTTTCACCCGAGAAGCTTATTTCCTGTCTTTTGGGAGGGAACCCTTCTTTAGGTATGACATGATGGCGACCCTCCAATCATCTTCCTCCTCCAACGCTCCAACCTCAAGGCTCAAAGCGGAAACCTTTGCCTCGAGCAAAGTAATATGCCTCTCCGGGGCACATTCAGCCGAACTAGCTATTTTTGCCAAAAAGTCAGCCCTAGCATTTTCTTCCCGAGGTATTTGACAAATCTGTATCTTTCCTATCATTTTCTCCAAAGCCTTGTATGCATCCACATACTTCTTCATTCGTTCTTCCCGAACTTCAAATTCTCCCATGATTTGTTTATAGACTAATTGCGAGTCCAAATGGACCAGCATATTCGTTGCACCCATTTCTATAGCCATCCTAATGTCCTCAGATGAAAGCCTCATACTCGGCTTCGTTGTTGGAAAGTTTATAATCCAATCTCACTGCAAAATCACTTTCCACCCCCTCTGGACTTATCAACACGATGCCGGCCCCACATCCTGAGTTGGCCACCGAACCATCGACAAATAAAACCCATGCCCCTCCCTCACTTGGGGCTCTTGTCAATTCTTGCACAAATTCCGCCAAGGCTTGTGCCTTAATTGCTATTCTGCCCTGGAACTCTATCTCATATTCACTGAGCTCATAACCCAGTTCACCAGCCTACCCGCAACCTCTGGTTTGCTCAAAATCGACTTCAAAGGAAAATTAGTTCTTATCACAATCTTATGTGAAAGAAAATAAGGTCTCAGCCTTCTAGCCGTGGTTACAAGTGCTAATCCAGCCTTCTCAATCTCAGAATACCTGAGCTCCGCGTTCCTCAGCACCTTACTAACATAGTATACTGGGTTTCGAACCGACCCTTCTTCCAACAATCTTTGTACTAATCCTTGCTCTCCCACCAAAATGTATAAATACAAGGGCTCACGTGGGATTGGCTTAGTTAGCAAGGATAACTTAGCCAAATATTCTTTCAACTCTTCAAATGCCACCTGACATTCCTCATCCTAAGTAAATTTTCTAGACTTCCTCAACACTTTGAAAAATGGCAAACTTTGCTCCGCCGAGCGAGAGATGAATCTATTCAAAGCGGCCAGCTTTCCCGTCAAGCTATGCACATCCTTCATATCCCGGGGTGGGGCCATTTCTCTGATTGCCCTCACCTTCTCGGGATTAGCCTCAATCCCCTTCTCGGTTACCATGTAACCCAGAAATTTGCCCAACCTGACCCCAAATGCACACTTCTTTGGGTTCAGCTTCATTCGGTATTTTCTCAATGTTTCGAAAGTTTCTGCTAGATCTCTAGTGTGGCTCTCGGCCCTCACACTTTTCACCAACATATCATCAACATATACTTCCATATTTCGCCCCAACTGGTTTTGAAACATCTTATGTACCAACCTCTGGTAGGTCGCCCCGCATTTTTAAACCAAAAGGCATAACGACATAGCAAAAGGTGCCAAAAGAAGTAATAAAACTTACTCGCTTCTGGTCCTCCTCTGCTAACTTGATCTGGTGGTACCCCTGCGAAGCATCCATCATGCTGAGTAACTCGCATCCCGAAGTCGAGTCAACCAGCTGATCTATCCGCGGCAACGGGTAATAGTCCTTTGGGCAAGCCTTATTCAAATCTCGGAAATCCACACACATCCTCCAATCGTCCAGATTTTTAGGAAGTAGTACAACATTGGATAACTATTCTGGAAATTGTATCTCACGAACATGCCCGGCCTCCAACAGTTTCTGCACCTCCACACGCACAATCGCATCTTTCTTGGGGCCGAAATTCCTTTTCTTCTGCTTCACAGGTCGGTATGAAGGATTTATGTTCAACCGGTGCTCAGCTATGCTAGGATCGATACCCACCAATTCCTTGGCCGACCATGCAAACACATCTACATTCCTCCTAAGGAACTCAATCAGCTCCTCCCGCAGGTCTTCTCTGAGGTGGCTTCCAATTTTGGCGACTTTGCTAGAATCGCCAGGTACCAGTTCTATGGTTAACAATTCCTCGTTTAGCATGACATGCTCCACCGGGTCCTCATCTAATTTAATGAGCTTCTCCTTGCCTTTACCATCATCATGAGCTATTCCCCTCTCCGCTATCTGGAGACTTTCGACATACAACCTCCTTGCCATGTACTGATCCCCATCCACTTCTCCAACCTGGTCATCCACTGGGAATTTAATCTTTAAGTGGTACACTGACACAACTGCTTGGAAAAGATTAAGGGAAGGTCTCCCGATCATCACATTGTACGACGAAGGTGCATCAACCACCAGAAATTGCACCATCCTAATCTTCCTGTATGGTTCCTTACCCAAAGAGATGGGTAAAGTAACCATACCCAACGGCTGAATTGAGCCCCCCGCAAAACCGACCAAAGACGTATCCACAATCTCCAATTCCACTTGCAAATCCATCTGCCTATAGCATTCAAAGAATAGTATGCCCACAGAGCTACCTGTATCCACAAAGACTCTCTGGACATCGTAATTTGCTACGGTCGCCGTGATAACGAGAGCATCGCTATGAGGAGTTGCAATGCCTCGACTATCATTCGCCCAAACTGAATGTTTTGTCCCACGGACACCTGTTCATCCTCATCCGTTCTTGAGCACGCTCATCAGCAACGGCTCTCACATAGCTCTTCCTGGCCCGTCGCGAGTCTCCGCCATACGGACCCCCTATCACCATCTGAATCACCCCCTTCTGCGGCGGCGGTGGGGGGAGATCCCGCTCCTCACCCGGCTTCTTCTCAGGCTCCTGCCTCTGTTGGTAACTATTATTTCCCTTACGATAATTACCCTTAGACTTCCTCTTATCCACATATACAAACTCCTTCAGGTGACCTGTCTGGATCAACCTCTCTATCTTATCTTTCAAATGGGTACACTGATCCGTGGTGTGCCCATACTCGTTGTGGAACCTACAAAACTCTTTCCACTTCTCCTTCCTGGGTGTCTCGGCATAAGTTTTTGGCCATCTCAAATCTGGATGACGCTAAATCGCAATAAAAACATCCCCCTGGGGGGCCACCAGGGGTGTATATCTCTCATACCTAGGCCTCCCTCCTATCAGCTCAGCCTTGGGGGGGTTAGGCTTCTTACTGGGAGCTCTTTCATCTCTTTCATCTTTCTTCTCCTTTCTCTTACCCCCTTCTTCGCGCTTTATCCTCATGGCCTCCTCCAGATTAATATACTTTTCAGCCCTCGTCAGGAGCTCATCAAATGTGCGCGCTGGCTCTATCACCATGGATTCAAAGAAGTCACCATGATCAAACTTTGGGCCAGAGCATTAGCCAAGATATCCTGAGTCGCCGAGGGCACCTCCAACTTCGCCTCCGTAAACCTCTGGATATAACTCCTCAAACCTTCATCATCCCGTTGCTTGATGCTGAACAAAGTCAGCGGTGTTTTCTGGTACCTCCTGCAGCTGGTAAATTGGTGCAAGAACATAGAGCTGAATTCATCAAAACTCCTGATCGAATTCGGCAACAACTGACTAAACCATTGTTGGGCTGACTTAGTCAATGTAGTCGAAACACCCGACACATCACTGCATCAGAGAACCTATGGAGCATTGCGGCATTCTCAAAATGGCACAGGTGATCCCAAGGATCAGTGGTGCCATCATATTCGAAGTTCAGCGCACGATACGAGGAGGGGAGTTCATCAGCCATAATCTCAACTGAGAAAGGGGTTCCCTCCTCGATCGGCCTGAGCCACCTCCAGACACCTTCTTCTTCAGCTCTCTCATCTCCCTATGCAGATCATCCATCTTCTCATCTCCCGTTTGGGAAAAGGCCGCGGAGGCAGTCTCCTCCTCCAACACCGGTGCCCTTCGACCTCGCTCCCCTCCAGTCGGGGGAGGCCTCATCTCATGCCCAGGTCCGGCATGCGCCGCCGCTGCAGGCTGGACCACTTATCGAATCCGACTATCCACGGCCTCTTCCACAGCGGCCTTGATGTAGGAGGCCATCTGTTTGAAGAAACCAGGTCCTAAACCATTCACTCCCATCACGGGATCAGCAATTCCGGCCGCCCCCTGCGGAGGACAACCGACTCCCACACCAGGTGCATGCGGCGGACGTCCGCGCTCCCCAGTCACCACTTCCGGTGTCTCAATCGGAACCTCATCAAGGTCATTCTCCAAATTCCGTCGTACATCCTCCATAGCTACCTTAAACTCACGTCTTAACTCAAAGTTCCCACAGACGGCGCCAATTGGTCGGTGCTAGAAATATCACCGCCCAATAATCCACGCCCCGCCCCGCGACTGACCTGAGAACCTGCAACACAACCGTTAGAAGGGGGGCCGGAAGGGTTTCCGGCGTACCCACTCCGACGCTCAAGTCAGTATCGATTTTAGAGAGAGGAAATATCGAATAGTAAAAATGTATTGAAATATATCCAGAGTCTAACATGCGGCGTACCTTATTCGTGCCCATTTTATAGGTTTTGGAATTAGGGTTGCGTAGGCCTCAAGCCATACTAAAACCCTAATTAACACACGGGCCTAGGTTAATCAACTGTATTGGGCCATAAGCTTAGTAGGCCCAATAGCTCGGCAGGCCCTTAAGTTGATCCATTTGAGCATCCGGCCCAAGAGCTCGGCAGGTCCTTAGGTTGGCCCATTCGAGGTCGGCCCAATGGTCGGTGAGGCCCTTAGGTTGGCCCATTCGAGGTCGGCCAACCCATGAGGCCAGGTTTTAGGTCCATCGAGGGTCCAGCCAGGCCCTTGGTCGGTAGGCCCTTGGCTTCGGCCCATTCGAGGGTCTAGCCCAACAGGTCGGCCCAGTACCAAGAGATCAGCCCAATCTAAAACCTCTCTTGGCCCAGGTCTTTCCTCATGCTCATAGATGTAGGTTGGCCTAAATAGGCCCCCATCAACTATTTATAATTTTTAAAATTTATTCATTATATATAGATAGAATTGATACTATATACTCACTTTTGGTATAAAGTAGGAATACCAGTAAATAAAACTTTCCTAATTTTTATACATATAAAATAGGAATACCATTTATGATATTTTCCTAATTTATATACATATAAAGTAGGAATACGATTTACAATCTTTTCTTATAATATTTAATTTCCTAATTTATATAATTACAACGATTTTCTTATAATATTTTCTTAATATAAAAATTTATAATAATTATCATTTATAATGTTTACAATTGCTTCCTAATATAATACGCAAAAAGAGCGGGAAAATAAAAGTTCTGGACTTCTGCTATTATATATATATATATATATATAGATTGTTGGTAAAAAATGATATTTAATAATTAAATATATAATCTATATATATATATATATAATAAGAGGATATTCTCAAAATAGTACCCATAACTTTTCCCACTCTTTTTTCACTTTCTAAATACATTTTTACTAATATTTTTTTTGACTTTTCATATTTACGTTTCTTGGTTTTTTGGCAATATTTCGCATTTATCAGCATTAATATTTTACCAAAAATAAGTATTCATGTAGGTATAATTATCTTTCATGTATAATCATCAAGTTTTTATTTTTGGTCCTCCGGTTATTTATTATTTACCGTTAATATCTCATGGATTTTCGCTAATTTTCAGATTCCTTTTTTTTTAAAAAAATCAACTTACCAAACATAATAGAATAATTATCTCAGACATATTTGATTTTATATTTAATCTGCTGGTTATTTATTATTTACCTTTAATAGGTCCTGGATTTTAGCTATGTTGATGAATACTTTTTTTTAGGAACAACCTACCAAACAGAACATAATAATTAGCGAAGACATATATATACTATATAATAAAAAACTTATATTGACCTTTAATATCTCCAAGATTCTCAGAACTTTACTGAGTATATTATTTAAAAATCAACTTACCAAAAATTACATAATAATTATCGCAGGGAAATCCTCTTTATAAGTACGTTAGATTCATCAGATCATAATATAAAATATATAAGTGAAAAAATTATTTTCGGTACCTTGCTGGGCACGAAATAAATTGAAAAAATACGAAAAAATTTACAATATTTACTAAAATAACTACAACAAATAAAGAAGACTGAAATTTGTAAAATTGCCTACCTAAAATTCAGATTATATATTTCCTTTTATTAAACCAATGGACACTATAAATACATGCATACAAACATTCATTAATTTTTACATACATTCCGAGAGCACTTGCGATTTTTGTGCGAACCAATCACAAAAATTCCTGTTTTTCAACCTTTTCTTTTGCATAATATGGCACACATGTTTACTTTAATCAAGGATTTGAACAAGAGTAAAATGATCTGGGCACTAAAACTACGTCTGATTCGTGTGTATCAAAAGTCAGCTTTCAATGACAATACCCAAATACATAGTTTAGAATGTATATTTCACGATTCAAAGGTATGAATTTTTTTTGATTATGTTATGTAAACATATTCTAACATACTTAATATGATCTAATATTCAAATTTCTGAATATATCTTGCAGGGAGATCAGATACACGGTACAATTAGAAAAATACATATGGACCAACATAAGAAGCTGCTAAACAAAGGGCGCATTTATGCTATTCGAGATTTCTTAATCACTAACCAATCAGATAAATATAAAGCTTGTGAGACTAAATATAAGATCATCTTTCATGGTAAAACACACATGTTTGAAATGTTTGACAAAACATTTCCAATGTATATGTATGTTTTCAAAGATTTCAAAGAATTGTATGACATCGAGAAAATTGACGATACAATACTTTTGGTAAGTTATGAATTAATCAGTTTTTTTTCCTATCGTGTGTTAATATATAATTTTATATCTTAACATATTTTGAATATTAACAGACATCATTGGAAGAATGGTGTTGATGCAATCTACACAAACAAAACACTTTGCGGGAAAGACAACACGTTTCATAAACATCATTTTGGAAGACCTGGAGTAAAATAAATTTATAAGATATTAAAGTTTTTATAATGGTACAAGATTGGTGATTACAAGACTTGGTAAACATGTACTTGAATCCAAGATTCTCACCGGAGCCAATGCAGGTCATAAAGTGTTGATTCCACGAATGACTCTTACCTCTTTTGACCTCAGGATTCCCTTCAAGTTCCAGCGAAGACAATTTCCTTTGATTATGTCGTATGCCATGACGATAAACAAAAGCCAAGGACAATATCTCTCTAATGTCGGTCTATACCTGAAGAACCCGTTTTTCAGTCATGGCCAATTATATGTTGCAGTTTCCCGAGTTACTAATTGTAAGGGACTGAAATATTAGTTTGCGCTTTGCGGTGACGATGCGTCAAACAATAAACAAACAACTAATGTTGTATACAAAGAAGTATTTCAAAATTTGTAATTTTAATTTTATACTTTTGTAATTTTCTCTTTTGAAGTTTTGTATTCTGTTACATTATATATAGATCTTATATGTTTTATTGATATTCAATTTATATAGTAACACCACGTCCAGAAAACACTCCCGTGCATCGCACGGATAAAAAACTAGTTTAATTTATATATTGATTTAATATTAATTGCCCAATGGGATATTAATGGAATAAAACGGTCCAAAGGAGTCTGAGACTAGCCCATAGACTGATTTTTCCTATGCGGCCCATGAGGCCCATTACTCAGGTATAAAAATGTCCATCATCTTCATTTGTAAGTACGTTCACTCATAGCCATAATTACTTTGACACATTTAATTCAGTACTCGATTATTGTATTATTCTCTCTCAATCATTGTCTTTGACTTTTGAGCGTTAGTGGGGTCAGGGCCCTCTAACGTTTGCGTTTGTGCAGACAAGTTTTTATTTGAAGAACTTTGTCAGAAACCTTAGCTTTGGAGTGATCTGCCCTAAAAAGCAGCATCAATCATTAAAAAGGAGGGGAAATGATCTTTTTAAACTTGCAATCACTAAAAAGTAAGAATATATAGGAATATAAATTATATATATTAATCATCCACTTTGATTGACCATAATAAGTTAAAAGTGAGTAACTTATAAATAGTATATTAAAAATATTCCCGTCTAAATCACCCTTCTAAAATAGTAAAATATAATTGGAACATGTAGTGTAATTTTGATAATTAGTGGATTAATTCTAGAAACTCTATATACGTTAATGACAAAACATTATATAAAAATTAGTTTTCCATATCTATGTGTAATGCATTAATTATGATATTTGTCTTTTGTTTTTAAATTCAATAACTTTTTCATTTTTTTTATTTGTTTTAACGTATCAAATTGATTGTATTTTTGCAATCGTTTGTTTGACATCATATTGCATATATAAAACAAAAAATAAACATAAAAATATAAGATGTATTTACTCAAAACTTTACTATATAATAGGCTTTAAAAGTTATGCATTGGACATCAATCTGTGTATATGAGGAAATTACAAAAAATATCAATATTTCGTGAAAATGATATTCTACGCTCATTAGTCTCCGTGTACGCTTTGTTTAACTTCCATACACTCTGGATGACTTTTTTTTTACTTTTGTATCCTTTTAACATTTTCTCTCTCCATAGCAGTGATGAAACGTGTAAGAAAAATAATTATAAAATAATTTTGAAACAATTGAGTTATATCACCGATCAATTATTTTACAATTGAAACAATTAAGTTATTTCATACTAAAGTCACTTCCAAACCTTAATTGTGGAAGATGCTCTCTCAGTTGGTATTTAATCTGCATTTTTTCTCATTTGTTGATTTGTATTTGCTATTCCAAAATTTCTTTTAGGTTGTTAAATCTGCATTGCATGAGTTTTCATCTAGTTTTATTTTAATAATACTTTAAAAAATGTTTACATATAGAATTAAGAATCTAATTGAATTTAAAATTCAAAAATATTCTCGATGTAGTTATATTTTTTTGTTTATTAGAATAAACTAGTATATATATATATATATATATATTATATATATTAATATTTTTTGCATGCGATTCACTGAGTGTAATATAATAAAGTATTATATAATTTTGATATTAAAAAATTTATATATTATAGGAATGTTAATGGAGCGGGACAGGGCGGGTATCTTAAAGCCCATGCATGTCCATTATACTGGGGAATGGTTGTAGGATGATAATAATTTAGTATTTTTCACAAAATATTATGTTAAATATCCATTAATAGATTAAAACTTTAGAAAAATAAAAAAATAAAGAAAATAATTTGATTATATATTTGAAGAAAGTTTATACACCCATTGAAAAATATTTGTTGAGTTTTCTAAAACTTTAAAAATTCTATGTTTATTTAATGATTTTCGGCAACTAAATTAAATTAGATCAATTGAGGCATGGTTGAAATTTAAACCAATAAATTACTATACACATTAATTTAATAAATAAAATCTATGTATCATTTGATTTCTCGATAACAATATATCATTCTACTCAAATCATGATTATTTGAGAAACTATCTTATAACATAAAAGATTTTTGTTTGATAATAGCAAATAAACATAAACATAAGTATGTAATAGAACTAATAAATAGCATTTTTTTTATGTAACAAGTATTTACTTATAATATTCAAAAAAATTATGGACAATATAATATTTATATTATATATACATATTATAATCTGATTGTTTTTACAATTATATATATAGCGCAATATTTTAAGCATTTCATATAATATTTATACATTGGATTATTTTATTAGATATAATACATAGATACGAAGAATTATACATATACAATGACGGAGCCACATTCTCTATTATGGGGACACGTGCCTGTTTGATAAATGGTTTTATCATGATTTTGATGATTTTGTCTTTACACCAAAACAATGTTTTTAAAGATTGTCCAAATACTCCTAAATGATTTAAAATGGTTTTAATATTTCCCGGAGTATTTCTTCAAGTTTATTTTCGACTAAATTGGACAACACTTTTAATGATTTTATGTCAAAGTGTTTTTACTTCAAAACAATGTCCCTGAATGTTGTCTTAATACTCCCGATCGGTCTAAAATGTTTTTACTATTTTTCGTAGTATTTCTTGGAGTTTATTTTCGATATAAAATTGGACAACACTTATGTTTCAGGCTCGACCGGTCGCCCTATAGGGCAACCCGTACCTGAGTTGAGTTATGGAACAGAAAAAAAAAAGGGACGGAGGGAAATCAAGGGGGAAATCGAGGGTGAAGCGGCCGGTGCCTCAAGCCCCCCGAAGAACAGAAACTTCTGTTTCTGTGTTTTGGTCTTCCTCGACCGGTCCAACATGAGGGCGACCGGTCGCACCCCCCTGCGACCGGTCCTCCTGTGTAAAAATTCCCAGAATTTAATTTCAATCTTATCTCTGCGCGACCGGTCGAACCCGTGTTTATCGAAAATATCCGTAGCATTTTTGAATGACTTTTCCTATTTTGTGGGATTGATTTCTAACAGCTATATTGATCATTTTAAATGGTTTCTTTTGCAGCAAATCACTCCCCAAGGAGGAGCCAATGTCTGGAAATGAAAGTCAAGTCCTCTCCTATAAATAGAGGCTTGATTCAAGAAACAAGATAAAACAATCTACACAAGAAAAGAGCAATTGAGCAAACACTTTCATATATCTTGTTGTATTAGCCTAAGCACTTTCACTTGCACTTATTTGAGGTCTAGGCTTTCAATTCTTGATTACACTTGCACTCTATTGTATTATCAATTATCGAGTTGTAATCTTGAATTTGTGGTCGTCATTCAAACACAAGATATCCTTGTGAGTGTTCTTGTGGTAAGAACACACTTGCGTGAACTAGGTGTTAGGTGTAAGAAGATTGTGGTAATCTTCTTGTTGAGGTGTTGAGGAGTGTGGTGCTCTTCAAGGGTGAAGATTGTGGTAATCTTCACAAGGTTCCGTTTGAAGATTGTGGTAATCTTCAAGAAGAGATTGTGGTAATCTCAAAGGTGGTGTTGAAGAAGAGTATGGTGCTCTTCAAGGTGTTGGTGTAAGATTTTGTTGTAATAATTTTGGTAATTATTAATAAAATCTTTTTCTCTTTTCGAAACCCATCCCGGATATACTGGGGTGGTAGAGCACGTAGTCCCTAGGTGGGGTGAAGCTCTATAAATCGACGTGTGCTATTTACATTCCGCACCTTTGTTATTATCTTGAGCATTCAGTTTGGAAAAAAAAGGGCGAAATCGAAAAGATGGAGATAATCTATTCACCCCCTCTAGATTTTCGTAGCCGCTTGGACTTACAGTGCCCCCATAACTTTTTTTCTTATTTTATTTATTTATTATTTATATTTAAAAATTACATATTAATTGGGTTAAGATAAAATTAAAAAAAGTGTGCTTTTTACTATTTACTATTGATTTTTAAAATCTATTTATTAATTAGGTTAAAAAAACAAAGTATGCCCCACTAGCTAATTAACTTTGAGGGAGAACTACAAAAACTACTCCTAAGATTTGATATAATTACAAAAATCCCACATGTTTTTTAATATTACAAAAAAAAAAATCTTGAAGTTTGATTATGTGTTAAAATTTATCCCCTTAATAAGCAAAATATTTCAAAAACCCCCACTTACATTATAAAAATATTGTAATTACCCCCTTACAATATTGATTCAAACCTCAATGATTTTTTTGTAATTCTACACATTTTGGGGGTTTTTTGTAATTAACTCAAACCTCAAGGGTAGTTTTTATAATTATCACTATCTCATATATTAATTAGATTAAAAAGCCAAAGTTCACCCTTACTAATTATTTTTTGATGTAATTTATTGCATTAATTTTGTGCCCCCATTGTTAAAAAAATTCTGGATCCGTCCCTGTACATATATAAAATTTTCATATTTAAGGTATTTCATGTAATATTTATGGTGGATTATTTTCTCAAATATAATACATAGATACATACAATTATACATATTCATATACATATATATAATTTATATATTAAATTATTATTCATGTTTTTGTAAGATATTTTTTATTTTCAATGTTATTGTCTAGATTTGTATTCCATGTTCACCTTTTTTGAGTATTGATTATTTTACATATTTTATTGTGTATTGCTCAGATTTATTTGAAAATTATGATCGGATATTTGTATTTTCATATTTTTGATAGGAGAAAATACGATAGACTATATAATTGTCCAGCTGAATTTCTTTTTTGGTAAGAAACTAAATAAAATAATATTGCTTTTGTTAATAAAAAAATTTAAATTATTAAATAATAAATCATGATTCATAATATGCCGAAAAGCTAATCAATTATAAAAATATAAGCATTCATATCACTCTTTTATACAGTGATCTTCATTATTTTTTGGAGATGAAAATATAAAATTATTTATTTTAAATTAGGAAAGTATGAATTATGTGAATTCGATTTATAGAAACTAAAACAAATTAAAACAAATTATTTTTTTTAAATTAATAAAGTATAAAAGTTGTTGTCAAATAATTTTACATTAATAGTTAGGACTTACCAAATTATGGTGAGGCTGAAATCCCGATTTACTGAAAATAAGAAATTAAATAGTCAAAATACATATACAAATTGTTCAATAGCCTGAATGAATATTTTTTAAAACCCACTACAAAATCAAATTTTGAGTAAATATATTTTTTTCATTTATTATATTTTTTTTTATTTTATATAGGCAATATATATGTCAAACTGAAGATCGTAAAAGATGATTAATATGATATATCACACGTCAAAATCTAATCAAAAATAAAAAAGTTATTAATTTTTAAAAAAAAGACAAATATAATAATTAATGGAGTGCACATACGTATTTAGAAAATTAATTAGTGCAGTACATAGATTTGGAAAGCAAAAGATTACAAATATTTTTTATCTTCTTTTTCCAGACTTTTATTACTTTTTATAGGAATGAAAAATAGGCGGGGAAATTTTATTATTACTATTTTGAGAATAGTCTCTTTTTACACACATATATAAAGTGACGAAAGCACGTATGAGCTAAGGGGGCACTGGGACCCCGCTAAATTTTGAAAAAAAATAGGGGTATTTTGGTCTTTTTATTTTTTAATCTTAAAATAAATAAAAAAATAGAAAAATAGAAAAGAAGTCTTCAATTATCTTGCATTCTTCTTTTCTACTTTCATTTTTGAATCTTGAAAAATATGAGTCTTGTCATTTTGCCCATTTTTTTAAAAAATTTTGTACAATTTTTGAGCTCCATCATAAACTTTTACTTGAATTTTTGCATTATTCCCTTGTGTCTCTCTTTGTCCCTTTTGGTATATTGACATAATTGTATTTTGTTATTTATTTTTAATATTAAGATGTGACTGAATTAATACCACGACTTAATCAAAATTTCTACTTATTTTAAATTTGATGTATTATTTTTAATTTTTACATGTGGTAACGGACAAATTGTTCACTTATGTTTTGTAAAAATGAAATATTTTCTGAAAACATATTTTTTAGCCATTTTGACATGGTCATATCCTTCTTGTGTTCTCTGAAGAGGTACTTGGTTATATTTTAGAAATTTGATGCAGTATATTTTTTGGTATCGGGTCATGGATGGTCTCTAGAAAGGAAAAAAAAATGAAAATTTGAACTAAAAATGGCTAAGAAAACATGGTTAAAACTATTTTTATTATGGAAAAGTGACCAACAATCCGATGGGCTCTTTTGATATTAATATTAATTGAGCCCCCCTACCCGAGATTTCTGGCTTTGTCACTGCATATATATATATATATAGGGATTGGTTCAAATGAGACCAATCTCGTTAGGTTAGTCCATGAGACCAATTATAAACCCTTGATTTAAATATTTTAATGGTTGAGATCATTTTTCTTATTTTTGGAATGTAAGGGTAATATTGTATTTTCATCTAAATCAGTTTTATGGAAAAAAATCGTTACTTCCTGTTTTTTTAGGAAAATACAATCTTTCCTATCCCACCTACCTGATTTTTAGGAGGCAAAAAGCCCAATTTCAGTCTAAGTCACGCCTTTTCAATTTTTTTGGGGGGTTGAAGGAGTTCGATTTTGAAGGAGTTCGTATTTTTTTCTGTATACTAAGTAACAGATGTTGTATACTAAGTATACAAATATGTTATGATAAATATACAATATTAAGTGGAATGTAAACAAGGAGTTGATACTTGAAACCCATCTTCTATTTATTCTTTTTACAATTATGCTCCCCGTAGAAATTTGCTGCGTTTGTACTCAAAAAAATGAACTTGGTGTGTTTATATATAAAAAACAAGGAGTTGATACTTGAAATCTATATTCTATTCTTTTCTGACACCCATTTTTTTCTATTTCATCTGTATACTAAGTATGCAGATGTTGTATAATAAGTATACAAATATGTTATGATAAATATACAACATTAAGTGGAATATAAACATAACGTTGTATAAAGTTTTGATATCTGAATTGTGTGTTTTTCTTATGTAGGAGTTGTGGTTAATAAAATGTCAAGCGAAGAACATGAAAGAGAGGTTGGTAGTCGCGAAGAGGAGAGTTCGGGAGACAAGCAGCCTTCAAAGAGGCGCTGGATTTGTTTAATTGGATAAATTAAATTGTATTATTTGTTGTATAAGTAGTTTAGTGTATTTGTTTACTTAGTAACGTGGAATTGTATTCTTGGTTAAGTGGAATTGTATCCTTAGTTATATAGGTGGTTAAGTGGTTTTGTATTTTTAGTTCAATGTAATTATAAATTTAGTTTAATATTTTTGCATACTCATAATGTTTATAATATAGTTAGTTCAGTGTAATCGTATATATAGTTAAATAATTATGTATGCTTAGTGTTGTGCTATTGTATATTTAGTTCAATGTAATTTTACATGCAATACATGTATGAGAAACAAAAATATTCTTAAAGATAAATTAACAGGTTACATAATGCTATGACAAAATTAAGTATACAATTGTAAGTTAATAAATTATATGATCGCATTGTATTAAATATACAGGAACACATAACTAAGTGTACAATTTCAATCCAATATGTATGCAGATCCCACCAACTAAATAAACACGGCTGCTTTGTAAAAATACAAGTTATTTCATTTTTTTAAAAATACACATTATTCACATTATGATAAATCCAATTTGGCATTCAATGACACTCAATTATATGAACAATTTAACTAAAATAAGTATACAACACTAAAAGGAAAAATTATATACCCCAATGTATTAAATATACAGTAAAACATCATTCATTGTCCATTCTGGAACAAATAATTATACAAATCACATTAACTAAGTAACATGATATATTACTTCGTTCTTGAACTTCTTTGTCGTGCTCCTTCTGATGTCAAACTCGCTAATTGCTCCATACTCTTTGTAAAATTTTATACCGGTTTCTAATGTAGAGAAATGCATGCTCACTCGTGGAATCTTTTCTTGTTCTACCTCTGGTATCCAATATTTAGTTGAGTCTGGTGAGATTTCGAGCCGTTGACGTCCATTGAAATTGTTGGTTGGTTCTGTGATGTTTTACATTAAACAAGACAGAGCATTATAAAAACAAAATGGATGTATTATTTATACAATATGCAACCATATACATACATATTATTATTATTAGTAACTACGTTCATATAAACCACCATACAATTTTTTTTTTGAGAGGAATTTATATCCAATCCAACTAAATGGAATTAGGGAAACTAATATAACAATCATACAAGTTTATATTATAATTATACAACACTCATGACTATGTATACAAGTTAAATATGTTAAATATACACGTAAAACAGTTAACAACATATATGCAATCTCCAGACTAGTTGTAAATATTTAAGAAATAAATATTCAAATACAAGATTTATATACTAAATATACTAACATTGTTCACTACATATACAAACTAACAAGAAATATACAATGCACAGACAATTTCAAAATTTGAAAAAATGTAAAATATGTATACAATGTTTGTACACTAAATATACATCTCATTGTATACTAAACATACAAATTACGAACAAAAACATACAATTGGTTCGATTTTGCGTTGATGTTTTTTCAGTGATTCCTCCTAAATTTTTTTTTTTGCAAGTATATCGTAAGATATTACCTTGGAAACATTCACCAATCGCGTTGGTGGGAAGATCTTCCGCCATTGTACAATCCGTTGCTCTAATTGATGACAACCTCGTCAATTAACGAAATATATTGTATGTTTTTTCCGCCTGCAAATGTATATTGTATAATTTTCGAGGTCTAAGAGATTGATATCAATGATGGTATAGAATGTCGTGGTGAGGAAGAAGGGTTGACGCTGGTGGATTTCCATCGATTATGGGGCGTGATCAATTCAAGATCACGTCCCTAATTTTTAGCATTCGGTTACCATTTTTATTTCGACAGATTACTATTTTACCCCCTCCTATGTATAGTTTCTTATGTAAAGTTGTATAGATTCATTTAGATCCTGGCCGTTGATTTATGTTTTTAATGGTGTGGATTTGGTCTTATGGACTAACCTAGGGGGGTGGTCTCACATGATCCCCTCCCTATATATATAATAGAGTAACCACTTACATCATTACATGATGAATATCTGAGTTTTTTTCTTTTTAGGTCTTATATTCTTCTATTGTCAAATCTTCTATTTTTTTCCTTTGAATTTTCAACATTCACTTTCTACAACATGCGAGTTGCCTGAATAAGAGGGATTAAACAGTCAAAGACAATAAACATTATCTCTTGTTTCAATAGAAAATAGGAAACGTTATATCTTGCTTTTCAGCTTAGAAAATATGTTTCTATCCCAAGACATTGAACTTAAAAAGGAAAAAAGGAAAAGACATCAAGAAAAGATAGAGGCCATGTATGGTTATGATTCCAAAACCAAATTTCTATTTCCCAACTATTTCGAAAATTAGATTTATGTTTGTTTAGGGAAGTTCTTAACGGAAATGGAGTCATTTTTATTTTTTATTTTTTTGAAAACATAACCAAACAAATTTTCACTAAAATCACGCAAATCTATGTGAAAACACACTTAAAATATCATAAATAAACAACTTTTCACTACAATCACGCAAATCTATGTCAAAAATACACTTTAAGACCAATTCCAACCCAACTCTATATCCCACACAAAAACACCAAATATGTGAAAAATTCCCTCCAACCCAACTCTAAACATTATACCAAATTGGGTGCAATGAATAGTGTTGCACCAAATTTGGTGTAATACTATTCTTTTACACCAAATTTGGTGTAATACAAATATTCCCTCTTTGCCCTCCAATTTCTTCTACTTCAAACTTTTAATTCCTATTGTATCATATATTTGATTTTTATTCATTTGTATCATTGTTTTAGTTATTTAAATTTTGTATATAATTATTATTTTGGATGAACAATCATAATAACTAACAATAGTTAATATTTACCAATAAATTATTATAAACCAAACTTAAATTTTTCTATAAACTACAATAATTAATAAAAAAATTATAATTTAATTAAAAAAAGCATCAAAGTTATCATAAAATACAAAACACTAACATAATAATTAAACCTGAAATTTAAAAAACAAAATACCAAGCAAAATAAAATATTAGTTAAATATAAGTTTTTATTTAGTTACATTAGTAGTAATAAATTATAATCAAAAGAAATAATTGCATAAACAAATAAATTTGTTATTCCAAAATGAAAAGAAAATATTAAAATACTCATTTGGTGTAAGATTTAGTGTAGTGGGTTGGAGATGGTTTTTGAAAAATTACACTGAAACACCAAATTTGGTGTCATGGTTTGGAGATGCTCTAAAAACCTATAACCAAACATATTTTTATTTTCAAACATAAAATTCAAACAACAAACCAAACACATTCTCAATTCTCACACAAAAACCAATAAAGTTTGAAAATTCATTTTGCAACACTAGAAACTAGAAATTCGACTTGAAAATACACCCATACAAGACCGGTAGGCACGTTTATCGATAACTTTTGCACTTTGGAATCTTTCAATATTTTATGGGTTTAATGACAAAACAAGTTTAGCTTAATACAAAAAAAAATCACTTATCTTTCAATATTATAAATACCTCATTGACATATATGTGTTTCTCTTTTACAAACCGCACGCTTAAGATGGGGTATTTGTTAGGTAACTACAAACCTTAAGAGAATATTTGTAACACTTTAAAGGGGATATTTGTAATTTCAGAAGATCATAACTAGAATATTTTGTAATTAGGCTAAATCTCAATGGTAATTTTTGTAATTATTCCTATTTTATGTTATATTTTGTATTGCAGACTACATATGTATATATGCTAAACATATGAGTGCAAATATGTGTGTGTATATATATATATATATATATATATATATATATATATGGATGAGATCTCGTGTGACAACCTCAAACCATGTGGCAGTGTGGATTGATCCCATCCATCCATACCCTTTAATCAATGGTCTAGATTCATACCAAAAATACATGATTTATCAATTAATTAATAAGTGTAAAGGGCATAATAGTAACTAGCAAAATGGTATAACAACCTCTGCCATAAATCACGCCCCTACAATCAAGAGATCGATTAATATCACGTTTCCATAACTGAACTGTGCACCATCTTAATAGCTGAAATATGCACCATTTAATATTGAACTGTGCATCATTTTATATCTAGTAGTGTATCATTGTATAACTAATTGTACATCATATGAAAGAACTATAAAGACATAGTCGTGTACCCATCTTCCCATAATGACGCCCTACAATCATGGATGTGATAATAATCACATTTCCATAACTGAACTGTGCACCATTTAATAAATGAACTGTGCACCATTTTATATCTAATAGTGCATCATTTTATAATTAATTGTACATCATCTAAAAAAACTATAAAAGACAAAATGGTACTGTAACCACCTTCCCATAATGACGCCCTACAATCATGGATGTGACAAAAATCACGTTTGCATAACTGAACTGTGCATCATTTTATTAGTTGAACTATGCACCATTTAATACTAATTTGTGTACCATTTTATATCTTACAGTGCATCATTGTATAACTAATCGTACATCATCTAAAAAAACTAAAAAGACAAAATAATGTAACCACCTTCCCATAATGACGCCCTATAATCATGAATGTGATAAAGAACATGTTTCCATAACTGAACTGTGCACCATTTTAATAATTGAACTGTACACAATTTTATATCTAACAGTGCATCATTTTTATAACTAATTGTACATCATTGTATAATTAATTGTACACCATCTAAAAGAACTGATATGTTTCGTGTATGATGAAAAGTGGGAACAAATCCTAAATTAAATCCCATTAAAATCGGCTGGGATGAACAGTTACCATAATAACTGATTTATTCTACACTTAAAATGACAATTATGCCCTTAAATGGGCGGAAACTAAATTAAAAAAAAATGAAAAAATGAAAAAAATTGGACCTTTGGATTTGTTGAATTAATTGATGGGATCAATCCATACTGCCACATGGTAAGTCCCCTACCACATTTGATCCAATCCCTATATATATATATATGTATGTATATATATATATGTATATATATATATGCATATATATATGTATATATGTATATATATATATATATGTATATATGTTGCTAAAAATATGTACATTATAAATGTAAAAGAAATATTTTCAAAGTACATGTAAAAAGATATTTAATGCATGCCATCATGCCATGTGCGCGAATATTATACATGCACTAGTCTTTTACCTGTATGATGCACGGGATATATCCATGAGGCCTTTATTTTGTATTGTTACATGTATATTTTTCTAGTAGTTATAGGAACTATATTTAATTTCTTGCATTTAGGGATGAAAACATCCTCACGAGAAAACATCCTCATTGGTAACCGAATAGAATGGGACGAGAAATCCCCTAGTTAATTCAGGGATAGGAATTTCTCGCTTCTCTAGAATAAGGAATGGAATATGAACGATATTTATATCTCTGTCTTCCTTCTCATTTCGATTAAATAAAATAGTGATTCTCAATTCTCATCCCCATTCGTTGAATATGTATATTGAAATTATCTATCACTAATTAATTTTATTTATAATTTTTTTAATTCTAAAAATTAAACCCAAGATTCTGCAAAATTTTACTTGTTCTCATTCTTTATTTTATAAATTATGGATTTATGTTATCAATGTTTAAAAAAATAGTAATTGCAAAAAGTTTAAAATTCCAAAAAATAATTAAAATATAAAGATAATTAATTTGATTATAAATCATACGGTTAAATAATAAAAAATATTATAAGCGATAAAAAATCTCTTTAAATACGAAGTGTTGGTTGTGTGAATATGAAATGTATCTATTTATAGAACATGTTTATCTATAAGAAAATAAAAATTTTAAAAACAATTACTACTGCCCAATGTTGATTTTTTTACTACACCAATGTTGAATATTTAATAATTTTATTTTCAATATAATAATAAATAAAGCAATTTCATATTTCAATATTTTTGGGGTATTGAAAACTGAACAATTATTAAAATTATTAAAAAAACTAAACAAAGACCATGTTTTATATTTAGCGATGTATTTTTAGGGAAAAATAAAATATTTCAAAAAAAAAACTATTTTATATTTATATATACACATACATCAAAACAATTATCAAAAAAATAAATTCATATCTAGTTTCAAATGTACTACCTTGAAACTTGAATATCAAAATACATTGATAAATAAAATAATAATTTGTATTAATATAAAAAGTACGTTAATATATAAAAATTAAATTTCTATATATAAAATATTATTACTAATATAATTTCATATTAAATAAATCTTAATTTCTTCTTACATGGATATATAATGCTATGTATGGATATATGTGATATATAAATTTTGGATATATATTTTGAGATATTTTCTTCAATTAAAATAAGTATTTTTTAATTAAATTTAATAAATTAAAATATAATTATATATGATTATAACGAAATGGGTAAACCCAAATAAAAAATATATATATCATAAATAGCCAAATACAAATTATTGTCTAATAGTCCGATGCATAATTTTTAAAATCCATTATAAATTACAATACAATGAGTAAATACTTTTTATATTTTTTTATTTATTATGTTTTTTATTTTACATATGCAATATAGGTGTCAAACTGAAGATCGTAAAAAAAACAATTAATTTGATATATTATACTTCAAAAATGAATCAAAACTGAAAAAGTTATTAATTATTCTTTTAAAAAAAGATAAATATAACAATTAATGCATTACACATAGATATGGAAAGCTAATTTTACATAACTCTATTTTTTATATTATTTTTAAAAAAATAACTATTTAAATAAAGTTGACTATCAAAAATAATAAAATACCAAATATTTAGCACTTTTAATTTTTATACATATTTTTATTAATTTTTATAGTAGCTGCAAATGGGTAGAAAAAATTCAACATAATTTTATCGACGACTTCTCTTCATATATATATATATATATATATTGAATTACTATTTTTATTATTTATTCTTTTTTAATAAAATTGAGTATTTTTCCGTATTTCGAAAGATGAAATGGGCTAGATTTTTTTTTACTATTCCTAGACTAATATCTCCTTATATACAGATATATAGATTTGATTTATTCTTATATAAATATATATAATATTATGTATGGATATGTAATATATAATATTTGTATACATATTTTTTGAGACATTTTATTCAATTAAAATTAGTGTTTTTTAATTGAATTTAATCAACTTAAATATAATTCTATATGATTATGAAGAAATGGGCGAAATCCAAATAACAACTATATGTATCACAAATAGCCAAAATACATGAATATACAAATTGATGTCCAATAGCTCGAATGAATTTTTTTAAAATATCTTAAAAATAAAACATGCGTGTTAAATTGAAAATCGTAATAAGTTTTGATATATTATACTTTAAAATTGGATCAAAAACGAAAATAATATTATATTTTAAAAAGAAGAAAAATAAATATAATAATTAATGCAGTACGTACAGATTTGAAAATCATGAAATCCCAAAGATTTTCTTTTTACCTTTTTTTTATTACACGCTTTTGTTGTTTTTTATAGCAATATGAAATGTGTGGGAAAAGTTTTGATTACTATTTTGAGAAACGGTTAATTCTCTTTATATATAGATACATGTTAACAAAATTACAATAAAATACATAAATTTATAACATTATATCAACTCATCAAATGTATCTGACACACTCACTTTGCTAATACAGTCATTTATCGATCGACCAGATGAAATGAATGAAAGGTGAACTTTTTTCGGCATGTTTGGTTGACAGACTGAAATTTATTAATGAAAATGTACATATGCATCTTCCAACATAACAATATAGTAATATTTGTTAGATCCGTATTTTTCACACGCCATCTAATATGTTTTCTTATTTTTGAAAATTTTATTTTTAAGTGTTTTGTCTTTCTTGGTTACTTCTTGGAATAAGATTTATTAAATAAGGGAAGTTGATTTAGAAAAAGTTTGTTTTAAAACCGGACTCTCAAGTTTTATATTAATATGGAAAGATAGATTTTTGATAAAGAAGGTTTTTAAAAGAGTCCTAGTCCTTATATGATTATGAATCCTAGTTCTACTATGTCTCTTTCTTCCTTATTTTGTAGGGACTCAAATTCTTTAAAGGATTGCCTATATAAAGAGGACGTCCCTCACATAATCAGAGCACGCAGAATTACAATTTAAAGAGCATATACACGAGAGAATTCGAGTTCTGCGAGAAGAAACAAAGTACGATAGTCCGCACGGTCAGTGTTGAATGAAGTGTTGTTGCAGTTTCAGTACAACACCTGAATATTGAGAGTCTTTGTTTCTTTGATTTTCGTCCATCTTTTGTTTTCATAGAAGTTCTGAATAGTCTATATTCTTTCTTTTTGGACGAGCTGTTTTACAAAATATAGATCTACTCATAAAAAGGAGTTTTGATAGGTTTTGTACTAGTTGAGTCATTCATGTTGAGATCTGTAATCGATACAATCAACTAGTAGATTATTTCGCCCTGCTGGCACGTTTACAAGTATTTTTATACTTGTAGACAAATTTTATCTCTGTGTTCTTATTATCCGCTGCGAGTTGGTATAAGTGTTACTGACACTTATAGCAACACTTTGTTTTGTGTGCTTTATCCTTGAACATTGTGACCTTAAATTCTTTCAATTGGCATCTAGAGCCGACACTTGATTTCACTAAGTGTTGATCCTGCGTTCGAGCAAGCGATGGATGTTTAAGGAGTTGTTATGTTTCGTCCTCCTATAATTGATGATCTAGCGCAATTGACCAAGGAAACTGAAGAATCTGGTCTTGGAAAGGAATCCATGGACCTATCGGGAAAATAATTCAATCTTGAATTCGTTCGATGTAGAACCTGTACGGGAATTGGTCACCGTGCGAATCAATGTGCAAATACCTTACGAAAAAGAGGTATTAAATTATGCACCACTCTAAGTGATGATGAATCTGAGGAGGACAGTGTTGACCTAAGAGAAGATCCGACTACCCTAATGTCTGTTACTGAAGGAAAAAGGTGTTTACAAATCGATCCAAAAGGTGTTTCTCTCAAATGCGCACGCACGAACTGTTCCGACACCTGGAAGGTATAACACTTTTGACTCGTTAAATTCTTTTTGTCTAAATTCTACTTCTGGTGTAGAAACAGATTTGCAGTCTAGAGATGAGTCTGATGATGAAATAAGCCTAGATGAGACATACGAAAAATTGTATAAAGATTGACTTAAGAAAATTCAACAAGTCAAACTGCTCACTAAGGAGAAAAATCAGCTTACTCAGGAGAACGATGGTCAGAAGAGTGCAATTGCTCGATTGGAGGCTTTGCTCACCAAGAAGGAAGAAGAGTTTGGAAAGGTAAAATCTGAACTTGATAAATCTCTTGACACTTTAAAGAAGTTGGATTCTGATAAGGAAATATTTGATAATATTTTGCCCTTAGGAAGTGATAAAAAGGCTGGTATTGGCTATAAAACATCTATTTTTGTCAAAGCAACTAAAGATTATGAGGCTTCTACTTCTTCCATTGAAAACTCCACATGTTCTAATCAAAGACCACGAAAAAGGAAAAAGCACTATGTTTGTCATTATTGCTATATGCCTGGCCATATTAGACCATATTGTCGTTTGCTAAAATCTGATTTAAAGTATCAAAAGTCTTTTGGTCAGGTGTCTCTACAAGTGGCCTCACACACTTCCAGCAACACCCCACATTTTCCAAAATCTATTTGGGTCCGTAAAACTGAATTGACATGTAATATTGTATATACATCCTTGAGGACTAACATTGCAGGTACCTGGTACTTTGATAGTGGATGTTCACGTCATATGACAGGTAATTTAGAATACTTGACAAACTACGAGGTGTACAATGGTGGGAAGGTTAGTTATGGAGGTGGAACTCATGGTAAGATTGTTGGTAAAGGTACTTTGAATATGGAAGGGCTTCCTAAGCTCCGAAATGTTTTACATATTGAGGGGCTTACTGCAAATCTCATAAGCATAAGCCAGTTGTGTGATGACAATTTGTATGTGAAGTTTGATAAAAATTCATGTGAAGTGTTTGATGATTCTAACTTGTGTATTCTAGTAGGTATGTGATTAGTTGACAATTGCTACCAATTTGGAGGAATCAAAACGTGTCATCATATGCAATTTGATGAAACTGAACTTTGGCATCAAAAATTAGGTTATGTGAACTTCAAAATGTTTGGTAAATTGATTAGATTTGATGCTGTAAAAGGGATGCCTAAATTAAACTTGAAAAATTCTATTGTGTGTGATTCATGTCAAAATGGTAAACAAAAAAGGGTGTCACACCAAGTGTTACAACACTTCAATACTACTCGATGTTTTGAACTTATACATATGAATGATATGGGTCCTAGTGAGGTTGAAAGCATTGGTGGTAAGAAGTATTCTTTTGTGTGTATTGATGATTTCTCACATTATTCATGGGTCTTCTTTTTACGTGAAAAATCTGACGCTTTCGATTCTTTCAAGAAGTTTTACAAAAGGGTGTGTAAGTTGTACTGCATAAACATCTCTAGAATTAGGTCGGATCATGGTAAGGAATTTGAGAATTTTTCTTTTTCATCTTTCTGTGATATAAATGGGATATCTCATGAATTTTTTGCACCTAAAACCCCACAACACAATGGTGTGGCAGAACTGAAAAATCGAACATTGCAAGAAATGGCAAGGGTGATGTTGAGTTCTAAAAATTTGGCAAAATAATTTTGGGCTGAGGGCTTAAACACTGCATGTCACATCTCAAATAGAGTTTAATTGAGGATGGGTAGTACTATGACTCCTTATGAAATATTTTTAGGAAAGAAACCCAACCTCAAGTATTTTCATGTCTTTGGATGTGTGTGTTATGTTTTGAAAGATAAAAGTCACCTTACAAAATTTGATTCAAAAAGTGATAAATATCTATTCTTGGGCTATTCATCTAATAGTCATGCATATAGGGTTTACAATATTCGTACAAGGATCATGATAGAATCTGTGAAAGTTGTGTTCGATGATCTTTCTAGTCTTGCAGGGAACGGTGAACAAGATACATTTGATTACTTGATGGAAATGTCATGGACTCAACAATCGCAGTCTGTGCCAGATGTTGTACCAAATGATACAACATCTGCAAGCACATCTTCGCAACATGAATTGGCTAGTGGTACAGATGTCATCAAAGATGTTGTATCTGATGCCATAACATCTGCTAGCACATCTGGATTTGCAAGCAATGAAAATAATTTTGGCCCTCATATTGAAGAGAACATAGAAGGACTTGATTTAATCACTAATGAAAGACGAGATCCCCCAAGAAGAATTCAAAAGAATCATCCTATCTCTCAAGTCATAGGTGAGATATCTGAAGGCGTACGAACTAGAAGGAAAGAAAGGGTAAACTATCGAGATTTGGTAAGACTGGTTTGTTTGTCTTCTACTTGTATGATGGTAAGAACTTCTAAGAGTCTAAGAATGTGTTTGTTGCTTTGAAAAATAATTTTTGGATAAATGATGTGCATGAGAAATTTGATCATTTCATCAATAAGGATCATTGTTTACATAGTGATGTCTTAACCATTTATAGTGATAATTCTAGTGCTATAGATATTTCAAAAAATCCAAGATATCACTCTCGCAAAACACATAGACATAAGACACCATTTTATTCGTGATTTGGTTGAGAAAAACATTATTCACATAGAGTACATTGAAACTGAAAATCAGTTGGCTGATATTTTCACCAAAGCTTTAGATTTTGAGAGATTTTCCACTCTAAGGAAGTCTCTTGGTTTGTGTGCTATTTAACACTGTTCCTGAAAGTGTTGCAGCACTCACAACAACACTCGCTGCAACACCTTTACCCCTGTTTTCTTTTTCATGTTCTTCATTCATGCATTAGTTAGATTTGCATTTGCACGACTAAATCAGTTTGACAGAGTTCTGGTAATGTACCCAAGTTTGTTTACTTGATAAGCTGATGTGAGTGGATGTTTCCAATCTACAAAATCATTATATTTTTACCCAGGCGATGAGTTTTAAAAAAATATATCGACCATGTTTTGAGGCCTTTGAGGGAAACAACTACTTACCCCACTGAGTGCGGCTAATCCTTTTGACCAATTCTTACCTTTTAAAAGTGTTTTAAGCGGCATGATCTTGTGATAAAAAGCTACCATTGGGATTTTGTGTGAAAGCTACCCACTGGCTAAATCTGGCATGGATCTTGGAAAAATAAAAAAAAAGAGAAAACTCGAAAAATCATATATGATGGGTATGCGGATCGCTATTCATTGAATCGGCATAAAGGTGTCTCTCAAGGTGTTACAACACTCGGTATGATGTCAGCTGATATAAGTCCCCCACTTGTGTGTGAATTTTTTTTATTTTTTTGTCACATTTCTAGGCATAATTAGGACATGCATATTTGGTGAAATTTGAAGAATAACTGAATTTTGGATTCCCTTGGATTGTATGCGATCTTGCATTTTCTTTCCTTACTTATTGGATCTCTTGGAATCTTGTGGTGTTATATGCAATGCGATATACTTGATTGATTTGGAAAATCTTTGCATTGTCTTATCTATATTTGCGGTTAAGAGTTTCATTAATTTCAAAGACTTAAATTCAAAAATCAAATTTTGGGAAGGATTTTATTTTGGATCCAATTTTGTGTTCGAATTTTTAGAGTGTGAATCTCACGAGTTTATTTCTGTTGGGTTTCTTGATTTTGAATTCGTATATCTATTTAAGTATCCCAACTTCACACGCTATCACCTAATTACTCTCCATCTCTCTTATTTTCTCTTGATCTTTCACTGCACATTTCTCCCAAATTTCCTCTGAAATTTTTCATCATTCATATTGTTTTGCTAAACCAAAGATGAAGATGTAACTGAAGAAGTTCCTCATGTTACTTCTACTCTTCTGCTCCTAAAAGTGTTTCTCAGGGTGTTCCTACAATGTTCCTAAAAGTGCTACTAACACCCCTGATATCCCCCTACCTACATTTGATACTTCTAGTATTATTTCTGTTGCAATGAATTTTATGCAGGGACAACTTGTGTTTGCTGACTAACAGATTGCCTTGGATAAGCAACGCATCCAGTACTATAAAAACTACAAAGTTCACATCCACTCCATGCTCTCACCTCTTTCTGGACAAAAAGGGGGAGAAGAAATTTGATTTTGAGGCTGAATTGTATCACTTTGACAAGTGATTTGTCTCTGATGTGTTTTGATAAATATGGTTGCTCTTATACTTCTGTTTTGATCTTATGCTCTGATACACCTAACACTTCATGGTTTCTTATTTCTTTTGAACTGCTTGATAATAGTACTCTGATTTCATTCTGATGATTCTTGTTTTTATACTCTGATACCATTTAATTTTGAGTACTAATTATTTTTGCAGATCTTAAGTGTTTGTGGAAGTGTTCTGACATCTGCAACGACATTCTTTGAAGCAGGGCAATTTTTGATTAAGGGGGAGAAATTGTTTTTTTTTAACTCAGATTTTTGATTAAGGGGGAGAAAATTTCTTTTACTCTGATTTTTAACTAAAGGGGAGTTACTTATTTATTTCCTAAATCCTATGATTGATTTTCTATGTTTTGTCCAGAAAGGCAAAAAGGGGGAGATTGTTAGATCCGTGTTTTTTACACGCCATCTAATAATTTTTCTTATTTTCGAAAATTTTATTTTTAAGTGTTTTGCCTTTCTTGGTTACTTCTTGGAATAGGATTTATTAAATAAGGGAAGTTAATTTAGAAAAAGATTGTTTTAAAACCGGACTCTCAAGTTTTATATTAATATGGAAAGATAGATTTTTGATAAAGAAGGTTTTTGAAAGAGTCCTAGTCCTTATATGATTATGAATCCTAGTTCTACTATGTCTCTTTCTTCCTTGTTTTGTAGGGACTCAAACTCTTCAAAGGATTGCCTATATAAAGAGGACGTCCCTCACATAATCAGAGCATGCAGAATTACAATTTAGAGAGCATATACATGAGAGAATTCGAGTTCTGCGAGAAGAAACAAAGTACAATAGTCTGCACAGATCAGAGTGTTGAATGAAGTGCTGCTGCAGTTTCAGTACATCACCTTAATATTGAGAGTCTTTGTTTCTTTGATTTTCGTCCATCTTTTGTTTTCATAGAAGTTCTGAATAGTCTATATTCTTTCTTTTCGGACGAGCTGTTTTACAAAGTATAGATCTACTCATAAAAAGGAGTTTTGATAGGTTTTGTACTAGTTGAGTCATTCATGTTGAGATCTGTAATCGATACAATCAACTAGTGGATTATTTCGCCTTGCTGGCACGTTTACAAGTATTTTTATACTTGTAGCAAATTTTATCTATGTGTTCTCATTATCCATTTGCGAGTTGGTATAAGTGTTCATGACACTTATAGCAACACTTTGTTCTGTGTGCTTTATCCTTGAACATTGGAACCTTAAATTCTTTCAATATTAAAAAGTCAAAACTAAAGCATATATAAAAACTAAGCTAATCGGTGAACTGGTGAAGTCAATTGTACCCAGTTATAAAACTCTCAGCCAGGAAATTAATCCTTTAATTGCATCATCTATTTAAAAGGATAGTATATATGTTCTTATTAAGTGGACACCATACAAATACATGAAACCAACTAAGCAGCCCAAGAATGGTGTACAAATATGAAATATACTCATTAATTTTTGGTAAAATAAGGCAACAAACTTATATCCAATACAATGGGAGTAGCATCGGATGAAATCTTCTATTTTAAAATAATATATATTAATTTTTATTCCTCCGCAAAAATAACTGTCAAATGTATGATAATTACCATATTTTTCAAGCTTTAATTATGTGTTCTTTTTATAAGGTAAGTGATAACCATTTAACAAAACACATGTTAATTATTCATACGGTTGAATAACCCAAACTTACGTCAATATGGGCATCAATTGCTATTTTTGTAGCAACTTTAAGGCAAAAACTAGTATGTTGAGACAAAGTATTAGTTTTTACCATAAATGTATTACTTTTTACACGTAAAAAATATAACTTTTTTTTGGCGCATGGTGCGACCGCCGGTTTTTTAGATGCTACTTTTGGAGAATACATGTATCTACTGTAGATCTGTATACAACACATATCGGACTATGTGATTGAATTTATCCATCTAATAGTCAGTATGAATGTATTAGATTCGACCAAATTAAATTTTGGACTGAAAACTTTTCGTTTATAATCCCAAAAGTAGAAAGCTGGACTTTCTAGAGCCTTTGGGCATCATGCATGAAAATATAGAAGGACAATGTCGATATTTAGATTTATCTATAATGGCATAAAGTATCTAGCGTTCTTGACAATTGATGCACGGACACAATGATATTCTTGGGGAGCTCAAAGTATCGTTTAAGAAAAATACATACATATTAAAAAAAGAGTCAAAATACTCAATATACTCTTAATTAACATGAGTTGAGAAATAATACATCATAAATGCTTTACTATATGAATTAATAGGTATGAGGGTAATTTAGGAAAATATCTTTACTCATTAGCCTTGAAAATGTTAATACATTACTCTTTTTGTAGAATTTTTTATGAGCAAAAAAGGACACTTAGAGCATCCAAGATATTTAAGAACGGTGCTTTTTTGGTAAGGTTTTTAGGAGAAAAAATTCCATGGGACTGGCATTTAAGAGAAAAAAACCTCATCAATCAATTTACTGGGAATAGCGAATTATTTTGAGCTTTTAAAAAGAAGGTTTAATTGGTTCGTAATTCACTTGATTGATCGGATAAATTGTTTAACCTAAATTTTTTTCTCCAACAAATAAAGGTAAAACAAATTTGAATGGCTCATGCGTGAAATATTAATGATAAATATATTTAAGTCTTTAATTTCATTTATTTCCAAAGAGCGCGTTTTGGTCACGCGAGGTTTAAACCTTTAGTGATCATTATTATTGCTTGTGTATTTTTTTAGTCACCTCTAATGGTGAAGCTTTCAACAACTTTCAAATTTCAATGCTGGAAAGTGGAAAGTGCTTTTTGTGTTTATTATATCATTTTTCTTCTCATTATTGTTCTAGCCGTTCAGTAGCCTTTGTTTTTCTTGTTTAATTTATCTTAAATAAATCATTTTATTGTTTGTATTTAATTATTAATGTTATCTATAAATTCTCTTTTTGTAATATGTTGTGTTTATAAATATTCATAATATATAATTTTATTTTTATAAATAATGTATATTAAACATAAACCATATATATAATTAATTTTATTTTTATATATTTTTTAAATACAACAATATATATATAAATAATATGTGAATTTATGGTGGGACCTATTCAAAAGTTATTGGAGATTTTTAAAAAGATTTATTTGAGTGCGGACACTCCATTTTCATTTTTGAAAAAAGTTGTTGGGAGGTTTTTGATTGTGGAAAATATGGTGAGGTTTTTTTTACATTCATGTGTTTTTGATGTTATGTGGGATCAACACATAAAAATGCATGTAAAAGTTTGTGGTTTTTCTTTTTTGGACCACCGATCTTACATTACACTTTCTTGTGAATTGGAGGGAATCTTAATTACCACACATCCCTTGCTTTAGTTTTTTATTATTGTAAAATTATCGTAAGAACACCACAAATACTTTTCTACTTTATTTGTATTACAATCAAAACCATAGAAGATAAAACCACCACATATTGTTATTGGTTTCCAATCTTCCATGTCAGTGGCAAAGACTAGAATGATCTGGTCAACAAGTATTAATACATGGAGGATGAAAATTGCAGGAAGGGCATGGACTAGCAAGATATTTAAGAACCTAGTTTATGTTTTGCCTTGATTTTCTACAACACAAATTTTCCAATGTGTTATGTCCCTCTCCATCCTTTCATTTTGGGACTTGGACCAGATCAGATGCTAAATTCCATGGGACTGGCATTTAAGATGGAAATAGAAATGCATACGCATAGCCCCCACCATTCCAATAAATAAATTACAATTTACCTCCAAAATAGTGGAATTATTTTTATATTTTAAAATTATAAAAAGTGTCTAACAGGTTTAATTGGTCTTAACATATTTGGATCCAATAAAACTTCTAGGAGTCGTTTGGAAACTTGATTGATCAGGATAAATTGTTTAGCCTAAATTTATCAATTGTTGGAGATTTTTGATTATAGCTCATGATGCTAATCTCGGCTCACTCTTTTGTCATGCTCTTGGTTGATAAATGGTCCAGACCATGAGGGTGAAATTATATAATCCGACTCAATTTGCGTTCATTTGTGGACTTGTGTTAGTTTGGTCATTTTTTAAATTTATCCAACTTTTTTCATCAACGCCAAAAAAAAATATTGTTATCCTACTAAAATAATCATACATCACAATTATATTTTCCAAACATGTTATTGAACTCAATTATATTATTACTTCCTAGCTTATCAAAATTATTTTATCAATCCAATCAACAAACGGAAACGCAAACAAGTCCCTAGTAGATCTAATTGGTCCAACTAGTAATGAATATATAATTTGTTAAGCAGCTGCATTGTCATCCCAAATAAATTCTAAGTTGAATCTCATTATCATAAATTTTTAGAAAATAATTCACTTAGCATTTGCTGGATATATATGAAATATTTAAAGTTAGCATTTTAGAAAATATTATTTTGTAGCAACCTTTATATACGACGACAATCTCAATAAAACCAATATATATTAGAGTACTTTGTCATTATCCCATTCGCAAATTGTTAATACATATAGCTACGCAGTTACCAGTGGTCTCTTACAATAAATAATTTTTCAATACAATAGGAAATAATAAAATTTTAAACTAGAACTGTGTAATAAGTTTGGGAGTGAATATATGGACACATTAAATATGATGGTTGATGAATTGCCAAATTGGTCGGTGCACCACAACTTGAACACGTACCATCTTCTAGATTAACTATGTAGCCTGAGCTATAATATTCAAGAAATTATTGTACGACTTATAAGATGAGATTTATACTCAAAAGAATATTATTCAAAGTCCGCCATCTTGCTTGGCTTTAAGGCCTCAAGATTTGTAAACTCTAATTTTCTTTCCTTATTCCTAATTAATATTTTCTTCTACTCCCAACTTATTAAAAAATGTGGTTTTTATTTGTCCCCAATAGGTGGCATATGTTTCTGTCAAATAGTTTGTCCACATATGTGTGCTTTTGTTCAGATGAGTCATTACTCGATGATTCGTGATAGAAGTGAGACCAATTCATTAGTACGTATTTTGTCCAGTAAATTACGATTTTTAGTTCTATGGATCAGATAAATCTGTCTAGGTTAAAGCTTTTGTTTTAGATCTATATATATGTTTATGATCCATAGAACTTGCCACTGTTTCTTACTCGGTGTTGTAATTGTAAAATAAATCACATAATACAAAATCGTATTCTAACCATAATGAACACGAGAAAGCGGAAGCGAAATTGGATCGAATTACCTCCAGCCATTGCTAGTTCTTCGATGATATTTGAGAATTGATTTCTTCGTGATTCCGAGAATTCTTCTAAGCCCTTGCTCTCGCACGATAATGGAATTCATTTTCTGAATGTAAGTAGGCTTAGGGACCTCGAATACCAATTTATAGATGATCTCGTCCATCAAGAGATCGTACCAAATTGGAAAGAATCTTCCATGATTATTGTTATAATTAGCCAAGATTTGTGCCAATCAAATATGGAAATGATATAGACCATATATGGAAAAAATATCAATATGATTTTCCTTGATAAAAAAGAAATAATCTTACATTTATGGAAAAAATATCAATATGATTTTCCTTGATCAAAAAGAAATCTTACATTCTCCCACTTGGTCTATATATTTCACAATGCACCTTAATAGGAAACAAAGTACACGAATCATGGCGATAGGTCCTCTAATAGGTGAGTATTATCTTCCATGTATCACATTGTACTATATTCCCCAGGATAAGCTATGTTAAACTTAATGAATAAACCTCATGTTTATTCTAGGTCCAAACTTAATGATATTTCTCAAATAAATAAAAATTAATGTGCACAACCATATGAGAAACATCTAAATAAATAAGAGTTCCATTAAGTAAAATGTACGTACAATGAAAGATTACAATATGGAACTAAGTCCCATTCTTTCCACATGATCCTTGAAATTCTTTGGTGGCATGCCCTTAGTCAAAGGATCAGCAATCATTAATTCAGTGCTAATGTGTTCAATGACCACTTTATTTTCCTTAACACGTTCTCTTATTGCTAAATACTTGATGTCGATATGCTTACTTCGACTTCCACTCTTATTATTCTTAGCCATAAATACAAAGAAATTTGAATTGTCGCAAACCAACCTCAATGGCCTAGAAATAGAGTCCACAACTCTAAGGCCAAATATGAAACTCCTCAACCAAACTCCATGCGAGGTGGCCTCAAAACACGATACGAACTCGGCCTCCATAGTGGAAGTAGCAGTCAAGGTGTGCTTTGCACTTCTCCAAGATACGACTCCACCTCAAGCAACATAAAAGATATAACCCGATGTTGATTTTCGTGAATCAATGCGACAACGTAGTCCAATCGAGTAGCCAATCACCTCCAGATTATCAGTTCATCTATATATGAGCATGTAATCCTTTGTACCTTGAAGATATCTCATCACTTTCTTTGCAGCTTTCCAGTGATCAATACATGGGTTACTCTGATATCTGCCTAACACTCCAACAACATATGCGATATCATCGTCTAGTGCGGACCTGAGCATACATAAGGCTTCCAACCGCGCATATGGAATGTTTTTCATGTGTTCCCGTTCCAAATCATTTTTGGGACATTGACTCAAGTCAAGTTTATCACCCTTGACAATAGGTGTTACACTTGGTGAACAATTTTTCATGTTAAATCTCTCTAATACTTTGTCGATATACGTTTCTTGAGACAAACCCAATATGCCTTGAGATCTTTCTCTATGGATCTTAATGCCAATGACATAAGATGCCTCTCCCATATCCTTCATATCAAAGTTCTTTGAGAGAAATTATTTCACCTCATATAGCAAACCCTTATCATTTGTTGCAAGCAAAATATCATCCACGTGTAAAACAAGAAAACAAATCTTAATCCCACTGATCCTTTGGTATATACATTGATCCATGATGTTCTCTTCAAAGCCAAATGAAGTAATAACTTCATGGAATTTCAAATACCATTGGCGGGGCGCTTGTTTTAATCCGTATATGGACTTATTAAGCTTGCAAACTAAATGCTCATTGTTTCTAGAGGAGAATCCTTCAGGTTGTTTTATATAAACTTCTTCCTCTAGATCACCATTGAGGAATGCCGTTTTCACATCCATTTGATGTAGCTCAAAATCAAAATGAGCTACTAGTGCCATAACCACTCGAAGAGAATCCTTTTTAGACACAGGAGAAAATGTATCTGTGTAATCAATTCCTTCTCTTTGAGTGAACCCTTTGGCAACGAGTCTTGCTTTATGTCTTTCAATGTTGCCTTGTGAGTCTTTCTTTGTCTTAAAGACCCATTTGCACCCTATGGATTTTACACCATCAGGCAACTTGATAAGATCCCAGACTCGGTTAGATGCCATAGAATCCATCTCGTCCTTCATGGCATTGTGACATAAGTGAGATTCCTTAGAACTCATGGCTTGTGAAACGTTTGGGTCTTTTTTTCGGCTCCAACATTACAACCATTTCTTGCGGATACACAAGATAATCACTAGAAATTGTCTTGAATGTCTAACCCTTGTAGATCTTCTCAATGTTGTTTCATCGTTATTTTGAGGAACTTGTTTGTTCACTTGTGGCTCAACATTGTCTTGATGCCCTCATCAACAATTTGATCTACAAGATCACCATTAGCAATTTGTGGAATCTCAACGACTAGTTGTCTTACACTCGAATGTACTTGAGGGGTGTAAACAACAACTAATCTATCACTTGAACTAGAGGGTTGATCCTTATAGTGATCCTTTTCAGGAATTAAGTGCTGTAACTGATCACTCCCACTAATCAAGTCATCTTCAAGAAATTTTGAATTTCATGATTCCACGATCCTAGTGCTATGAGATGGACAATAGAATCTATAACCTTTGGACTTTTTGGCATATCCAATGAAATACCCATTAATTGTCCTCGAGTCTAGTTTCTTCTCTTGTGGGTTATAAATTCTCACTTCAGACGGGCATCCCCAAACGCGTATATGTCGCAAACTCGGTTTCCAACCCTTAAATAGCTCAAAAGGAGTCTTTGAGACAACTTTGGTTGGAACTCGATTTAATATATACACAGCCGTCTTTAGTGCTTCAGTCCACAAGAATTGAGGAAGTCTTGAAGAGCTCCTCATGCTCCTTACCATGTCCATCAAAGTTCGATTTCTTCTTTCTACCACACCATTCTGATCTGGCGAACTAGGCATAGTGTACTGGGCAACAATCCCATGTTCTTGAAGAAACTTCGCAAATGGACCAGGAGCTTGTCCACTTTCCGTGTATCTACCATAATACTCCCCACCTCTATCCGATCTCACAATTTTAATTTGCTTATCACATTATTTCTCTACTTCAGCTTTAAAAACCTTAAAAGCATCCAAAGCTTCGTCTTTGAAATGAAGCATGTAGAGATACATATATCGTGAGTAATCATCTATAAAGGTGATAAAGTATTTAGGACTATTTGCATCCATATCTGGACAACAAATATCCGTATGAATGATTTCTAATAAGTTTGTGCTCCTCTTTGCACCCTTTTTGGACTTGTTGGTTTGCTTGCCCTTTATGCAATCCACACAAGTCTCAGAATCAGAAAAATCCAGAGTACTTAGTACTCCTTCCTTTACCAATCTTCTAATTCTCTCAATGGAGATGTGTCCTAATCTCCGGTGCCACAAACTAGAGGAATTTTCGTTTATAACACATCTTTTAATACCAGCACAAGCATGCAAAACATTGTGAGAAGAATCATCTTGCAAATCAATAGAGAAAAGACCATCAGACAATGTACCATTCCCAACAAGATCAGATTTATAATATAAATAAAAAGATCCATTCAAAAAGTTAAAGGAATAACCCAACGGTACAAGTCTCGAAACTGAAATCAAGTTCCTTGAAAAACTTGGAATATAAAAGGTCCTTTCTAAATGCAAAATAAAAACAGTACTTAGAACTAAACTGCATGTCCCTATGGCTTCAACATGAGACTGCATCTTATTTCCAGAATAGATACTTTGCTCACTGCCCACTGGCTTCCTTAGGTTTTGCATACCTTGCAAGGTATTTGAAATATGGATTGTACAACCAAAATCAATCCACCATTTGTTATAGACAACATTAACCATATTAGATTCATAACAGACGAATGAAGTTTCCATACCTTTCTTTTCAAGTCAAATCTTAAATTTGGGGCAATCTTTCTTTATGTGTCCTTTCTTCTTGCAAAATGACACTTGATTGGTTTCTTGATTCCCCCTTTGATAGGCATTTTTCCCTTCCCTTTCTCTTTGGCTTTCTCTTGAAATTTTCCTTCGGTTGCCACCATTACAACTTCACTTGATTCCATAATAAGCCTCTCTTCTTCCTGAACACACATGGTCATGAGATCATTGATTGACCATTTATCTTTATGTGTGTTAAAGGATATTTTGAAAGGGCCGTATTGTTATGGAAGAGTGTTCAATATATAGTGCACAAGAAAACTATCAGACATGGTAACTTCAAGCGTCTTAAGTTGGGCCGCAATATCCCTCATTTTCATAATGTGCTCACAAGCGCCCCTCTCAGAGTGAGCCCAAGGATGAAAACTTCATAATCAAGGTGCTTGCAAGAGCTTTGTCAGAGGTGACAAATTGCTCATCAATGGCTTTCAAAAGTGGCTTGACCTTTTCATGATGCTCGACAGAACCACGAATACTAGGAGAAATCCTGGTCTTTATGTACATAACGGAGAGACGATTAGACCGCTCCCACTTTTCATAAAGATCAACTACATCAGACTACTAGTCTCGAAATAGCAGTGGTTCGTCTTTCCTTATGGCATAGTCAATGTCCATCCATCCCAAATGAAGAAGAATTCTCTCCTTCCACACCTTGTAATTGTCACCAGTTAATTCAGGAATGTCACATTTCACATCAGAGATGTTAGCAGGTTGAATAACTGCAAAAAATATACACGCTCAAAATTTGAGACTCAAACATAATAACATGTTTACCGATGTAAAACATGTAAATTTATAAATCTAGTGACATAAAACTTGCGTGTGGGCTAAAGTCTTACTCAATTAGATTTATTAGCAACTTTATGATAGAACTATCAAATTACGTTCCTTTTCTTAATTCATGTGGGTAGATTAAGAAATATAATTTGATATTCTATCCTAATTAACCATACATATAATAAAACTTCCTGTGGGATAGAATTTATTATTTGTATGATTAATTACAATCAATGTTATTATACCATTCTTGAACATACATAATTTTAATTAATTAAAGATGATGTGGCTACTCCTTAATCAATTAAAATTATTTGAATCATCTAACATTTATTACATGAAGAGCTAGTTATTAGCACAAAATCACAATAATGTAAATAATCAACATCATATATAATCTTAAATGGCGTGCCCAACAATCATATATTTATACACACGAAAGACAATATATATACATGCATACAGATATGTGGTTTCATTACTTAATATGCCAAACAATTCGATTTAATAGATTGGCATCAACACTTATTATAAAAACACCATTCTTGAATGCACAAAATGAAACATCATAAGAGAATGTGGGGTAAACATATATAGTGGCTTCACAGATGCCATTATGAATGCTAATTAGAACAATTCTCCACATCAACTGAATTGAGGTTGCGTCATCATTTCCAAGTTATATAATATGGCTTATTCCTCAAATCAGTGCTATTAGAACAAATAGGTGCTATTATATAGCTTATTCCTCAAATCAGTGCTATTAGAACAAATCAGTGCTATTG
This sequence comes from Rehmannia glutinosa, assembly GCA_016081115.2. NCBI lineage: Eukaryota > Viridiplantae > Streptophyta > Magnoliopsida > Lamiales > Orobanchaceae > Rehmannia > Rehmannia glutinosa. The sequence goes on from CM071925.1 coordinate 65,668,512, forward strand.
GGATGGCATTAGAACAATTTATATAAGATAGCACCCTCAAATGAGTGCTCAGATTTCCGAGTTCCATCATTAAATACATATCAACACCAAACCAGTTTTCACAATGATAGAAAAACGAAAACCGGAGCAAATACGGGAAAACCCCAAAGCAAGGCAGAGGTATAGAGGCTCTGATACCAAATGTAAAATAAATCACATAATACAAAATCGTATTCTAACCATAATGAACACGAGAAAGCGGAAGCGAAATTGGATCGAATTACCTCCAGCCATTGCTAGTTCTTCGATGATACTTGAGAATTGATTTCTTCGTGATTCCGAGAATTCTTCTAAGCACTTGCTCTCGCACGATAATGGAATTCGTTTTCTGAATGTAAGTAGGCTTAGGGACCTCGAATACCAATTTATAGATGATCTCGTCCATCAAGAGATCGTACCAAATTGGAAAGAATCTTCCATGATTATTGGTATAATAAGCCAAGATTTGTGCCAATCAAATATGGAAATGATATAGACCACATATGGAAAAAAATATCAATATGATTTTCCTTGATCAAAAAGAAATAATTTTACATTTATGGAAAAAATATCAATATGATTTTCCTTGATCAAAAAGAAATAATTTTGCAGTTATGGAAAAAATATCAATATGATTTTCCTTGATCAAAAAGAAATCTTACAGTAACCAGTTGTAAATTTCAGCTGCATGAATAAAATTCATATTATTGCTAATAAAAAATCTACAGGAGGAAAAACTTCTTACACGATTTTAGCAGGTACCTTTCATCAAATCTATCCTAATGAGTCGTCTATCAAGTGGAAGGGGACTTATTTTAATGTTTATGCTATTTTATATTTTCTTGAAAGAAATTGTTCAATCCAGTAAAGTACACAAATTTTGCGGAAAAAAAGGAAAAAAGGAGAAATTAGTACTTATCTGATCATTAAAATGACATTTGATGGTATTACATATATATTTTTTAAGTACCATGGGATAGTAGGGGAAGGGACACGTACTCATACGGATCGAACCCGGGATTAATCATTTTACCATCACAAGTTTCTATCACTGAAGCACAATATTGAACCCATGATTAATCGTTTTGCCATCACAAGTTTCTATCACTGAAGCACAATATTGACGTTGGTAATATTATAATTTAGGGAAAATAAGATTTTTAGTCCTGTAAGTTGGGCTTTTTTGAGAATTAGTCCTCTAAGTTGTGCCTTCATGTTTTAGTCCTTTAACTTTCAAATTTATAGATATTCATTCCTTTAATTTAGCAATTTTACATTTGGTCCTATAACTTAACAGATTTTAGAAATTTAGTTCTATAACTTAGCTTAGTTAAATTTAATTAATTTATTAAAATGTTAGTTCCCACACTTCACATTTTTCTATAAATTGGTAATTATTCACTTGAAAGAATGAAAATGCCCCCCAAAAAATAATTAAACTTAATATTTTAAAAATTAAATTAATTTATAAAAGCAATTAAAAATTAAATTAATTTGATTAATAAAAAATAATGCTTGAAATAATTTTAAAATATTAATTAAATTAAAAAATGATTAACTATTTTTTTTTTAAAAGTTAACTTTTAATTAAATTTATTCAATTGTAAAAATAAAATTTAATTAGGAAATAACATTTTTCATTATTTATATATAGTCCCTTTTAATGAGATAAAAAAAGTCCATTTTAAACTTAAAGGACTAAAACGCATAATGTCTTAACATATAAGATTAAAAGTAAACTAAAGATGCAACTTACAAGGCCAGGAAACTAAATATGCAAACATATAGGACTAAATATTCAATTCCATATAAATTTCTAGGACTGATTTCCAAACCCGCCAGGATAAAGAAATCGAAATCTCAAAATAGGCCAATTTATTGGATGAAATTTCTCATTTTCCCTATAATATACTATGTAGGAAAACCTTGTTTACGTATGAAAAACTTGTTTGATTTGTAACGGGCAGCCTTATTCTAGATATAACTAATGGTCTTATCATTAATAATATTCGATCATTGTAAATGATCTCTATTTTATGCCTAATATCTATGGTACATATATTTGTATATATGATATGATATGATATTGTGATAAACTATAAAATAAGCCAAATCAATAAATGAAGCAAACTAAGCAATAATCGGGCGGCCTGTGAGCGGCAGAGGTGAGTCTTTGCCGCACAGGGCCCCAAATTTTTTTTTATAGGATACATATTGGATATATTGAATAAATGCCGATACAATCAATGAAGTGGTTAGTTGGCGAGTGGTTGTGCTACTTTTTCTTCATTGTGTGGTCTTGCATAGAGTCATTCAATTTGCCGGGCCGGCAGCCGGTCGGTCCAGAATTTCTTCGGACCGCTATTTTGGGAGCCCAACCCAGCCCCATGTGTTCGGCCGCTAAACACTTATAAAAGTCTAACAATCCTCGCAATAGAACGAGATCAAATGTAGCATAGCAAGTTAACCACAAGTCGTCTCTCAAGGAAGACTTAGTGGCAAATAATTATTATGTATCACAATAAAAACAAAAATAAATCCTAAACACTCTAACCGATTTGTTGGTTTTAAATAAACTAAAAGAAAATAATTAAAAAGACGAATTAAAACTAAGCACGAATAAACTTGGAGAAAAAGATATGGAAGAAAGTCTAGGATTATGGATTCATCTCATCAAACTTGCAAGTAGAATATCAATTAATTGATCATGCGGTTAACAAATATAACAAATATGTAAAGACTAGGTCTAGATCCGATAACTCTCGTATTCACAGTTAGGCTATCCCAACATAATTTGCTATTTTCATTAAACCTAGGGTTAGATAATACATTTATGATTCATATCTAACTCCCCTCGAATAAATTTAGTCCAGAATAATATCTTCGATCGATCTCAATTATTCCCCCAAAATAATCAAAAGTTGATCGATAATCAATTATCAAATAAAGCAATTCATTCAGGAAATCAAATCAATTAATCAATACTCATGCTTGTTTGTTTGAATCAAATCATCCTAATCCTAGAACAAGGAAATTAGTTCATGCTTGGGGATGAGATCATAATCTCAATTGAAGAAAAGAAAACAATCATAAACATAATCACGCACAATAATAATCACCCAACAATTGAAATCAGACAAAAGAGATGAAGAAATCTTACTATTTGATTAAGAAGCAAAATAACTTCAAGGGGAAGAACCCAAGCAATCCCAATGATGAAAAGCAAGAGAAAAATACCAAAACTAAAGTCTAGAAGTGCTATGAATGAAGGTGTGTCGAAAATAGGGGCACCCCATATCGTATTTATAAGCCTAGAGTCCTAAACAAGGTGGAAGAGCCAAAAATCGGAAAAAAAAAAAAAAAATTTCGTGTTCAGCACGACACCGCGCGCGCCCGTGCACCGCTGCAGCCAACCTTCCTCGCGCGCCGGCGCTCCTTTCTGCGCGCCCACGCGCTGTCTTCCTTGCGCGCCCGCGCCCGCGCCCCTACTACCGGCCGATGTTTGTCTTTGTGCCCATTTTCTCCATTTTTCATCCATTTTCGAGCCTCTTTTCATCATAACCTATAAAAATGACAAAAAACACCCTACGTAACACTCAACACTATAACCAATACTTAAAACTACGTAAATATGCATAATCACACACAAAATAAAATAAAAACACACAAAAATAATACTCAAAAAACATGCAAAACAACTCCCCCACACTTAATCTTTTGCTTGTCCTCAAGCAAATAATAATGCTAACAAACCCAATAAGAAATATAATGTCCAATGTGAGAATCAATTAATCCATAACACAATGTTCTATCTACCTCGGATTATTCCTCATTGATCCCCAACCTTCACAATAAACTCACTTGGCTCAAATTAAACCTTAACCAAAGTGTTTGACTTTCCTTACTAAATTTCAAATTTGTGTCAAAAGTTGCAACCCTTTTACTCACACAACCAATCACGCAATTACTAGCCATGTTTTTTTTTGCTAGAACTCCCGAGATATTATTCCACTAGGTGTAAACTTTGGATGTTTTCCAAAGGCTCCTAGGGTAGTTTCCTATACTCATGTTTTGAGCCGCCGTTTTACGTAAAAGTCAAACATGGAGCTCATGAATGCTCCTAGTTACTAAGCAGCTCAATCAGCGGAGTATAATCTCGATTGTTCTATTTTTTTATATATAACTCTATCATACCTATTTTTGATTTTTTTTTGTGGGCTATATAATGCTTTTTTTTTCGCAAGGCTAGCAATTTTGTGTACACACAAATCACAACAAGGTTTTAACTTAATTCACATCAATGAAATCTTGTAATTCAAGCCCCACAACTCGGACTATTGATTAACCGTCACCTCATTCGTTCACCCTAAAGGCTAATTTACGACTTAGTCAAATCCTACGTATCAAGTTCACAAAGTCATTTCATATTTGAAACTCAAATTAATACATCTATTTCAAGTTGACTAAATAGCACCCTTATTAAACTTGGGATAATTAATAGGCAAGTTAAAAAATTAACCATAAGCAATCACCTAATTCTTAACAGCGACTAAATGTCCCCCCCACACTTACATCACGCAATGACCTCAATGCGTAAAAGTAAAAGAGAAGGAAAAAGAAACGTCCCTGAAAAATGCGATGATTGAATAATGGCATGATAGATACATCCTCCTACAATTATGCAAAAAACATATGTGGAGGAAAACATAATACCAAAATAGAAACACTAAAACTATATTAATGACAACACGGAATGGAAACACACTAATACGCATGCAACACACACAAAAGGAAATAAAAAAAAAAAGAAAACAAACTTTAAAAGTGTCACTGTTGTGTATCCGAAGGCGGTGGAGGCGGGAATGTCGAGAAACACATGTTCACCCAGTTCTATTCAACGTTTTGTACTCGAGTGTCAATGGACTCGAACCTCGTGTTCATGTTTTGCATAAGTTCATGAAGCTTGGTCATTTGATGTTGAAAGTAGTCAAACTGGCTCTGCATAGTATCGGGGCGTCCCATAACGGCCTCCCAACCGGTAGTACGGCCCTAATTAGTGCTAGTGGAGGGATCGGCTGTAAATGGATCAACTCACGGTGGTAACCCCTCGTGTGGAGGATGAATATCGGGATCACCCTCGTGCTCTTCGTCCATGTGTCCCAACTGTTCCCCTGCTGGTTCCTGTCGGCGTGGTAGAATACCCATCGGGTTCCATGTATCACTACGAAAATATTTTCGGGAGGCGGGATCCTTTAAAGTGCCTTCTTTTGTTAGAAAATCCATATTTTTTAAGCAAAGTTGTGTTCAAGGACCCACATGGAATTTCAACAAGGTGGTCGAGATGATCGGGGACTACTAAGTGTCCCAAACCCAGCTTATGCTTACGGTTCCGAAGGTTGCGGTAGAAAGTGTCGAAAATGAATGTCGTAGTGCAAATTTTGGTGTTGTGACGAAAGCACCATATAAAAAACAACTCCGGGGTAGTGACCCGACTACTCTCATATTTTCCAAAAAACACACAGTGAGTAATGAATTTGTGCAATAAGTATAAGGCAGGGTCTGTAATAAAACCATTTGGGGTTTCTTTTGTAGGAAGTTATTAAAACCCGTCAATTTTGCCCAAAATTCAGTTGGGTTAATTAAATGAATTGGGCACTGCCCGAATACCATGCCTAGATAGCCCCAAAATAGATTTCATTATTCTAAAATTTACTTCACATTCCTCCCTAAACAGACGACATGTAAAATCCGTAAGATGTGAATCCAAAAAATGCAAGGTCGTATAAAATTCCAGTACCAACTCAATCAACACCCTAGAAGTAAGTGGGGCAAATTTTTTCCATCCAATTTTTTTATAAATCCCATTAATTCATCAAGCAACCCCAATTCTTGTAATGTTTCTATAGACACGAAGGTAGATGAAGGTACCTCGCGAGAGAGTAGGCTAGTGTACATTTGGCCTTCTTCTTTGGAATAAATCGGAAAGGGGGCGTTGAATTGCTCAGCTAAATCCACCGGATTCATCGGGTCATCTTCTTCCACCCTAGGTTGTTGATTTTGAGCCCTTTTGGTCCTCCTATGCATGATTTATCGATTAGAATTGGTTAATCAGAGCGGAATGTGGTTTTAACCATTGAATTTTGCGATTTGGTAGAGAGAATTTGGAAGGGGGGAGGATTTTCGAATTGGGGGTGAAAAATTGTGTTTCAAAACCCCAATTCGCGAAATATAACTCTGTTGATTGCCTCTTGTGCGCGCCCGCGCACCTACCTGCCCTGTCGTGTGCCTGTACCTGCATTTTTTTTTAATTTTTTAATTAACTTATACAAAAAAAAGAGAAAACTCAATTAAACCATTAGATACGGTTAATCGAGAAAATAAAAAGAGAAAAATAAAAAGAATATAAAAAGGGAAAAAATTTGGGTTGCCTCCCAAGAAGCGCTTATTTAACGTCTTTAGCTTGACGATACTTGAGTACGGTTCTTAGGTGACCTCTTTGAGGCCTATGCTCTCAATTCTCTCATCCCGAAATACCCCTTCAAAATATGGGTTAACCCGATGACCGTTCACCTTGAAAGATTCATGCGTCCTTAGATTAAGTAGTTTTACCGTTTCGTAAGGGTATACCGCTTCAATCTCAAATGGTCCATTCCATCTTGATTTTAGTTTCCCTGGAAATAACCGCAATCGTGAGTTAAAAAAAAGGACATTCATACCTGGTTCGAGCTTTTTAAGGAAAATCCTTTTATCGTGCAATCGCTTGACTTTATCTTTGTATATTCGCGAATTTTCATATGCGTCATTACGAAGCTCGTCAAGTTCAGATAATTGCAACTTCCTTTCGACTCCTGCTTTGTCCAAGTCAAAATTTGTTGCTTTGATAGCCCAATATGCCTTATGATCCACTTCAACTGGTAAATGACACGCTTTCCCAAAAACTAGTCTATAGGGGCTCATTCCCAAAACTGTTTTATAAGCTGTTCTGTATGCCCAGAGCGCATCATTTAACTTGGTAGCCCAGTCTTTCCTTGTAGGGTTTACTGTCTTCTCCAGAATCCCCTTTATTTGTTTGTTGGTGGTTTCTACTTGCCCAAAAGTTTGAGGATGATAAGGTGTAGCTATCTTATGTGTGATACCATTTTTCTTCATCAGTTTTTCGAACAATTTGTTGCAAAAATGTTTTCCCCATCGCTAATGATAGCTCTCGAATCCAAACCTGCGCATAAAATATTTTCCTGCGCACAAACTTGATGACAGTGTTAGCATCACATGTCCTCGTGGGGATTGCCTCAACCCACCAGAACAAGTATATATTCATGACCAAAAGACTTAGGGAAGGGGCCCATAAAATCAATACCCCACACATCAAATATTTCAACTACCAAGTTACTATTCAGAGGCATTTCATTCCTCCTACTAATATTTCCAGTTCTTTGGCATCTATCGCATGTCAGCCCAAAATTATGTGCGTCTTTGAACAATGTTGGCCAATAGAGTCCTGACTGTAGAACCTTAAAGGCTGTTTTACGGCCTCCAAAGTGCCCACCATAGTGCATTTCATGACAAAATGCCAAAACATTATTCTGTTCGTCTTCAGGAATGCATCTTCGGATAATTTCATCCTTGCAGATTCTAAACAAGTATGGGTCATCCCAAAAGTAGAATCTACAAGTAGATAAAAATCTTTTATTTTCCTGAAATGAAAGGTTAGTTCTCACAATTCCACATGCAAGATAATTCACAATGTCGGCATACCAAGGAATTGAAGTAACCTCAAATAATTGCTCATGGGGAAAAATCAATTATATGCTCATTTTTATGAGAAGCAAGAGTATCATCAGTAAGAGTGAGACGAGACAAGTGATCTGCTACTACATTCTCACACTCTTTTCTATCTTTTATTTCAACATTAAATTCTTGCAACATTAAAATCCACCGAATTAACCTAGGTTTAGCTTGTGGCTTACTCAACAAGTATTGCAGGGCTGCGTGATCACTATGAATAATTACCTTAGACCCAACAATGTAAGATCTGAATTTATCCAAGGAGAAAACAACAACTAACAGTTCTTTTTCAGTGGTAGTGTAATTTACTTGAGCATCATTAAGAGTCAAACTAGCATAGTAAATCACATGGAGCAATTTATCAATTCTTTGTCCTAAGACGGCCCCTACAGCATGATTAGACGCATCACACATAATTTCAAAAAGTAATGACCAATCAGGAGCAACAACAACAGGAGCAATTATGAATTTCTCTTTTAACGTGTTAAAAGCATTCAAACATTTTTAATCAAAATCAAAAGGGGCATCTTGAGCAAGCAATTTACAAAGAGGTTGGCTAATTTCTGAAAAATCCTTAATAAACCTTCTATAAAATCCAACATGCCCAAGAAAACTCCTAATGCCCTTAACATTTAATGGGAGAAGGTAATTTTTCAATAACATCAATTTTAGCTTTATCAACCTTGATCCCTATTTTTGAAACCACATGGCCTAAAACAAATCCGCTTGTCACCATAAAATGGCTTTTTCCCAACTTATAGTTCAATTGCATTCAATGCATCGTTCAAGAACTTTAGCCAATTTATTAAGACAATCAGAATAAGAGGATCCAAATAAAGAAAAATCATCCATAAATACCTCAATGAAGTCCTCAACCATGTCAGAGAAAATTAAAAACATGCACCTTTGGAAAGTTGTTGGCGCATTGCAAAGTCCAAACGGCATTCGTCGAAATGCAAAAGTCCCAACCGGGCATGTGAAAGTAGTTTTTGCTTGATCCTCCGGTGTGATGGCCACTTGATAATAACCTGACAAACCATCCAAAAAATAATAGAAACTATGTCCTGCAAGTTTGTCAAGCATTTGATCAATAAAGGGAAGGGGGAAATGATCTTTTTTAGTAGCAGCATTTAATTTCCTATAATCTATGCACATCCTCCATCCAATTGTGGTCCTAGTGGGAATAATTTCACCCTTTTCTTTCTCTACAAATATTATCCCACTCTTCTTTGGTACAACATGCACCGGACTCACTCATTCACTATCCGTAATCGGGTATATCACCCCTTCAGCTAGAAGTTTTAGTACCTATTTTTTCACTACTTCCATCATAACGGGGTTCTATCTTCTTTAAGCTTCCCTACTAGGCTTAGCCCCTTCTTCTAGAATAATTCTATGCATGCATGTAGCAGGGCTAATCCCTTTGATATCACTCAACCCCCATCCAATTGCATTTTTAAATTTTCTAAGCACCACCAACAATTCTCCCTCTTCTTCTTTAGAAAGTACAGCAGAAATAATCACCGGCTTCTGCTCACCTGCTTCTAAAAATACATATTTTAAATGTTTAGGGAGTTCTTTCAATTCCAATTTTTGTTGGGGTTTACTATACACATCTTCTAATGCGAATATTTCCATAACCCCCCTCGTTTTAGGCTTGCCCATACGTCTTCCATGACATCAAAAATATCATCTTGCTCAAGAAATAAAGTGTCAATACTATAATCATGCAAGAAGATGTTTTTGACTGCCCCATCAATTAAATCAACGAAAGACCAATTTTCAAGTGATACATGCGAAGGGATAGGTTTAGTATCAGAAATAGAGAAAGTCACAGTTTCACCGAGAATAGTCACAGTCATGCGCCCATTTTTAACATCAATAAGTGTGTGCGTGGTGGCCATAAATGGGCGGCCTAACAGAAGTGTGTGCTCATTATATCTTCAACAATACCTTTAGGGTACCGAATGGACCTATCAGCAAGTTGAAGACACATTCTAGTGGGTTTCAGTTCCCCTAAATCAAGTTGTTTAAAAATAGAATAAGGCATCAGATTGATCCCGGCCCCCAAATCGAGCATCTGGGAAGTTTTCTTACTGTTTCCCATTGCAATTTTAATAACAAAATCTACCTGGATCTCGTTGTTTAGGGGGGCAATTGGTCTTTGAAGAATCGCACTTGCCACTTCTTCGAAACTATTACCTTCTCATTGTCGCCAAACTTCCTTTTGTTGGATGCGAGTTCTTTGAAAAATTTGACATAAGCAGGCACATTTCTTATAACATCTAGCATGGGTAAATTAACATTAACCTTATATAACATGTTATAGAAATTCAAGAACTGCTTATCCTATTTTTCGTTCCGGAGGCGACTTGGAAAAGGAATTGGAGGTTTGTATGAATTGTTGGTTTTGTGCAAAATAGATCCCTCACTCCCCTCTTCTTCCTTTTGATGTCCCTTGAATTTGACGCCTTCTCGATCTCCTCGTCACCTACAGGGTTAGTCAAAGTAGTAGAAAATGGAATTTCAACTTTGTTATCAATAACCTTACCACTTCGTAACACGGTGACGGCTTGGGCTTGTTCTGGTTGGCTAGGTAGCTTTCCTTTATTTACCACATGTTGAGCAATTTCACCCACTTGGATGGCTAATTGACCAACTTGGGTTTCAAGACGTTTGAATAAAGCTTCCACAGACTCAAACCATTGAATGTTGGCCTCTTGAGTTTTCTTACTAACCTGAATGAACGAACCCAAACATTCCTCAATTGATGGAGGCCGAGGTTGATTTGATGACTGGCCTTGGGGAGGTGGCCTCGGATGGATTTGAGATGGATTTTGCGAATTTCCCCAACTGAAGTTTGGATGATTCTGCCAACCTGGGTTGTAAGTCTGAGCGTAGGGATCATTACGAGGCCTTTGCTGAAAACCCTATATAGCGTTAATGTCCTCAACCTGTTGATCAACCACCATATTACAAACATGAGCCCCATGACCAAATTCACCACAAATTCCGCATGACTCGGCAGAGGGAGGGGCGTTAGATGGATGCTCCCGTGTAGCCAACAGTTGAACTTATTTAGTCAACTCTATCAATTGTTTTGTTACATCGCAACTTGGTGCTACTTCATTCACGGTAGCCCGTTTGCCTTGGGCACTTTTTTGTTGGGAGTTATCACTCACATCTCTAGTATATCATAAATTTCCTGGGCTATGTGCACACCCATATCACCCCCAGCAGCATTGTCAACCATATATTGAAAGTTATGTGATAATCCATCATAGAAAAATTGGTTTAACAATTCCAATGGGTAGTGATGATGTGAGCATTTAGTCTGTAAATCTTTGAAGCGATCCCAGGCCTCATGAAAAGGTTCACCTTCCATTTAACAAAAGTTAGCTATCTTACCTCCTAGATCCAAAGTTTTCTTATGAGAGTAGTACATGCGCATAAACTTATTGTACACCGCCTCCCAAGTAGTAAGAGAGTTGGGAGGTAGAGACATAAGCCATGTTTTTGCCCGATCCTTCAGAGTATATGGGAAGCAGCGCATCCTTAGCTGATCCTCATTCAAATCCTGCAGAGGAAAAGTTTGAATGACATAATAGAATTCCCGAATGAAGTTGAGAGGATCTTCATTGGGCATTCCATAAAAAAGATGGTAACTGATTGAAGTGTATATTTTTTAGATCATAGTTCTGTGCTGCTTGTCTCAGAGTAATGCAAGAGGTCGTTGTTCCGATGACTGGGCGCGCGAACTCACGCATCGAAGGCTGGCGTGCCTCTGCGTTGTTTCTGTTTTGATTATCACCCATTGCTGGCTCGTCTGTTTGTTCTTCCTTTGGAACGTGGTCCTGAGAATCCTCGCTACTAACCGAAGAATCGTCCCCCTCATTCCTTATATGTCTCGGAACGCGGTGAATGTCATCTACGAAAGGTGCAAGCTCCAGATTGAGATTCCTACGACCTTGCGTAAACAAACTTAGGAAAACAAATCAAACGTACCAGTGGAATCAGGTAAAAATCAAAAAGCAAACAAAAAAGAAGTCCTAAACTAAAAACACGGAAAAAATAGACACAATAATTATTACGCCTAAAGCCTGTCCCCGGCAACGGTGCCAAAATTTTGTTCAACCGCTAAACACCTATAAAAGTCTAACAATCCTCGCAAGAGAACAAGATCAATTATAGGGTAGCAAGTTAACCACAAGTCGTCTCTCAAGGAAGACTTAACCGGCAAATAATTATTATGTATCACAATAAACAGAAAATAAATCCTAAACACTCTAACCAGATTTGTTGGTTTTAAATAAACTAAAAGAAAATAATTAAAAAGACGAATTAAAACTAAGCACGAATAAACTTGGAGAAAAAGATATGGAAGAAAGTCTAGGATTATGGATTCATCTCATCAAACTTGCAAGCAGAATATCAATTAATTGATCATGCGGTTGACAAATATAACAAATATGTAAAGACTAGGTCCATATCTGATAACTCTCGTATTCACAGATTAGGGCTATCCCAACATAATTTGCTTTTTTCATTAAACCTAGGGTTAGATAATACATTTCTGATTCATATCTAACCCCCTGAAAAAAATTTAGTCCAGGAATAATATCTTCGATCGATCTCCATTATTCCCCCAAAATAATCAAAAGTTGATCAGACAATCAATTATCAAATAAAGCAATTCATTCAGGCAAATCAATTAATCAATACTCATGCTTGTTTGTTTGAATCAAATCATCATAATCCTAGAACAAGGAAATTGTTCATGCTTTGGGATGAGATCATAATCTCAATTGAAGGAAAGAAAACAATCATAAACATAATCATGCAACAATAATAATCACCCAACAATTGAAATCAAACAAAAGAGATGAAGAAATCTTACTCTTTGATTAAGAAGCAAAATAACTACAAGGGGAATAATCCAAGCAACCCCAATGATGAAAAGCAAGAGAAAAATACCAAAAACTAAAGTCTAGAAGTGCTATGAATGAAGGTGTGTCGAAAATAGGGGCTCCCCATGTCGTATTTATAAGCCTAGAGTCCTAAACAAGGTGGAAGAGCTAAAAATCGGAAAAAATCAGAATTTCAGATTCAAAGACACGACACATGCTCTCATGCTGTCTTTCCTTGTGCGCCGCTACCCCGCTACCACCAATGTTTGTCTTTGTGCCCGTTTTCTCTATTTTTCATCCGTTTTCAAGCCTCTTTTCATCATAACCTATAAAAATGACAAAAAGCACCATACGTAACATTCGACACTATAACCAATACTTAAAACTACGTAATATGCATAATCACACACAAAATAAAACAAAAACACACAAAAATAATACTAAAAAAACATGCAAAACACCATGTATTAAAAATACACTTAATTTGCTTCGGGCCAACCATGTCGACCGGGCCGACCCAGTGTTCCGGGCCATTTTTTCGGGCTTGTAAAATCGAAGCCCAACCCAACCCTATTACTGGGTCAGTCGGGCTAGCCCATCGGGCCGGGCTTTTTTTGATAGCTCTAGTCTTGGGATCAAATCCCATTGGAACCAATGATCTGATTTTTTTCCCCTTTCCTTTTCTATATATAAACTACATAGGTTCTCTTTTTTGCTTTTCAATCTCTTTTTTTGCTATATCTAACTATACTATGGTTTTCTTTTTTGCTTTTCCATCTAACTATATATTTTTGCCAAAAAAAAAAAATTAATTTGCAAAAGCGTAATTGGAGGTTTTCTTTTTTGTCTTTTGTTAACTATTTTTTTCGCCTTTTTATCTAACTAATTTATTTTTTTAAGGTTTTCTTTTTGCCTTTTGCATTTCTATGTAACTATTTTTTTCTCCTTTTCTATATGTTTTTATCTAACTAATTCTTTTTCTTTTTTGCAAAACCATAAATATAATTGAAGAATTTAAGAGTTGTCCACCTTTAAGCCCCATTTTTGTCATTCATATTTGCTATTTTTTTTTTATTTTGCAAAACCAAAAAGTAGAATTGAAGAATTTAAAAATGCAAGAAGATCAATTTTTCATAGCTAATTTTTTAGTTTTTTTTGTCTTTTTCTCTATGGTAAATTATATTGAACAATCGTTTTCGTAATTTGTTTTAATAAGATCGAAATGTTAAAGTTGGAGATGATATTTTTGTTATTACATATCTTATTTTTATGTTAAATCAATGAAATTCTTTGATTAATTTTTTATGTAAACACAAGGGCCCCATTTAGTTTTTTCGCTCTAGGCCCCTCGAAACCTAAGACCGGCTCTGACAATAATTTTGTTCTGCTATGAAAATCGTGTGTCCTCATTTTATTGCACCAAGGCATATATATACACATAAATAAATGGAATTTTACATGTGCAATTGAAAATCACAAGATTTAGTAATATTGGACTTGTGAGTGCTAAGTCCATATAATGACAAATTTGTCATAACACTCTCCCTTGGACGTAGCACTATAGTAAGCTGGATGAGTATGCCTCGTTAAAAACCTTGAGCTGGAAAATCGATTGGGAAAAATCGGACATAAGGGAAAAAGAGTACATTCTCACATCCAGACCTTGTGCATAAATTGTCTCGTTAAAAATCTTAAGCTGGAAAAAACCCAATGGGATAAAAACCAGACAGAAGGAAAAAAGAGTACAACGCACAATATATTTTTTTCCCCTGAAATGAAGAATATTAGTTGCACAATTGATCCATCAATCTTGCTCCGTATGGACTTTTCTCATTCCGATGCCGTAAACCAACTTTTCAAATGTAGACGTTAGTAAGGATTTTGTAAATAAATCGGCAAGATTGTGACATGAGCGAATCTGTTGAATATCCACCTCTCCACTTTTCTGGAGTTCATGTGTGTGGAAAAACTTTGGTAAATATGCTTGGTCCGATCACCTTTTATGTAACCACCTCTCACTTGTGCTATGCATGTTGCATTATCTTCATAAATAATAGTAGGAGTGTCTGTAACTGGTTTCAGCTGACAAACATTTCGTATATGAGCTATAACTGATCTTAACCAAACACACTCTTTGCCAGCTTCATGAAGAGCAATGATTTCAGAGTGATTGGAAGAAGTAGCAACTAATGTTTGTTTGGTAGATCGCCATGATATAGTTGTACCGTTATAGCAAAATAATTAACCAGTTTGTGATCGAGCTTTGTGCAGATCAGATCTATATCCAGCATCAGCATAACCCACTAACCCAGATTTAGTCGATTCTTTGGAATAGAATAACCCCAAATCTATAGTACCACTGATATATCAAAAAATGTGTTTAATACCATTCCAGTGTCTTCGAGTTGGCTCAGAACTGTATCGTGCAAGTAAATTTACTGCAAATGAAATATCAGATCGAGTACATTGCGTCAGATACATTAATGCTCCAATAGAATTAAGGTAAGGTACTTCAGGACCTAAAAACTCTTCATCTGATTCTTTTGGTCGGAATGGATCTTTCTCGGGATCTAAACTGCGCACAACCATAGGGGTACTCAAAGGATGAGCCTTGTACATATTAAATCGTTTGAGTATCCGTTTAGTGTAAGCAGATTGGTGGACAATTATCCCGTTATCTTTATGCTCTAACTCAAGACCAAGACAAAGTTTAGTTTTTCCAAGGTCTTTCACTTCAAACTCTTTCTTTAGATATTCAGCAGCATTGGATAATTCTTCAGGGGTGCCAATCAAATTCGTGTCACCGACATAAACAATAATGATAGCAAATCCGGTATCTGATCTTTTGATAAAAACACTTTTTGTAACCTTCCTTAGAAAGGTATTCATTAAGTCTATGATACCACATGCGGCCGGATTGCTTCAATCCATACAACGATCTTTGCAATTTGACTGAGTATAATTCACGGGGAGTATCTAATTTTGGCATTTTATATCCATCTGGGATTTTCATATAAATATCATAATATAATGAACCATATAGATATGCCGTTACTACGTCCATTAGACGCATGTCCAGATTCTCGTGGACAACCATACTGATAAGAAAACGAAATGTGATTGTATCCACCATAGGAATATGTTTCATCATAATCTATCCCAGGTCTCTGGGAGAATCCTGAGCCACGAGTCGTGCTTTATATCTCACGACTTCATTTTTCTTAATTCTTTTTCGAACAAACACCCATTTGTATCCAATGGGCTTTACATTGTTTGGAGTTCGAGAAATTTGCCCAAATACATTTCGTTTTTCTAGGGAAGCTAACTCAGATTTTATTGTTTCCTCCCACATAGGCCAATCAGGCCTCTGATGACATTTTATTATCGAACGTGGTTCGTTATCATAATCATCATTTATAATTTCTTGAGCAACCGAGAATGCAAATTTATCATCAATAATTATTTCATTTCGATCCCATATTTCATTACTATAGCTCATGGGATTCTCAGAATTATTAGAATTTTTGACTTGTACATTTTCTGAGATATTAGGTTCTATAGATTCATCTGGAGCATGCTCATTAGTATCAATTCTCCCCTTTCTTTTTCGAGGAGCAGTATCTTTTGAGCCAATAGGTCTACCACGTTTTTGTCGTGGGATATCATCATTCATTTTCTTATTTTCATCTAGAACAATAATCATGGGCCGAGCATTTACAAATTTAATATGAGACTTTGACTTTAATAGCATCGTTAAATGCATCAGAAAGTCTGTTAGCAATATTTTGCAAATGAATGATTCTATTCACCTCACTTTCACATTTAGAAGTATGTGGATCTAAATGGGACAAGCTTTGTTCATTCCAGGAGATACTCTCAACTGGTTTTTGTTTATCTAAAATATCTTTATCCTTTCCCAATGATGGAAATGATGTCTCATAAAAATGACAATCCGCAAATCTAGCGGTAAATAAATCTCCTGTCATCGGTTCAAAATACTGAACAATTGATGGAGAATCAAATTCAACGTATATACCAAGTCTACGTTGTGGACCCATTTTTATCCTTTGAGGTGGTGGAATCGGCACCTGAACACCACACCCGAAAGTGCGTAGGTGCGAAATATTTGGCTCAAAACTGAGAGTTAATTGCATTGAGGAGTGCATATGATAAGCAGTGGGCGTAATCTAATGAGTGCTGATGCATGTAATACTGCATGACCATATGCTGCACTAGTGAGCTTTGATCTCATTAATAATGTACGAGCAATTATTTGAACTCGTTTAATTAGGGATTCTGCCAATCCATTTTGAGTATGAACATGTACTACTGGGTGCTCAACGTTAATTCCCAGTGCTGCGCAATATTCATCAAAACTTTTTGATGTAAATTCTCCGGCACTACACACTCTTATATTCTTGATAGGATAATCAGGGAAATGTGCTTGGAGTTTAATAATTTAAGCTAATAATCAAGCAAATGCCACATTTCTAGTAGATAATAGGCATACGTATGACCATCTACACGATGCATCTATTGAGACCATGAAATATCTAAATGGTCCACTTGCTGGATGTATTGGTCCACAAATATCACCATGAATACGTTGTGAAAATGATGGTGATTCATAACCAACCTTTTCCATGGAAGGTTAGTAATAAATTTTCCTTGTGAACACGATTCACAGAAATAATCTTTGGACATTAACATCTCCGTGCTTTTCAATGGATGTCCATTAGTGTGTTCAACAATCCTACGCATCATAGTTGTTCCTGGGTGTCCTAGGCGATCATGCCATAACCCAAATATATCGGGATTCACCAGCTTCCAAGGCATAGTGGCATATGGTTCAAAAGCTTTAATAATGGGCAATTCTTTTTCCCATTTTATAGGATCTGATACATAGACACTCTTTATCATGTTCATTTAGTGTCTCCAAGTGATAGCCATTATCACGCACATCTTTAAAACTCGTAGATTATCACTAGATATCTTTAAAACTTGTACCATTAGATTTCTTTTTGATCTACCAGATATAGTTGTAACTTGTGCCTTGCACAATTTCACACTCGAGAAATATACTTTATTTGTTAATATTGACTGTGTTGTTGCACTATCAAGTAGACAATAGTCTCTTTTCTCGGTGTTTCCCATGTGCACCTGTTATAATTATTATAAAATTAATATTATATGATAATCAATAAAAATTCTTTCATTGAAATGTAAAACAACTAAATAATAACATTTATGCGCAACGAAAGTTTAAATATGAATGATTTTATTTGACAACATAGACGTACATAATCATCTAATTATTACAACGTGCTAAAATAAATTGTTACGGCTAATAGAGGGAGAATTATAAAGACAAGAAGATTAATAAAAAGCCAAAATTCTCTTGGATATATTCTCCAACAAAAAGCAGGATGTGGACCATTGTAATAAGAAATACTAACATTAAGTTAACCATTTTTGGAATGAAAGAAATATGAAATTTTTAGAAAGAATGAGAGAATATGTGTAAATTTGTTGAATGAAATTCTTGGTATATTTATAGATAAAAGTTATTGTTCATAGCCGTTTATTATAGCCGTTGGAGGAGAGAAATTAATGTGAAAATTTTGAATGTAAAATTTGTGAATGTTTTGGTAGAAATTTACTTGATATTTCATTATTGAAAATATTAGACACAAACATATTAATTATTTCATATTAAAAGCTTAAACCGAATGTATCATCCTAATAAGTACAAACGCTGACAACAAACTTAATTTCGGGAATATATTATCCGAGAAAAATAACATACAAACATTGAGCCTATTTTTAATTTATCCAATCGGCACCTTGCCTCATGATCCTCAAGAAAATTGGATATATCAAGTGATTTCGACCTGGATAGGATTTTGATCGCATATAATTTCGGATGTGTAGGCCTCATTAGTAGTAGGTGGCTCCATTGCCTCAATGGCATGTGTTTGAACACTTTTGTCTTTATTTTTCTTTGATTCCTGGTGTAGATTTACCAGTCCTGGCGATTCGACATGTTTTGGCCCAATGTCTTGTCATCCCACATATCTGCGCAAAGATCATCACCATTCTTTTCATATGAATTTTTCCCTTATCACGATTTGACCGATTTGGATGCCCTGTTTGGTATTATAATCATTTTGGCGGGAATAGTGATAATTATCTCGATTATAGTAATTACGACCGCCACAATCATATCTGTGAGTATTTTGACGTGGACCACCATGGCCACGACCCTACGGCCACCACGCCCGAGTTTATACTCACGGCCTCTAAATCGGCCCCTCTTCTACCGAGTTAGCATGTGCTTCAGACACCCGCATTAGACCCGTGAAGTCGCAAATCGTGATTTCTTAACAAAGAATTCATTGGTTTTCTCTGTCGTGAGAAGTACCAAGATTAATTCATAATATATTTTAAATTGTTGTTGTCTATATTGCTATTGAAGCACAATATTCGATTTATGCATAGTGGATAATGTTTTCTCAATTTATCATATTCGGATAATTTTGTCCCGAAAGAGCCACTCGGGACTCAATTTTAAATAATGTTGAATTATAGTCGGCAATGAGACTTAAAGTCCCGCAACCTCGGATGTTGCCAATCATATTGTGCTTGTGGGAGTATCACTTGATTCGTGTGATCAAATCTATCTTTGAACTTTTGCCATAGCTCGGAAGCCGTTCAATTTGTATGTATTCATTTTTTAAATCATCGAGATAGATGATGGCGGATAAATATCATTGCGTTCGCCTCATCTTTTACAACGGCCTCTTCAATTTTTACGAGGCTTCAAGGTTTTTGCGATCTTGACCCTAAAGGTGCAATTTAACATCCGACACTATGATAAATAATTATCGCCAAATGGTATCAAGGATCTGGAATTTTTGCTTCGATCCACCATTTTTCTACAAAGAAAATAAAAATAAATTAGTACCAATAAATTTAAACTTGAAATATATAAACCTTTTTCCGAGCAATAACTCATGTTGATAACGTGTTGTAAATGATCTCTATTTTATGTCTAATATCTATGGTAATGTATATTTGTATATATGATATGATATGATATTGTGATAAACTATAAAGTAAGCCAAAGCAATAAATGAAGCAAACTAAGCAATAATTTTGTTATGCTATGAAAACCGTGTGTTCACATTTCATTGCACCAAGGCATATATATACACATAAATGGAATTTTACATGTGCAATTAAGAATCACAAGATTTAGTACTATTGGACTTGTGAGTGCTAAAGTCCATGACAAATTTGTCGTAACACGGACCATGATAATATATGTTCATTGAATTGATATCTTCAGTTATATTAACTCGTAATATTTTTTCTTTCAAAGATAACTAATTAACTCAGCTAATTAATTGATTTAGTAAGTATTTTTCTTAATATCAAACTACATAACAATTAAATATTTTGATTTGAGAATCTCATAACATGAAAATTGTAAAAGAGAATCGGATAGTGGTCGAGTGGTTAAAACTCTCAAGTCCAAACCAGATGTATGAGGTTTAATTCTTATCATTATTCCCCTCTCAGGAATATGTACTGAAAAAAATTGTAAAAAATATACTACAATAAATACAAACTGTTCATATATGAATATGTAAAATAAGTATATATCATTTATGTGGGTAGATCTTTTTCATCAAAAAACGAAAGATACGGGTTCGAGCCCTAGTCAACACCCTTACAAAGGGTGAGTGATGGGGACAAACTTATTCATAAGGAAGACTAAAAACATTGAAAATCACTTCCCTCATTCTCTATGGAGGATAATGGAAGAAACAAGAAAAAAAATATGGAAAAGGAGAAGACGACTAAAGTTTTTAGAGAGTTGTACGTGGGGTTCCATCTCCTACAAATTTGTTGCACTTTTTTTCCTCCCTTTTATGGGAGTGTTTGCAAACTCTAAAAAAAAAAAAAAAGGTGGTTCTCAGTTTTTACCTGAAAAATATAACTTTTTTTTTTCCAAGTAAAAGTTGAGAATCACTTTTTATTAGAGTTTGCAAACACTCCCTACCCCTTTTTATAGAAATTTTACTAATCCTCTTACATCATAATTATGAGGCCGGTCTTTGTAAAGTTTGATCCACCATTGTATGTGAACGTTTTCTTACATGATCATTTAGGCTTCTTTTAAATCTTAGCTACAAGTTTTTAAAGTCACATAAGATTGATATAAACTACATTAATTGGCTTTTGTAAAAAGAAAAAGAAAAATTACTACATTAATGGGCTGATAATTGGGTAATGTGACGGGTCAAGCCCATAGATCGGCCCAACTATTGATTTCGTACATGCAACACTTCGCTTTTAGTTTGATTAGCCACAAAATTTTAAACGAAATATGTCTAAATTTCTTTAAAATTAAAATTTCACACATTCTCAGAATCATTACCCTTGTGCTGCATTACATAATTAAAGTATTTTAATCTTAAATTAACTTTGATCTTTGAGAATTTCATATGGGCAGAAAGGGATTTCTTTATCAAGTCTTTCTTAATTACCACATGAGTATTTACTTAAAGAGGTGAATTTCGTCTCATTGGGCTTTACATCTAGGATAAACATTCGATTGTGGGCTCTGAAATTTTGAAATCTGGGCCTCCATTGGTATAATAATAATCAATCGATTTACTTGAAATCAAGTTGTTCTACGTTAACAAATCAACTACTGATAATCTCATCTAATCATAAATTACTAAATTTTAAATATGATTACTACACACCACTACAAGAAAACAATCAAATTCCAACGAAATAAAAAACTGTTGGAATTTTAGAAATTCCAACGAAAATTAACACCACAACAAATCGTTGGAAAATTCCAACAAGATAATTCCAACGGTATACAAAACCATTGGAATGCACTATTGGAATGTCCGTTGGAATTAAAATTCCAAAGCGAATATTCCAACCCCAAAATAAAACCGTTGAAAATTTCTAATAGTAATTCCAATGGTAAACAAAATAGTTGGAAAGATTGGAAATACTATTGAATTTTTACAATTTTAATGGAGATTCCAACGTCATGAAGATACCATTGAAAAATTCCAACATAAATTCCAAACAGAGACAAGACTATTGGAATAAGCGTTGGAATTTTTGGCTGAATATTAAATTCCAATGAAATTCCCAATATCACAATAAAAGTTGGAAAATTTGCAACACTAATTCCAATGATAAACAAAATTGTTGGAATAGATAGGATTGTGCACGTTTGCTTAATCCGAATCTAACCAAAAAATAAATCCGAACGAAATTTTGAATCAAAACCGAACCGAAAATTTCTATTTGGTTTCCGGTTTTTACTTTTTAATTTAGGTTATCGATTCAGTTCCCCTCCAAAATTTGGGTTATAAAACCGAACCGAATAATCGATTTTTTATATTAATAAAATTAGGTTCAATGGCAACTACTTCAATAGCAAGTTAGCAAACAACAACTTTATGTTCAATAGCAACTTTAGTTAAAAAATTAAACCCCTTTTTCCTAAGTTTGTAGCAAACAGAGAGACAAACAAAAAATAGAGACCGAATGAAAGTCGACTCAAATAAAAAACAGAGACTCTCCCAAAAAAGTGATTTTGCAAACAATTTTGCTTCTATCCATCTCAATTTTATTTTGCAAACACTTGTGAAAGTCAATTTTTTTTCTTAGCGT
>CM071925.1:65691029-65789386 GCA_016081115.2 Rehmannia glutinosa
GTGGCCTAAGATCCAACTCTCCCTCTTTACCCCCAGAGGTCTTGGGTTGACTTGAAGACTCGGGTTGTGACACGGAGCTTCAACATTCGTTACGCTTTGTACACCCTCAGGATGCATCACCGCAACACTTGTGATTATGGTACTTGAATCCATAACCTCCGGGTTAGAGCCCGTTCTCTATTCGCTCTTTTTGCATCGTAGGAGATGCGGCTGGAGGAGAGGCCTTGCGGCGCTTAAGAACAATTGTCCTTGAGCGAACTGGCATGCTCGTATTTGACTAGAAACGGATTTCCGGTCACTGTTGAAGTCGCCCAAAGAACTTTTGCATTGAGACATAAAGTCCCAAAATCTCGTTCTAGACTCTCCAGGTTTTCCCTGAGATGATGACTCGTTTAAGGACCTCATCAGCAACGCGTCTTTCCATCTCGTGTCAAAAAATCTGCAAGAATATTTTCATGAGATTTTATAATGACAATATCATAATCATAATATTGACATTCAGCTTGCCATCTAAGTAATCGAGCCTTTTCTGGTTTTGATTCAATTTTATTTTTCGTAAAAGCCTTGACACTTGAATTATCAATTTTTAAAGTAAACTTTTTAGCCAGTAAAAATAATGGACATTTTTTAAAAGTCTTTCTAACTGCAAAGAATTCTTTCTCGTTGATATGCCATCTGTTTGCTTCACTGGGTGTGAATAAACCGCCGCAATATTCCGCATGGCACTTCCTCGCTTGGTGTGACCTTAGTAAGAACTCCCCGCCACCAATCATCAGGCATCCGTGTAAAGAACTTCATCCTCGTCTTGGGGAATCGCAAGCTTTGGAAGCTTTTTACAAACTTCTTTAAGCCGCTTAATTCCTTCTTGATGTTCATCTTCCCATTTGAATACTCGCATCTTTTTTAAGCAATGGACTAAACACCTTCCTCGTAATACGGCGATTGTTAATGAACATCCCAAAGAAATTAACAACTCCAAGAAAACTCAAGCCGCTTCTTGTCTTTTCAAACAGTATCCGAAATCCCTCGTATTTTTTCCACAATATGATTCAAGAATAATTCCGATTCATCGATTTCAATTCCGAGGAATTCAATTTGTCTTGTTGCGATCACCGCCTTCTTCTCCGAAAGCACTAATCCTTCTTTGTGACAAACATCTGAAAATATCTCCAAATGTTTGAGATGCTCCTTCATGTTCTTTGATTCGATAAGAATGTCATCAATATATACGAACATGAAACTGAAATAATCTTTGAAGAGATTATCCATCTTTTTTTGATATATTTGGGGTGCGTTAGCCAATCTCATAGGCATCGTGTTCCAAATATAGTGTCCTTGTGATGTAAAGAAAGCTGTAAACTTCTTACTTTCTTCCTCCATCTTAATCTGGTAGAATCCAGACTTGCAATCGAACTTTGAGAATATCTTGGCACCTTTGATGCGCTTAACTGATGTTCTCTACTTGGGATATAGTATACGTCGAACTCCAAAATGTTATTAATCCCCTTGTAATTAATAACAAGTCTTGGCTTTCCTCTTTTGATTTCTCCATGGTTTCTGACTAAGAATCCTGGACTGCTATATGGAGAAACTCCTGGTGAAATTAACTTAAGGTCAAGATGTTCCTTAGGTATCTTTTGCATATCCTCACGATCTTCCTGATTCATAAGGATTGGTTTGAATCTTACGAACTCGTACTCCTTTCCTGGTTTAACCTTCAAGGATGCTTTGAGCTCGTTCTTGTCCCACCATGCCAAAGGATTTTCATTATAATTCCTTTGGATCTTTTTCTTGATATCCTCGAGTGATATTTGTTCTTCTATTGTAACATCACTCTGCGACTTCTCCATTAGGCTCATCATCAATTCTGCAATAGCCTCTGGAGGTACTCGTTCTTCTCCTTGTATTCTGAATGAATACAAGTTATTATCCCATATTTTCTTATCCTTGTAATTCGATCCGAATTGTCTATAGGATAATAATGCTTCACCAAATTTTCTTCGATCCGCCATTTTTGGATTTTGGAGTTTGGCTTCATCACCACGCTTGCTGCGAAAACTAATAGGCATTTTTCTGTAAAATGCTTCCCGCAGTCTCTGGACAATGATCTTATGATCACATATTGTTGTGAAAATAAGTCTTCGTGTCTCATTCTCTTGTGTGAATCTCTTGAATGTTTGTAGGAAATTGTTTCCTAGCAAAATATATGCACCTATATCATGGAAATAGATTGGTGGCGTCTTCACTTTGTATCATGGGGTACCGCCCGCACCTCCGATCATGATTTCTGCTTGTTTAATTCCCCTGTTAAAGATAAGAATCCTTTTAGAGAAATCTCTTCCTGCAATAGCTGGTAAATCTTCTTTGATTTCTTTAGAAAAACATCCGGCTTTGCAAAGACATATGCCGCACTGAATCAATATAGCGCGCGAAATACTCGGCCTTGTATTCGGCGTATAACATTCCGATATAAATGTATATGGAGAATGGACTAGTGGTCATCCGATTCTCAGATCTTTTATCGCCCATCGTGAACTCCATTCCTTCTTGTAATCTTTCTCAAGGTTTATGATCCTCGAGAAATTCAATTCCCGAAGATTAATTGTTAAGGGATTTTTCCCACAACTCCCGTGATAGTAAGCTCAATTTCTCCTATCTTCAGCTTCCTCGATACCTCCCAACTATTGGTTGTTGGAGATAATATAGAATATCACAAGGAAAATATTATCCTTTTGAGTGATGTCGAATATTACTTCAACTTCTCGCCATCCTTCGGACATTTTTCGGCTCTCCTGTTTTGAAAACATCGGGATGCGTTGAATCTGCATTTAGTCTCTTTTTCTTCCCAACGGCTGCTACTCACCATTTTGTCCTCATGGAAGGACATCCTTCCGCTCAACTCGAGACTTCGACTTTTGTTGAAGATCGTTGGTCTTGAATTATCATATCTATCTCCTTTATAATTGGAGACTCAATGATTTCTGGTAGAACCACCCTGGAAAAGTCCTCAAAGATTCTTGGGACTTCAATAAATTCCTTTCTCAAGAATACTTCAGAATGATGTGTATTCGAGAGAGCATAGGAAATCTTGTATGTAATCGAGTAAGGCCTATTTCCTTCTTTTATCAAATCGACTCTTTTGAAATCTTGATGAAGGGTTAAGACTCTATTAAAATCTCGATCTCCCAAATTGTATGCAATTCTTGGATAGACATTGAATGCTAATTTTCCTGCATACAAATTTCTTGTAACCGCTCCAAGGCATGAATCCTTGCGATGTGAGATTCGCTTGTCAAAAATAGCAAGATTGAGTGGCGAATCTATTCCTTCTTTGAATGTTGCCTTAATAATGACTCTTATGGCTCCGATGTGAATCCATGAGAGTGTATTTGCAACTTCTCTTTTAACCCTGCTTTTGATCTCCTGGATTTCTTTAATAGGGACCAACTGCATCTCGGTTAGGTTACCTAGAAACTCCATCGAATAGCAAATTCTCCTTGTTACCTCGTGGATAATTTGGTGTTTTCTGTTATGAAACCCAATTTTATCCAATGCTTTTTCCATAGCTCCAATTGTAAATCCATCATAGACTTGTAGCTTTGGATCTTCCTTCATGATTCTCATAAGAGTTTTATGAGAAACAGTCGTGTGAGAGAGAAATCCTGACATATCCTCCCCGATCGTCAAAGAATTTCTTCTTGACTCGATTAATCGATTCACTTCCATCATCAGAATAAATCTCTTCTTCATAGATGCTTTCATTTGAGGAAATATCCTCAAATTGATACACCTGTATTAAATCCTGATAATAGACAGCTTCTTCGATTTCTGGGGTAGCTTCGAACTATCTAATTCCTCGTTTTTGATTGTCTAAGAAATCTGTTGAGATATGCCCTCTTGCTCCGCATGTCCAGCAATTACGATCTTTGAAACTTTCATTAGCTCGTGTGAGCACGCCTAAAAGTTCTCCTTCCTGGATTTCTCACGTACTTGCTTGATTAGAACCTCGATGATGAGGCTCTATTCTGCTTGCCTTGGCCGTCTTTGCCCTGATTTATAACTTCGGGCTTTTTGTTTTGACCAAAACCTTCTAGGTCTCCATGAGGACCTGTTTCTTTTGCTATTGCCTCCTCGGCGGTATGGATGGCTTCGCTCCTTCTTCCTTCTGTGCCGCCTTGGTTGACCTCCCACAATTGTTGGGATGTCATTATCCACGCAACATAGAGGAACTGCTTTGTTAATTTCTCTTAATCTCTTGTAATTCCTGTACAGAGCTGCTTGGTAACACCATTCAGATAACTTGGCCTTTAGGAAAGACATTTTTCTGGCCACAGTTTCTACTTCCGCTCCATCCTTGTATTCCCTGATAAGCATTTCTCTCTAGGGACTCGGAATCTTGGCAAAGAATAGTTGTGCAGCTTCCTTTTCTTCGATCTTGGATTTCCACCGGTATTCGGTGAACAACTTGATATATTCGTCAATATGACAAATATCATATAACTCAAGGCTATAGAGGGCTTGTTTATATCTCTTTCTTTTTCATCCTCTAATCCTCGAAATAACATGTGCCAGAAGCGGTCAAACTAATCGGGGTCGGGCCCGTCGGCCGCCCGCCTGCCTAAGGTAGGGGGTGGGTTAAGTATTTAGTAGCCCGCCAAAAGGCGGGCCTAAATGGGCTAGCCCGCCGTGGGCCGCGGGTTTGGCGGGGCGGGCCGGCGGGCTAGCCCGCCATAAATTAGAAAAAAAAGAAAAAAAAGAAAAATTAGATAAAATAGACAAAATAGACAAAAAAAATAGTATAATTGATATTTTATATTTGTATTTCTTATAAAAGTGTATATAATATTTTTTATAAAATATGTACTTGTTATCCATTAGTATATTTAATTCATTAAAATTAACAATATAAATAAAAAAATATTTTTTTTTCATTTTTTTTTTTAAATTTTTGGCGGGCCGGCCCGCCCAACCCGCAGCCCAAGGCGGGTTGGGTTGGGTTGAGTGTTTCTCGGCCCGCCACCTTAGTGGGGTTACCAGCCCGCCCCGCCAAGTGGCGGGTTTTGATGCGGCCGCCTGCTTTTGGCAGGCTCTCTACTGTCTTGCCGATGAACTGGATTTTGAATAGTTTTGCCATACCATCGACAATTCCTTTAAGTGATTCTCCGATGTGATCGAACTGTTGTACTAGCATCGGTCATATCTGTAATCTTCACCGATCCTTCAAGACTCATTTCAAGGAGTAAAATGAATGAATCCTTAGTAAGATCGAGGTTCTTTTGAAATTCTCATAGTTGAAGCCCATTCATCAATGAGAACTTCTCTATTTTTAAAATCGGTATGTCCAGTTTAACATCAACCCATATGGATGTATTGGGTCGAGGTGCGATATTCCATAAGGCGTCGATAAACATTCGGCCTTCCAAAGAGGTTGTCGAGTTCCCGCAAGAGGTTTCGACCTCCTGTCCCCTCAAAGTGGATCACTCCCTGTCGTGAAATCCCAACGTGTGGCATCCTCTCGTCCCGAGCTCCATGGTTCGAACCCGTATTTCTTCGACGTTAGGATTAATCGTGGTGGTGGTGGAATCGGTCTTCCCGGCTGGATCATAGGTGACCAATGTTCCATCTCCTGTGTTCATCTTTAAATCTACAATTCCTAATCCTGCGCAAATGATTAACGCAAGTCATGTAGATCTTTAAGATTCATCTTTTCCATATCCATCTTTTTTTAATTTTTGATGGATTTTCCTTTGATTAGAGCAATGAGCTTCTCCTCATCTGTCATTTTTCGTATTACTTCGGTTGGTTTTCCTTTTTGATGTAAATAGGATAATGTCCCGAAATCGATACGCTTCTTTCCTCCTGAAGAACTCGGTCTGTCCTCCAGGTTCTTGACTTTCGTTTCAATATCATGAAGGATGTCAAGAGTTTCCTTCGATATTTTACCATCGTCTCCATCCGTTCGATCGATGAACTTGTGATGGTAGATGAATATGGCGATTGCCATAATTACGCACCGTCTTCGACTTCTCTAAGATCTTGAGAACTTAGATTTGTCGGAAGTATCTCGTTCCACTCGGGTACTCCATCGGAATCATTATTCGATGGGAATTTTCATGAACCATTTCTTGAAGGTTCATCAAGTGAACATATAAGGTCCGTTAAGCATCCCGAATCGCTATAATATTCTGCTCTCATTTTGCATTGCCTTAAGGTTTCCCCGTCGGCTCCTGCCTGTTCTTTTTCTTCATGTTCGTATTCCCAATATGAAACCTGGTTAAGGTGTTCTTGTGCATACATCGTCAATATTTGACGATATGTCCTGTAAGAGGTACATCTCGGACAATTGTCCGGATCCATATTATCGGAAATAATTCTCCTCACCAATTGTTAATTACATAAATATAATAAATATAACCAAAAAGTTCTTAATAAACCTGGGCTCTGATACCATTTTAGCCAAAACCTTTAGTAAAATTAGCCATATGTATGAAATAAGGGTATATTTGGTATTTATGAAAAAATGAAATTATACCCTTAATTCCTCTGTGTTAGTGATATCTCCCGAGCTGTTTCCCCTATAATCTCGCCATCACGGATCCTCCACCAAGCTCGGAATTAGTTCTTGAACAAATAAAATCTGTTCTACTTTTTTGAATCTTAATATTTGAATATTTGTTTTTAGCTATTCCTTGTATATAGGAACCAACACAAGGCGAAGTGCCTATATATATCATGTATCTGTAAACATTATTTGAAAATATGAGAACAGAGCATTCAAATTGCAATACTCTTTATGGTATACAGAGCCCTTCTCAAACGAGTTGATCCTTAATTTTTTTTTCTTCTTCTCCTTGCAATGGCGTCTGAATCCTCTGATACAATTACCAATTCTATTGCTACTTTGCCAAGAACTTCCTCCCCATCTCTCATTACCATTAATGCTTCTTCAACTCCCATTAAAACTCACCAAATTTAATTATTTTGCTTGGAAATCTCAATTTACAACATTATTCTTTGCCTTGATCTGTTAGGCTATCTTGATGGTACATCTACCTGTCCTACTCCAACAATCACTCAAGCCACTGGTACTATTCCGAATCCGGCATATCTTCCATGGCGTCGTCAAGACCAACTTATTCTTCATGCCATTCTTGCCTCATTGAGTGAATCAGTTATTCCGCTCGTCTCATCCGCAACATCTAGTCATGAGGCCTGGACTCGTTTATCTCGTCTCTATGCCAAGCGATCCACTCAACACATGATTCATCTCAAAGATAAATTAACTATGATTACTCGTGGTGATCTTTCCGTCACAGATTTTCTTGTTTCGATTAAGCAGATTGCCGATGAACTTACTCTTCTCGAAAATCCTCCAAGTGATGCAGATCTCTTGGTTTATGCAACTCGTGGCCTTGGACCCGCCTACAGAGAACTCATTACTGCTATGCGCACTCGAGATTCCGTAATACCTTTCGAAGAATTGTTTGATAAAATCATCGATCATGAAACATTCCTTCTTCACCATGAAAAACAGCATTCAGAACACATTCCACCCACTGCCAATTTGGCTAAGCAATACAACCCACAACCACGTATTCCTAAATCCAACAATTTTTCGACCAATGGTCTTCTTCCGACTCCACAAGCTACCAGTAAACACACTAAATTGCCATCCATCTCTAAACCTTTTCCACCCAATTCCTCACCTATCACACCTGTCGTTTGCCAATATTGTGAAAAACGCGGCCATGCCGCTAATAGATGCTTCAAACTTTTCCCTCATTTACGTCCCTCTCGTCCCTCCGCAAATCATGTTATTGTTCCATCCCATACACAAAATCCATGGATTCTAGATTCCGGAGCCTCGCATCATGTCACCTCACAATTGTCAAATTTATCTCTCCACCAACCATACGAAGGTCCCGATGACATTCATATCGGTGATGGTTCAGGTTTGCAAATTACTCATACTGGGTCTACTTCTCTTTCTTCTTCCTATAATCTATCTAATGTCCTTTGTGTCCCTGCTATCAAAAAAAATCTTATTTCTGTTTCAAAATTTTGTCGTACTAATCGAACATCAATTGAATTTTTTCCTTCTTATTTTCTTGTCAAGGATTTACAGACAGGGACACCTCTACTCCGCGGAAGGAATCGGCATGATCTCTATGAGTGGCCTGTAGCAGAATGTGTCAATAAAAGTCCCATTATGCTCTTTGTTCTTCGTGTTGTTGCTTCGCATCTTCGGCTACATGGCATGGGCGTCTTGGTCATCCGCCCTTAAAATTCTTAATAAGCTTGTTCAATTAGGATTACTTTCCCTTTCATCCTCATGTTCTTCTGATTTGGTTTGTCATTCTTGTTTATGCAATAAAAGTCATCATTTACCGTCTGGTGAATCAAGTCTTCAAAGTCGAGCACCTCTTGATTTAATTTATACCGATGTTTGGGGTCCCTCTCCTGTTCAATCTATTGATGGATATAACTATTATGTTATTTTTGTTGATCATTATACTAAATATATATGGTTATATCCCTTACGCTTAAAATCTGACGTCTACAGAATATTTTCTCAATTTAAAGCTGTGGTGGAAAAATTTTTTAATCGCTCTATTATTTCCATCTACTCCGATGGTGGTGGTGAATATACCGCGCTTAAAGATTTTTTAAGTGCTAATGGAATTCAACATCTTAAAACACCACCTCACACGCCTCAACACAATGGCACAGCTGAACGACGACATAAACATATCGTTGAAACTGGCCTGACCCTTCTTCATCAAGGAACCATTCCCTATAAATATTGGACGTATGTCTTTCAAACTGCGGTTTATTTAATTAATCGTCTTCCAACACCCATTCTCAATTTTTCTTCTCCATATAAAAACTTATTCAATCGCATTCCTAATTACAATAAACTTCGTGTCTTTGGGTGTTTATGTTTTCCTTGGCTAAAACCTTATACCTCTCATAAACTTGAACCAAGATCTTCTCCATGTGTCTTTTTAGGCTATTCTCTTAATCAAAGTGCTTATTTTTGTATGGATTTAAAAAACTCATAAAATATACACATCTCGTCATGTTCGTTTTATCGAAACTGAATTCCCTTTTTCCAGTTCATCTCTCAATCCTTCTACTCATATTTCATCCACTTCTTGGCTTCCATTGTCAGACCCTTTTCCTAATTATATGCCCAAGTCCAATCATGAACAACACCTTCCCATTCAAGCAGCAATGGAGGCTCCTCTACACATTTTGCCACAAGCACCTCCATCAGAGGTGCCGACTACTTCGGCAGGGGCAGGTATTCCGTCAATCCATCTTCTTCGGTTTCTGACTCTTCTACTGTGTCTCATCCAACTCCACATATTTTATCTATCCCTCCCCAACCAAACCCGACCACTCTCCCCCGCAATCCCGCTAATACAATAATTACTCGTTCCAAAAATAATATTTTCAAACCAAAACGTTTATACCAAACCAACACCACTCATCCTTTACCTGATTCCGTTGAGCCTTCTTGTGTTTCTAAAGTTGTTAAACATGTTGAATGGAGGCAAGCCATGTCCGATGAAATTACCGCTCTTCTTCGAAATGGTACTTGGGAGCTCGTCCCCCCTAGCTCCTCTCAAAATGTTTTCGGTTGCAAATGGGTATTCCGTATTAAACGGCATCCCGATGGGTCTATCTCAAAATATAAAGCTTGGCTTGTTGCTAAGGGATTTCATCAAAGACCGGGAATTGATTTTCATGACACATTTAGCCCTGTCGTCAAACCGACAACCATCCGTGTTATCCTTGCACTTGCATTGTCTAACGGTTGGCCGCTTCGTCAACTAGATGTTAACAATGCCTTTCTTCATGGCACACTTTCCGAGGAGGTTTTTATGCAACAACCACCGGGGTTTGTCGATCAATCGAAGCCAAATTTTGTTTGCAAACTTCGCAAGTCCATTTACGGCCTCAAACAGGCTCCTCGGGCATGGTATACTGAGCTCAAGGGGTTTTTAGTTTCTTTTGGCTTTGTGAATGCTCACAGTGATACTTCCTTGTTCATTTATCACTCATCTAATATCACTCTTTATTTTTTGGTATATGTTGATGATCTGATAGTGACCGGCAACAACACTACCTTTCTTAATCGTTTTTTACATGCTTTGGCTAATCGATTCTCTGTTAAGGATCTTGGTGAGCTGCATTATTTTCTTGGTATTGAAGTTTTATCTACCAAGTCCGGCCTACTTCTTACTCAACATAAATATATTCGTGATCTTTTGGCAAAGACTAACATGACATGTGCTAAAGAATGTTCTACTCCTATGTCCTCTTCTCTTTCGCTGCAACTTAATGATGGCTCGACACCAACTGATACTACAAAATATCGTCAAGTTGTTGGCGCTCTTCAATACTTATCCCTCACTCGTCTGGACGTGTCCTTTGCTGTCAACAAACTAGCTTGCTTTATGCATGCTCCGACCGAAATTCATTGGTCTGCCGCAAAGCGTGTTCTCCGGTATTTAAAGGATACAATGCACCATGGTCTATTTATTAAACGAAATCAACACTTGCATCTAACGGCCTTCACCGATGCCGATTGGGCAGGCAATCGTGATGATTACACGTCTACTTCTGCATATATTGTGTATCTCGGTGGTAATGCAATTTCTTGGTGCTCAAAGAAACAGAAAACTATTGCCCGGTCATCAACCGCAGTTGAATACCGCTCTCTTGCTTCTTGTGCCACAGAAGTTCTTTGGATAAAAAATCTATTGCATGAGTTGCATGTTCCATGCTCTACTGTTCCACAAATTTTCTGCGATAATATTGGAGCCACGTACCTCTCTCCTAAATCCGTGTTTCACTCACGCATGAAGCACATTGCCATTGATTATCACTTTGTTCGTGATCATGTTGCTCGCGGTTCCTTTGTTGTCTCTCACATTTCGTCGAAAGACCAACTTGCTGATGCTTTAACCAAGCCGCTTCCTGCTGCTGCTTTTAAACAACTACGTTCCAAGATCGGTATCTCCAATGGGAGCACCGTCTTGCGGGGGCATGTTAGTGATATCTCCCCAGCTGTTTCCCCTACAATCTCGCCATCACCAGATCCTCCACCAAGCTCGGAATTAGTTGCTGAACAAATAAAATTTGTTGCTACTGAATCTTAATATTTGAATATTTGTTTTTAGCTATTCCTTGTATATAGGAACCAACACAAGGCGAAGTGCCTATATATATCATGTATCTGTAAACATTATTTGAAAATATGAGAACAGAGCATTCAAATTGCAATACTCTTTACTCTGGACCAATTTTGCAATAACTCAAAAACTTATAGGACTGAATCGCTTAGGTTTAAACATATAGGACCAATTTTCAAAAACCCTTTAAACTTACAGGACTAATTTGCGAATCTTAAAAGTTACAGGACCATTTTGCGACCGGCTTAAAGTTATGGGATTTATTTTGCAATTTTCCCTCAACAAAATATAAGCCAATCGCTGATGCACACCGTAGTGCTGTTGACTTTCAGGTAGGTGATTTTGTATGGGCTATTTTGACCAAAAGTCGTTATCCCGCCCATGAATTTAACAAGCTGTCCACTCGTAAGGTTGGCCCTCCGAGATCGTGGAGAAAATTATTCTAATGTGTATCGTTTGAAGCTTCCTATCCATTTGTGTACTTTCGACGTTTTTAATGTCAAATATTTAATTCCGTTTGCTGGTGATAATTCTTATGGAGAGGAGATCGCATCCAATTCGAGGGAGAATCGCGTCCAAGGGGAGGATGATGGAGATGAGATCGCATGAGCTTATTTAGACGTGTCACATTAATAGTTATATTTTTGTTCATAAACATTAGTTTGATTTTCTTAGTTTCCTATTGGTGTTTAGTTATAATTGTTATCACCTAGATTTTACATCCGACTAGGACTCATTGAGTGATTAGTTTTTATTTTATCTATTATTTATGTCGACTAGGAGTTCTGGAGTGATTAGGTTTCTTTACTTCCAATTAGTATTTAAACTCAATGTTAGGACAATTTTTGTTGGTTTTTGATGAATTAATAAACGAGACTTTTGTTCTCATATCGCGTTCACGTTCATCCTTCGATAGTTTGGTTTTTTTGCGCTTTCCCATGCATCAAAAGACCAGTGGTATTTTTGTAATTATTAGGCTAACATGTGTGTGTGATGATAGTTAAAAGGTATTAGTTTTGTCTCGAAAAGTGTCACTTTTACTTCGAAAAGTATAAGTTTTCAAAGTATTTTTTTAGGGTGGCGGCATAGTATCATTAGAGGTGGCGGCATAGTATCATTTTTGACTTGAAAAGTATCATTTTTGATTAACAAAAGTATCACTTTTTACTCTGAAAAATATACGTTTTTAAAGTAACAAAATTGATATTGATTGTTTCTCTGAAAAACTTAAATTTTTCTCCTAAAAATTATTAGTTTCCCATTGAAAAGTATTAGCATTTCCCCTGAGAAGTATTATTGTTTTCTCGGACAAGTATTTAATAGTTCCCTTGAAAAATATTAGTTTTTTCCCTAAAACGTAGTAGTTTCCAATCTGAAAAGCATTAGTTTTAGTAAATTATGTGTGTTTATTTGTGTGTTTCGCTGCATGTATTTTGTGTGCTCCATGAAGTTATTGTATACATTCATCTTCATTCCAACATTACATAAGATTATTGAAGATTTGGATAAAATTAGAAGTTAAAAAGATTATTACAACATACATTAGCTAGCTTCAACATAATTCTGGAAATAAGAAAAGAGCATTCGAACTCAAAAAAAAAAAAAAAAAAAAAGCCTTCAACATAATTCTTACATCAAATACACAAAAAGAACCTATGGTGAATACAGTAAACAAACATCAAAGCAAAAGAGAGCACCTAGGTTTTGAAATTTGGGGCTTTTGCCATTAAGTGAGAATTCCAAGTAATAAGTCCATTTTAGGCTAGACCGACCAATGGTGGCTATTGCAGAAGAACGGGAGCGAGAGAGAGAATCGAGAGAGTGCGAGAGTTGGTAGTAAGACATGGACGCAGGCTGAAAACTTTGCAAAGTATCAGTTTGTTTCTTCTTTCTGAACGTGGGATTTGCTTATAGAATTAGTAAAATTTAATGTGATTATGATTATAAAAATCACAAAAATTACCCTAAATAAATAAGAACTAATATAATATGGTGTACTTGACTGTTAACAATTCAAAACATGTTTCTTGTTCAGATATTAAATTTTTTCATGCCGATTAGAGTATCAATTTAAGATGTAGATATTACCTTTTGGATTTTTAGATTAAATTATTTTTTTAGGTTTTTTAATTAAATATAGTTAATGCTTTCAAAAAAAAACTAAATATAGTTAATATAAATATATATTATTTAATTACCCCTAATTTTATCCAATGAAAAATAATTCAATTTTATTAATATTTTCTAATAATGCAATTTTAAAATATTCGTATTTAATAAATTGGAGTTTTAAAAGTGGATTTTTTTTTAAACAATGAAAACTACAATTATAATTGGTGGAAAATATATGGCACCTAAAATTTTATAATCAATAATGAAGGGAACTTTTTTTGACACAAATAGTGACGGGATTGGATATCAATAACTAGGAAATTCAGATCTCCTCATTAAAACTTCAACTCTTTAACTACCACTTTTTAAAAAAAAAAAAAACTACCACTTTTTTTACCCTCATTAAAAATTGACAAATCATGCTTTTAATGATGATTTTTTCTTACTTTTATTAAATTTTCGTCATTATAGATTAAAATTCTTCTAGTATAGTAAAACTTCCACAAGGGCTCTTTTTTCATTTTTGGTTAGGTCAATCTCGTTCCTCTTCAGCATGTCCCACAAGAAACATATCCTTATATATTGGTGAAGTTTAACAAGCCCTTTTTTTGTGCATGTAACACAAATTTTTATTGTCTGCAAATTAACAAACAAGAAACATAGTACAAATTGAATTTATATAAATCAAACTATCAAAAGGGTTACAATCTCTAAAATAAATCCTCTGATTCTTTTCTTCAAGAATATAATATGTAGAATTTGATAATTTGGAGATGACCTCTTCAGCTTGATCTTATCCAAACTTGAACTTGAATTTGAATACCGTTAGTTCGAGGGCTTGACAGTTTAATCCCGAATCAAACGTGATATATTTGACGATATTTGACTTGAATATGAGAACTTCTTGGTGGATTTGACTCTTCGATCTTCTTCTAAGATGGATCTGACTTCTATAATGTTAACTCGAGTGCTTGAAAGCTTATTCTCGAATCAAACGTCATGATCTGAGTGGACTCTGTGATGAACGCCTTGAATTTCGCCTTTAACACCGTGGATCTCCTTGAATTTGTTCTTCTTGACTTGAGAGAATTTCCTCCACCGCCTTCTTCTTGGATTTCTTCTCTTCAAATTGTTTTTTAATTCCTTGAGAATGACCACTATTTATACTTGTAGGAGAGGGGTTCTTGGATAACTCATATGGTGAAGGCTTTGATTTGATTGGCTAGTCAATATTTGATATTTATCCATCTCTTTAATCACAAGATGTGATAAATATAAAAATAGATAATGATTAATTCAATATCTTATCAAGATAAGTCTCAGACTCCAAAGATTTGAGATATCTGTCAAGACATGTCTTGGTCTTCCAAGGATTTGAGATTTGACACTTGGCAATTATTGATTGGCCATAATTTTTATATGTCTACAAATGCCCCCTCGAGACTTGTTCATGTGCATTTGTTTCAGTGAAAGCTAAAGTGAATGAGTCTCGGATGAAAATCCGATGATTAACCCACACTATTTCACTTGACTTGGAACATGGAGATAGTTTAAACTCATATCAAGGAGTTCTTGAATTTGCGGACGGTTTATTTTCATATAAAGGAGTTTATTTTCTTTCGATAGTTTATACACTTATCAAGGAGTCTTCACTTGAATTTGACATATGTTGATAGTTTATACTCATGCCAAGGAGTGATCATTTGAACTTGAGACATGTCGATAGTTTGTACTCGTATCAAGGAGTAGACATTTAAACTTGGTATATATTGATAGTTTATACTCGTATCAAGGAGTTTTCATTTGAGATTGGGATATATTGATAGTTTATACTCGTATCAATGAGTAGACATTTGAATTTGGGATATATTGATAGTTTATACTAGTATCAAGGAGTACACAATTGAACTTGGTATATATTGATAGTTTATACTCATATCAAGGAGTTTTCATTTGAACTTGGGATATATTGATAGTTTATACTCGTATCAAGGAGTATTCATTTAAATTTGAGATTTGTTGATAGTTTATACTCTTATCAAGGAGTCAATATTTGAACTTGAGATATAGACCTTCTATACGCTTGCCAAAGAGCGTTATTTGACAATTAATGCTCGTGTCAAGGAGCCTTATTTGGAATTTGAGATATATTGATAGTGTATGCTCGTATCAAGGAGCATTTGGGCATATTTTATTTTGACAATTTTAGATGGTTTATGCTCGCATCTAGGAGCATTGAGAAGTTGAAGATGGCTCCACTTCATCATCATCATCATCATCATCATCATCATCATCATCATCATCATCATCATTAGCATCACTTGGCCATTCTTATTGGTCAAAGTTTAACCTTATCTCAATGGCATGTGCTCGATTTGCTAACTCTTCAAAGTTTTTGACTTTATTCCTTGAAGTATGTAGCATAGACTCCAATGCATTCCTTGGATGAACATTTCAATTGTTGAGGCCTCTAATAATTGATCTTTGCAGTTGAGGCTTAAGTCCCTCCAACGATTGATGTAGTCAATGACAGACTCTTCCCTCCATTGGCGTGAATTTATAAGTTTAATCATGCTAACAGTACGTCGTGTGCTATAGAAACGGTTGAGAAACTTTCATTCTAACTGCTCCCAAGTATCAATTGAAGTTGTTCCCAAGTCGGTGTACCAATCAAATGTACTTTCCTTCAAGGATCGAATGAATTGCTTCACTAAGTGATCTCTATAAGTACTAGCATTCATTGCACGTTTCAATGAAGTGAGCCACATGCTGCTTTGGATTGCCATTGCCATCAAATTGTTGGAACTTCGGAGGTTGATAACCATCAAGCATCTTCAACTTGTCAATTCTCCGTGTGTATGGCTTGGTGTAAGTTAGGGATGACTTGGAGCTTCCATCAAATTTGTCTTTAATAGTCCCCACAATGAACTCCTTGAGTTGGTCAACTGGAATCAGGCCATAAGACGAGACTTGCAACTCCTTTGCGGGAGACTCCTCTTTTTAATTTGGTTGTTGCCTTGTAGATGTTTCAACATCATCTTGGTCTTCGACTTCTTTGCCCATCACATGACTTGAATCAACTTGGTCAACTTTGTCTATCAACTTCATGATTAGGCAGTCTCGCTCTTGAACATGTTTTGTAAGTCCCTCAATGGCCTTCGTCAAATTTGCAAGTTGCTCTTCGAGTAAAGTATCTTGGACCATCATGGTTGCTACAGTTTCAAATTTTGAGCTTGTAGAATGTGCGTGCATGTCGAGCGGGCCCAACGGTTCTTTATTTGCAGCTCCATATTTGCCTTCTTGTTTCCATGCCCCTTTGTCTGTTGGAGGAATAACTTCATAGTACGCTGACTCGCCATCTTCCTTTGCCCCATTATGCTTGTATATTGGAGTAGTGGCTTCGTAGTTCGGCATTGAATGGTTAATATTTGTGGACCTGGAATGGTTGGCCATCTTCGTTGATATATGAACTTGGTTTGAAGAGAAGAGAATAGAGGTAGAGATTGTCCCACTGGGCGTGCCAAAAATTTGTAACATAAATTTTTATTGTCTGCAAATTAACAAACAAGAAAAATAGTACAAATTGAATTTATAAAAAATCAAACTATCAAAATGGTTACAATCTCTAAAATAAATCTTCTGATTCTTTTCTTCAAGAATATAATATATAGAATTTGATAATTCAGAGATGACCTCTTCAGCTTGATCTTCTCTAAACTTGAACTTGAATTTGAATAACGTTAGTTCGAGGGCTTGACAGCTTAATCCCGAATCAAACGAGATATATTTGATAATATTTGACTTTTTGTTTTTGAATGAAACACCCCAGTTTGGGGTGGGGGATTAAGGAAGTCCCCAACCTATTTTATTGATCACAATTGGAATGATACAAATTAAGTATGTCTAGCTATCCTATACGATGGTAATTGGAGTTGATCAACACGAACAAATCCCCTTATGGACATTGGGAGGGAATTGGGGGTGAACTCCATCTTAGTATGTCTATCAAAACCTATATTAGCAAGTTTATCAGCAGCTAAATTGCCCTCTCTATATACATGGGTAATTTGAAAATTCATATTGCTAATGCTATTATGAATCTGTACAAGTTTGTCTTTTAAGGACCAGTGACCCGGCAAATGCTTCTTGATTGTTGCGCACAAAATTGTTGAATCAGTTTCCACCCAAACATATTGAATGTTCCAAGGTTTTAGCAGTTAAAGCACGATCCAAGGCAGCAACTTCAGCTAATAAAGCATTATTGCAGTCTGTGAGGTAGTCCACAAAAGCCCATAACGTATTGCCATTACCATCTCTCAAAATTCCTCCAATCCCAGCAGCAGAATTTTTGAAGGCTCCATCAATGTTTAGTTTTAACCATGGTGGTTTAGTTTTAACCATGGTGGTTTAGGAGGTTCCTATAAAGTGATATAACTCTCTATATACATATATATTTTAACTTTGTCCACTAATTTAAAACATATAAAGAGTTAAACACTATCACAATTCTATTGGATTCGAACTGCTCCGATGAAAACCATCCATTTTGGCTAGATGCTATCTAATTGGGTATCACCTGATTCCTGTGTAATTTTAACATATGTCAAATTATGACACATGCATGTATTTTTTTGTTAAATTAAAATAAAACATATTTAAATCACATGGGAATCCTAAGGGTAACATCTAATTAACTCCGTTTTAGATCCTCGAGTAAATACATTTCTGAATCCATTTAACTTTCAAATACATAGAAAAATTAAACCCTTCTCTCTCTAACCTTTTTTCTCTCCCCCTTCTCTCTAACCCCCAAAAAAAACCCTAACATATTTCCCCCTCCCTCTCCCATTACAGCCGCCCCCCTCCCTCCTTCCCCATCCCCCTCCCCCTCCCCCTCCATGTTTTCTATTGGAGGGATACCAAATGGCGGTCCCTTGGGCATATGAAGGTGGCCGGAATTTTTGGTTCAGGGAAAAAGCGGGTCGGAGCTTCACGGAGGTGTCTCGGAGCGGAGAAGACGATGGGTCACGCAGATAGAGATTTGGGAGAGGAGGCAATTTTTTTTTTTTTCTCTAGTTTGTTAGTAAAGTCGTTGTTTTCTTATTTTGTTTGTGTTTTCTTTTCTCGGTTGATTTGCGAAACTCGTAGGCGGATCGGTTTTTTCTGCTCGGTATTTAAGATTGCTCATCCCGATTTTTAGTTTTTTTGGTGTGTTACAGTCTCCTTTAAGGAGAGTTGAAGTCTTCCGGCGTGGAGTGGGTAGTTTGGGGTGGGTAGTTTTTTAGTCCATGTGAATCAATTGGTTTTACCAATTCCCGCAACTCTTAGTTAGTCTTGTCGGCTCTTAGTCCGTTGGGTACGATTGTAGTTGTAATTTTAGTTTTTGAATTGTTATAATAAAATTCTATCGTTCGACAAAAAAAAATAACTTTCAAGTACAAAAAAATATGAACTGAGTAGTTGGGTTTTCAGCCCAAAGGACTATAGGCCCAAAAGAAAACGGACAAATTCTTAAATGCATGTTCAGTAGTTCAGTACCCAAATACAAACATTCTCTTATACCAATTTGCAAATCTCTGTTGTAAAAATTCTCGTCTAATTGATTAATTAAAAGCGCAGCGCGCTTCTTTTGTTCATCTACGATTTTTTCCTCCTAATCCTCTCAGGTCCCACCTAGACTCTAGACCCAGTCTGTCGCCTGGTGATCGTCTAGCACTTTTTACAAGATTGGCAAATACAAATTAGGATAAGATTCCCACGTTCACGTAGATCATTCTCTTCACGTGTAACGCTCGTGGCACCACCATTCGAGTTTGA
Source organism: Rehmannia glutinosa (assembly GCA_016081115.2). Classification (NCBI taxonomy): domain Eukaryota; kingdom Viridiplantae; phylum Streptophyta; class Magnoliopsida; order Lamiales; family Orobanchaceae; genus Rehmannia; species Rehmannia glutinosa. Next base: position 65,710,160 of record CM071925.1, read on the forward strand.
ACAGTGGAGTTCCTAATTCCATCAAACAGGTTATCTTCTAATTTTCTTCTTTCTTTCTTTAAATTTTAGTCATTATACGAGTAATGATATTCAACAACGATGTTTCCATGAACTCTGTGCGGCTTTTTTGGTAGTCTTGTTTGATTCTTAACCCGAGTTTTATGGTCTGAGGTTACTTTTTTTTTTTTTTTTTTTGAAAACTAGAGGAACGTAATTGGTTTTATAATTCTATCATATACCTTTTTTATTTGTTTTAATGCGGGATTATTTGATTTTGTTTTTATTGAAGATTAGAGGTATTCATTTTATATTTTTATTTTTATCGAATTATGTAATTTTAGAGTTTGTGGCGGTTCGTTGGATTCAAGAGTTATTGTTTTTTCCTTTTTAATCTTTTTAAGTTAATCATGTCTTAAGCTTCATAGAAATACATGGTTGCAGGCCCATATCCATTTATTACTCTAATTTGAATCTATTTTTCTGGATATTTTTAGTAATATAATGGTTTCAAGGTTTCAGAAGATATAAATGGTTTTTTTGTGTGAAATAGAAGCTTGTATTTGAAACTTGCAGTAAAAGCCTTCATTCCGGTTTTTAACAAGTTTTGTTGATTGTTTATTTGTTTATATTCCAGAATCTCTGGTTCGAATGGTTTTAGACCAAAAGTTTGGCATCTGAAGTCTAATAATAGGGGTTGAGAAAGTTGGAGTTGCTTGGGCACTAATTTACTCAAGCTGATTCAAAAATTTTGCATGGGAAGTTTTTGAAGCACTTTTAATGCGATAGAGTTTACTAGTCAATTCAAGTTAGTGAGCAAATATATTGTCCAAAATCTATGATAAGAAGATGGCGAAAGAATAGGTAAACCACAGGGTGGAAGAAAAAACAAAAGGCTTATGCAGCTTGAGTTTCATGGAACGAGGAGCATATGCTACAAACTATTAAGGGAAGGATGGTCTAACACAGTTCTTTTCATTAGCATGAGGAGAGAATATTACACAGAACGAATGTGGGAGAAGGAGAATAATAGACTGACTAGATAGTCTAGATTTGAAGGACAGGAGAATGCAAAAATAGAGTGGACGATGAAGAGGTATGGGGGAAGAAAAGAAGGTGATAACTGTTGCTATAGCCTGAAGGCTGAGAAATATCTAGTTCTGCAGTAAGTGCAATTAATCATCTATATTTAGCTCTATCTTGTTGGTGGATGCTGGTACATTAAGAATGGAGCAACCTAGCTACCTTCGGAAACATAGGGAATGATTGGTTTATTGGGTGTTTTGGGGAAATGTATAGGGGAATGTGATGAACATTTGGTTTTATGTTGGGAACGTATTTTGGAGTGTGATGATTAGAATGCTTTAATATATTTTTGGCGTAGTTATTAAAGCGTCGCTTAGGCCACGCATCATGGTCGTTGTCGCCTTTCCGGGAGATGATAGGCGACTGCTACTTGTGATGTTGTCTAGTTGACATTATTGTCTATTTGACTTGTGCTTTTGTTGCTTGATGATTGATATTGGTGTTTGAGATGGTTTATCATTGTTTGATATGATCTATTATTTTCTGTTGTTGATTTTTAGAAGAATATTAGTTTATAACATTTTTTAGTTGTTTTCTGCTTGTTGCCTTGCATGGCCAGGCCATTGCCTTTTGTCGCCTGACGCCTAGGCCATGACTCGTTGCCTATCGCATTTATAACTGCGATTTTCTGGGGAAAAGAAGATTGTTTTGGAGGGAGAATGTGTAATAATGCTTGGTTTTATATTAGGAGAATGAAAATGGAAATGAAAGTGGAACCAAAAATAGCCATGGCGCTTCTCGTTCAACTTTTCATATGTCAACCTAATTTGTTATCAATAATGCTGACTTGGAAATCAAACAAAAGTCAATGCCAATATGAACTGTATATTTTTCGCATCTGCATTTAAGTTCAATTTTCAGTTCTTTAGTGTTTTTTGTTGATGTGTTCAATTATAAAATTTTGGTATTCACAGGACTAAGGTTATTATTTTATGGATAAGAAAGAACCTGGCAAGGAGCCCTCTGAGGAAGTGACTCGCGAGTCGCTAATTGCCATTTCTTACCGAGTTCCTGACAAGGATCCAACTGCTGAAAAGTCACTCAAAAACATAGCTGGTGAGAAAGTAGTTGAACCTCTGATTCCTGATCGAGACGAGAAATATAGGTCTAAGCTGATCTCTATATCCTCTTCACCATCTCCAGATGCGAAAGTTTTACCTATTTTGCCTGGAAAACCTGATGGTTAGCTTGGCGAGCAGGTTTTATATGATGACTCATGTAACCTCTGTGATGAATGATAATATGTTCTGACCAGATATGAAACGCTTTGTTTGCAGGCCCTTCACTGAAATTTGACTCTCTTTTGAATAATTGTCTTGTAATTGACCTTATGATACATTTGAGTGACTTATCTGTTTATTTACTTGTACTGTAATAACCCTCTTTACATTTTACCTTCTCACATAGACACTAGCAGTCATCACTGCCCAAAAAGTTCTTCTCTTTGGGGGGTTGGTTTCTCTTTCTCTTTTCTTGCTGCATTTTTGTTGCCTTTGTATTTTTTCTGTCATGCCTTTTGGTTTATTTCTAATTGAAATATCTGTGCAGGACCAATGGAAGAACCGACGAAAGATAAAAATCTATTGATGGTTAGACCTTTGTTTGGTCGAGTAACGGATGTTAAACCAAGTTTAGGATCATAAATGTTTGAGTCATGAATGATTTATATTTATTTTCTAAACTGTTTACAATTATTCCAAGTTAGAAATAGGTGAAGTGGCTTGAAATCATTAGTTTTCTACCCATTTTATGTTTAAAGTATTATATTATTGATATAGATGGGATTCTATTTTTAAATGGTGAACCCACAAGAACTGTGATTTAAGTGAAATGCCATCGAAGTAATCAACCAAGAACTGCTCCCTAGGAAATAAAAGAGTGTATTCTGCTGTCTTGAACCTCTGGTGGTTCATTTACTTTTTAACGATGATAAAACTGGAGGTATAGACTTGAGAGAGAAGCTTGACGCCCTTGTGCGAATGTTTATATGATGACTCCATATCGCGACTAGGTAATCAACTAGAATGCAGTTCTTTTACTAAAAAGATCAGAAACTCCCACAACCTATGATAAGATGACAACTTAATTTCTTAGTAGGACTATGTTATGTGCAAGGGTCTTCTTGTTTCAGTAAGGATCTTTCCGTTTGAGTCTCGTGGAATTTCGATTCACGATTTTTTTTTTTGCCTCAGAAATATGTCTGATTGGTTATTTTCAGGTAATGAAGAATCAGACATTGTCTGATCTTCTTTGCAAATCGAAAAATTCATATTTGAAAGATTATTACCGTTCAGTGAAATCTTCTGGCGTTTCTTCCTTTTCCATATGCTGTAAGTGAGCATCACTTTTTTTTTTTTCTGCCAAATATTATCGGTGCTTTGCAGGGCAATGAGAATTTGGATCTAGTACGTTCAGTATACTACATAGTCAATTGACCACATCATCTTCTAATGCAAGAAACGATGCGTTTCTACTATCTCTTGCACTTGAATCTTACATCCTCTGTTCTTTTGCATACTATGCAGAACCTTATTTCTTAAAATTATGTCACATCTAGCGCATATTTGATTTGGTCTGTGCATAAGTCAGTTGGGGCTGCGAGTTGATTATGCAGTTGTTTATTTGGATTCAGCTCTTCCTTCCGTACGTGGAATGAAACTGGCAAACTGAAGCAGTTTTATTGAAGCATTTGTGCTTTCGGTATTTTATTGGTGATACCATCAGTGCAGGTTCCTATTGTTTGCTGGTGAAATGCATGGCTTTCCAGAAGCTATGAAAAATTTTGGATTTGTTTTGGGTGTTTTGAGGGAAGTGTTTTGGGATTAAGTAGTTAAAGAGAATGTACTAAAATGTGATGTATCAGGAGGGAATTTTCTTACACAATAAATTTTTAATTTTACTTTGTGAGAAAGGGAGACTGAAAACAATTTCATAATGTTCCCTATGCTAAAAGTTAACTTTACCAACTTTTAAAGAGTTGGAAGACATATTATCTTTACACTGTACCTACAGGCAATCTTTTCACATCTTATTCTGTTATCTTGGTTGTCTGCTTTAGCTTTTGGGTGTTGTACTTTATTTTCTCTCTCTTTACAAATTCATTGTTGTTGCCTTTTTCTGTACATTGCCATGTAGTCCAAATTTTTCAGTGTCTTTTTCAAGTATTTATCTTATCTCATCTTCTTCATTATTTCCCTTTGCAGCCATGGAAACTGGTGTGATGCTTTGTTGATTTGCATTTGGTTTTGGACTGACTATTAGATGCTTTGGCAAATAAATTGTGTTTTTTTCTGTTCAATGCAGGAAATAATGGTACTTGCATGGTTTTGTATTATTCTGGATTTTATTGACATGTCAATGTGCTCTTAGGTAGTCCATAATTTTGTTCTGACAGTTTTTTGGACATTTAACTACAAAATATATTCTCTCCTATTACACAGACAACAAAATCTTCACACATCCAATAAACGATTTGTTTTAGTTATGGAGAGATTGTTGGAAACCATTCAGCTTGATTGCAATTTTAGTCCAGTAACTTTTAGGGGTTAGCAATTTTAGTCCTATAATTTCTGGATCTGGTAATTTGTCCTTGACGATTTTATCCTTAGGCAAATACCTCTGTCTTGCGGAGTGATTTGTGCGAGTGAAACAAATGTTAGGGGGTATTTGTAATTTTGAAAGATAACTAGTTTTTTTTGGTAATCAAGCTAAACCATAGTGGTGTTTTTGTGATTATCCCCTAATATTATTATGTTCTTTTAAGAAGTGAAATATTAAAACATTCATTTGAGACCAAAATTGCTTAAATTCAGTACTTGTAGGACCAAAATTGCACAAATTAGAACTTATGAGACTAGAATTATACTAAATCAAAATCTTACATGGGTATCCACGGGACCAAAATTGCTAGCCCATATAGTTAGGGGACTAGCTATGCAATTTAGCCAATATCGTCCTTGAAGGTTGCTGTCTTGCTGATATGGACCAGCAACATGGCCATAAACACTTGAACAGACTTGTCCTTGATGACTTGCTACAAATGTTGCCACCACCAGCAAGCAAGAAGTTGATGAACCAAAAGGGATTTTACATGTGTGGGAAAAACTCAACACTGGTGGGGTTGCTCAGTTTTAACATTTCAGTCACAAACACAATACAAACTGTTCCAACTTAAAGTGGAAACTAATTCATGCAAAACCATATATACTTGCCCTTTGTTTTTCAAGGTTCTAATCACCAATTTATGGAACGTAACACTAATCCATATATCTTTACTTTAAGGATGTTTAATTTGGTGGCAAGTAACTCCATAGGCGAAGGAAACATAAAATTTAATGGAGAGGGAAATAAAAACTAAATAAGAAAGTAGTCATATGAGGTTTTGTTTTGTTCTGTTTTCTATTGCTGGACGTTGAAAAGGTTTACGTCTTTTACCCACTTATTTTTCTTTGTGAATTAAAAAAAATAATTAGTTGAATCGGGTCCTAAAAAGTCATTAAGCTAACCTATCAGGCAGAAACATATAATTAAAGCACTGAAACTATGCCATAATCGGTTGAACAGGTCCACCGACCGGTTCGACTGGGATTTCAAGACCATGGGTTTATCAAGAATTGCTCTATCACTATATAGAACAAAGGGAAAATATATTTATATATTAAAAAGGTGTCTCGGGACACAACTCAATGGTTTGACCAATCTAATAAGTGTTTGGAAGGCGGAGCAAGGTGGGGGTTGGACTCTCGTTGGATGTATGGGCACCGTTTGGTTGGGATTTGGCCTCTTTTGCGCCCCAATGTGATCTTTCTTGGGGAACCTGAGGATGTACATCCTTCGATTTACATCCTTAACGGGCTCAGGGGCGGGGTCGGTGAGGTCAAGAAGTAGTTATGTGAAGCATTAAGTTGTGATGCATACTAGCTAGAACTTGGATTATAAAAAAACAAAAAACAAAAAAGGAAAAAAAGGAAAAGATGAGTCAACAATAAAGTTGGAGGACTTTTAGATAGTGGCAGGCAATCAAAGATAGTTTGAACAAGTTCAAACTAGATGGTGGATTCTGCTTATCATCAAGATTTTGTATACAAAAGTTTGGCAGAAAATAGTAGTTTCCTTATCAAGAAAGCAGAGACCAGGTCATGTACATGGTACCACATCAGAATCAGGGCCACCATGATTCATCATGTCTCAAATTCTGAGAAGATAAAAGAAAAAAGCTATCCCAATTCCCATCTCTTCTAAGTTACCACTGTCCATTGATGTTACAAGCCCTTAGTTTTGTCACTAAACAGTTAAAACATTACACTTTGAGTGTTCACTAATATGGTCAAATCTGGGTGTGACCATATATACTGAGCCCTTAAAGTGGGATAAATTGATATGTTTATGTACAACTGATATGTGTTTTCTGGGTATAATCGAATCGAATAGAGTTGAGTATGTAACTGTTCAACTTTATTTGATCTTTTAAAGAGTTTAAAATTTAGAATATTATATTGAACTTGATTTAGTAATTAGTCAAGTTGAGTTTGAATAAATTTTAGTTGAGTCAAAATATATATCAAACTCGAGTGGCCTGACTTTTTTTTTTTTTTTTAAATTCACATACCTATTTTGTTAATCAACTTGACTACAATCCATATTTCTTACATTACCGCAACAAAAGACATGTTTGATTTGTTGATTTAATGAATTTTTTTTGTACAAATCCTGGAAGGGGAGGGAGTGGTGAGAAACTGAGAATCAAACTCCACACCTTTGGTATAGGCATGAGAGCCGTTAACTACACCATTTGATTCCCTTGTTAATTTAATGAATTTAAAATCAAATAAGATTTGAAGGAACGATTTCTATTTTTTTTGGCATTGAATTACTTGATTTATTTTTCAACACCTATTCAAAATATAATTTTTGGAATGAATGGAGTAATTATTGATTATGCACCGTATCATGGGTAATCATTGTTATAACTCTATTATTCCTCCTCCAATAAATTGAGTATTATTTTTTACACTTTTATTTATTGAGACGTTAGATTTAGAATTGTCTATTGAGGATTTAAAAATCTCAATATTTTCTTTTATTTAATGAATTTTCATGTAACGCCTTCTTTCTTTTAATAAACCCTATTAATCTTTTAATGTTCCCTAAATCATTATTATTTGATTAAGCAAGAGTTTTGAAGTAAATATATAAGCACATGTATAAGTATCTTTTACATTAATAAATCATTATTATTATATATACATACTATTTAATGAAGACCCAATTGCTTGAACGCTATTATATTGTTTATGTCACACTAATTGAACGTTAGATGATGGAATATTGACCACATTACTAATGGAATGCGAGATAAATGTTTTAATGAACAACTGCTATTGCTTGCTAGCTCTGATTGGACACAAGTATTTGATAATGCCATTATTTTGAAAAATAATTGCGTACGTACTACTATAATTGATATTTCACAAACATATTTTTTTTGATAAGTTTTTAAAAGTCAAACGGTGTGTACGTTATTTTTCTTTTAATCGTTTCAGCACACAGAGTTGAGGAAGTAGTTAATAATTTTTATACATAAATAACTAAATAAATAACACCCAACATATATGTTTAACATTCAATTTACAACATAGTATGACTTTGTTGAACTAATTGGGATAGTTTAAATAAAAATTATAAATTTTATTTAAATACATTAGTCTTTTGCCCGTGCAATGCACGTGATGTATTGTGTCAAGCCAGTAAATTGCATACATATAAGAGTTACAATGTTAATGAGTATGAAAATATACAATACAAATTTCAAATAAATCAAGTTAAATCACTACATTTCAAAATTATAAATTTTGGAATACTTATTTATTCACAACATAATTCGTCTATTTGCTTTTGTTTTATCGTCGTCACAAACTAATATTTTCAAATCATTATGATTTGTGACTTGTAAAACAACATATAATTGACCATGCCTGCAAATTATTGGATTCTTTATAGGAGAACTAATGAGAATAATTAAGAAAATTAATTATTCTCATTATTTGCTATGTTTTGTAACATTATTAGATTATTTTGTTTTGGGATCACTATAAGAAAACAAGAAAATTCCAAAGAAAAAATCTATTGGAATATGATCAATTTCCATTGGAATTATCGATTCCAATAGAAAATACATGTTGGTGTAATGTTCATTAGAATGGCAAAATTCCAATGAAAATTCCAACGCAAAAATTCCAACGGTACATATCTATTGGAATATTCAACCGTTAGAAAAATTCCAATGGAGTTATACCATTAGAATTTAGTCCAACGGTATATCCTTTGGAATATATAATCGTTGGACAAAACTTCAACGCTTATTCCAACAAAGTTATACCATTGGAATTGAGTCCAATGGTATATATCCATTGGAATATTCAATTATTTCGTCTCATTATCTAATATTTTTTATCTTTCCAATGGGTAACCATCATTAATTTGTTCTAAGTCAATCACGTGTTCAATATGATTGACTCCAGAAAAGAAGATATATTTTATTGATATGAATAATATTATCAATTCTTTTAACCTTTATTAAAATTTCCTAACAGTATTGAAACATCCAATGGAATTTTTCAACAACATGTTGTAGCGTTGGAATATCCGTTGAAGTTTTAAAAACTCCAACATAAATTCCAATGATTAATTTCAACATTTTGTTTACCGTTGAAATTTTTGTTGGACTTTTCCAATGGTATGCTTTAGCGATGTAATTTCTGTTGGAATTTTTAAAATCTCAACAGTATTTCCAATGGATTCGGGAATTCCAACGGTTTATACTAATGGTTTTGTTTAACGTTGGAATTTCCATTAGAATTTTCCAACGGTATAATGTAGCATTGAAATTTCCATTGGAATTTCAAAAATTCCAACAGTTTTCTATTTCGTTGGAATTATTTTGTTGGAATTTGATTATTTTCTTGTAGTTGATATTTTTGTCTCTAGAATAATTCGGTAATGAATGGTGTAGTAATTTTCTACTTTTATAATATTTTTTTACTTTTAATTAGAGATTTCATTATTCATCTTTAATGGTAATTCAATTAATTTTTTGAGAGGATGATATATTATTATTCAATTTAATAAAACATAATACCAACATGTATATTAAAAATTCCTTATTGTCAATATCTACATGTTATTTTTTGAAAGTTTGTATATACGAAATACTATAATTACGCATTAATGATCCACCATAAATTAAAATCCCATATTCATCATTAGATTTACAGAGTTCTTGACATAAATTATTCGATGGTTGATTTTAGTTCGTATTGGCAGAATTGAATTACAATCAACAAATATTCAGAGTGTAAAATAATAAATCATAAATTTACCATAATAAAATACTTATTCCAACAACTGTAATTAAAAATTAATATCTTAACGAAATTACTTTGATGGGGAGCCTATAAGTGCTGGTCTGATTTTTAATCATACAAAATTACTTCACTAATTACCAAAATTGATGTTACACATTGCAGTTATATTTGTACTATTATTGGAGGGTGGTTTAGGCAGAATTGTTTTCAGATACTATTTGTAAGTGGCTTGGTTATTTATACATACATATATATATATATATATTAAACAAAAATCATGTTTTATATTTGGCAGCATAATTTAGAAAAAAATAAAATATTAAAAAAAAGTAAAATTATTCTATTTTTATATATATACATATATATAAAAAAAAGTATCAAAGAGACAAATTGATCTCTAAAATTCCAAATATATAACATTGAAGTTGAATATCAAAATACATTGATAAATTTAAAAATAATTTCTATTAACATGGGAAGTGCGTTAATAAAATTTCAAATAATTTCCTATATATAAAACATTATGAATATAGTTTTAGTTAAATATAAATTTAATTTATTATTACATAAATATATATAATGCTATGTATGAATATATGCAATATACATAATATTTGGATACATATATTTTCTTTAATTAAAATAACTATTTTTTTAATTAAAATTAATAAACTTAAATGCAATTCTATGTAATTATGAAGAAACAGGTTAAGCCCATATACCAACTATACATATATACAAATAACAAATAGCCTATTACAAAATACGATTTGTAGTAAATATATCTTATAAATTTTTTATTTTTATGCTTAATTTTTCTTTTAAATATGTAATATGAATGTCAAATTGATGATCGTAAAAAGGCGATTAATTTGATATATTGTACATCAAAAATGATCATAAACGAAAAAACAATTAAATTTTACAAAAGAAAAATAAAAGAACAAATATAATAATTAATGCAGTGCACACGCAGGTTTGGAAAGCTTATTTTTATTTAATGCTTTGTTATTATTATAATTTATACATGTAATAATTATATTTTACTAATTCTAGAATGGTATTTTAGGCGGGAAAAGTTTTAATTACTATTTATAAGTGACTTAATTATTATATAGTATATAGATAGCGGAAGAGAGAGTCCTGCCAAAATACCCCTCAATTAATGTCCTAATTTCAAATTTATGTATATTATATATACATCTTAGTATTTTTGTAATGTTGCATGTTATATTGCGTTGCATAAATACACCAAGTGTATAATATATTTTCTAAATACACATACTTTACATAAATTATATATATAATATACAAAATACAACGTACAATTCAAATACATACCTAATGCTGCTTTTTCGAGCAGATGACCCAAGTCAACTGAGTTGATTAAAATCCTCTTCCGAGAGGGAAGTCTTCGAACTAGCCCTCTTCCCGGGGGGAAGTATTCTCGTCTTCTGCTCCTTGAACTGCTAGCTCCTTCGATTGGGAACTTGTCTGCACACACACACAAACATTATAAGGCTCCGGGGTTCTCCCAGGGAGGCCCCTCCGACGCTCAAATCAGCACAGTGAACGAGAGAGAAATTAAGACTGTAAATAAATACGAAAGGAGTGATAGTACTCTCTTTTATTAAACAATCACCCCCATTTTCCTTGTTGGTTGGTGAATTCTTGTATTCAAGTGATGAGGGAGGGGACATGGAGACATGTTTCAAGAAAATAGGGTGTTAAAAGTGTACAAAAGTGGCCAAAATGGGTTGGTTGGTGAGTTTTCCCCAAATTCCGCAAAGAAAAGTTGCAAAAAGTGCCGGACACGCCCGTGTCGCCCCCGGCTACGGCCGGGCCGTCTTGTTTTATCACACAGAGGAATCGGGAGACATGGCCGTGCTTCCCAACACGGCCGTGTCGGAGGCTGTTTTGTGCAAAAAAATCGAGTTTTTAGCTCCCGGCGGAACACGGCCGTGTTGCCCGATACCCCCTGCCCGTGTTGGACCAAAAAGGCCCCGAAATGACGCGTTTGGCTTGGAATTTCGAGCGTTTTTGCATCCTTAAACTCCCCGGTATGTTTTGACATGAATCCATGGTCCGAAATTCACCAAAATTAGCCCCGAATGGTCAATCTACATCAATAAAAGCACCTCGGAGTAATATGAACTATGTACAATCAAAGATTTACAAAACTAACAATAAAATAACTCGAATTCTACTCAAATATACACATAAAACATGCATAAAAAGACCCTTATCAAGGAGAATAATTAATTATGAGTTAATTACTTACAGTTAATATGAGGGACCTTTTTATACCTGTGAGATGGGTCTCGTGGGCCGTGTAGGAGAATTTGGCCTATGGGTTAGTCCACGTAGGAGAAAAATGATCACTTGGGCCAAACCCGAACTCCTTTGGGCTAGTTTCATTATCAAGAGTCCATTGGCCAATTAATATTAAATAAATAAAATATAAAATAAATTATATTTCATTAAATTATGGAATACCATTTTGTCTGCAACATAAGCCCCCCAGCTCCGGTGCTGCGAAGGGATGAAGAAGTGTGGGAGCTAATCAAGAGTAGAAAATATTAGGTTTGGCTTGTAGTATATGTTGTCTTATCTTTTGGAGAATCTTTGACCACTTTACACGAGGACACTTAGAAGTGGAGGCTTGTGACCATGTCTTCCAAAGGTAAATTCTCTCTCTCTACATCCCAACTTTTGAAATTTTTTGCTTTGTAGAAGACTTAGTAAATTTCTTACAAGTGAGAGGTAAGGAGAGACTTGAATGCCCTAGAGGGCGCCTCCCCGGAGTGGGCAAGAGTGCCCAGATCGGCCACGAGGGTGCGCCTGGGCGAGGAGGGCGCCCCCCGAGGGGCGTCTTGAGCCCCCCGGTCCATTTTTCCTCCGGTTTTTCTTCGTCTTCCCCGAGTTTTTGTATATTTCGAGCCACACCCTGCATTTCAGTACTTCTTCCATTCCACTTGGAGGCCGAGGTGTTACCGGAAATCTATTTCTGTTTCAGTAATCCCATGTCCACGCTTCTTCATAGGTCTGCTATTCATCCCCTTGTTCCAGATTTGCATTTCTATGGTAATGAGGAGGTAGATCTTCAGCGGATTTGAGCTCAAGGGATAAATGTTCTGAGGCGGAGTCTGAAAGAGATAGTCCTAAAAAGGTCTGCCCCATCAAGTATCAACATAGGACTCCTCCCGAGAGTCGAGCAGTTGTCCCAGGAGAGTTGGTCAGTCGAGTGACTTCCACCTGTCTTCGTAGGCTGCAAGAGCGACTTGAGCTTTCTCCGACCTTTTTGATGTTAGCCCTGGGTTCGGGCAATAGGCTTACTCATCCATCCAAGGGCTTCTTCACAACATATCTCTACAGCTTCTCAGTTGGCTTCACACTTCCTCTAGATGCTTTCCTCATCTCGATCCTTAGGTCGGTAGGAGCATGTTCAGTCAAATGATTCCTCAGGCTTACGCATATATCCAAGGTTATCAGCATGCTATGTAGCAGTTGGACTTGACTCCGATTGTAGACGGGTTCCATTCCTTGTTCAACGCCCGGAAGTCTCTGGGTGATTTCTTCTTCCACTTCTTCCCATGTTCTCAGTGCAAATTTCTTGATGAATTTCCCTCTCATGGTGGGCTCTGGAAGGCGGATTTCTTCTATGTGAGGGATTATAGTCGGGAGCTTCCTCAGGAGTAGGTTTCTGAGGCTAATGTTGCCCGAGGAACTCTCGCTTCCCAAAAGGAGATGGCGGAGGCTTACAAGTCTCGGGACTTGTTCAACAAGTCTCGGGACTTATCCCGTCTTGCTTTACTTCGTTGCTTCTCGCTTTACTTGTATATTTTGACTGCTTCCTTTTCTGATGTTGCTTCTACTTGCTTTTTAGGTAAGAAGAGTTACAACATTGTTGAGTTGATGGCTTTCAAGAAAAAGGAGAAGGAAGGGGCTAAGGGGAAGTCTGCTGTTGGGGGAGCTCGAGTGTCCTGCCTCGAAGTTATAGGTCACGCCCTTCTCCCCAGGAGAGTGAGAGGCGCCCTTCCCGCCAGGAGGGTGATAGGCGTCCTGGCTCACACTCTAGTGATCGTGCTGATACCGCTCCGTCTCCTCGTCCTTCTGCTGGCCCTTCGGGATGGAAGAGACCGAGGGTGGAGTCTGGTGTTGTTTCTTCTAAGAGTGTTGGTCCCCGAGCTATCTTCTCCGGTGGAGTGAATCGTCACGAGGGGATCCAGTCCCATTGGGACTACACTGATTCTGGCTTTGGCTATGCCAATACCCGAGGAGCTCTATCTGCTAACGACCAGTCCCACCTTTGGTATTTGTCCTTCAAAGACATTGAGACTCCCCTTTGTGGGGACCTTGCTCGGGTAAGCTTCCATAATTTCTTTACATTTCCATTCTTCATGCTTTGTCTCTTTATTTGGCTAAGACTTGTACAAATTATGTTGTAGGCCCTAAACCTCGCAGCGGCTTCAAACCATCTAGGCGAGGTGACCGAGGTGGAGACCCGTCGACTTTGAGGTAAGGTGAAAGCACTCAAAGCCGCAGCTAGGCATCACAAGTGCGAGATGTCAGGTTTGTCGAAGCAGTACGCTCAGACGAAGAGTCAGCTCACCCACGAGGTCGAGATGGGTGAGTTGTTCTTCCAGTCTCCCACTGGAGTTGAGTTGCTGGCTAAGAAGAGGTTTGACTCGGTTGAGGCATACAAAGGTTCCTTGTCCTATCGCTCTGACATGGTGAGAGAGTCTTGCTCTTATTATGACAAGGCGGTGCGCCACTCCCAGAAACTTCTACGATAGAGTGGAAAGGCTTCTAGTGAGCTGATAGCCATGCTAGACTGTGGTGTTTCTAAGGAGGATGATGAAAAGGACGAGGCTTTGGTGGATCTTCCCGACGATAGCGCCTTCCGCTTGAGCAGTGATAATCTTTTCCTTAATGCCCATATATTTAAGGCTTGCTTTACGTATTCGGATGTTTCCTTTGATGTATTTGAATATTTCTCCCTTCTTCTTGACCTTAAGATGTTTGTTTGCCCGATGGGGATGGATGATTCCTCCATTTTCTTTTATGCCTATTAGCTTCTCATTGTCATGTTTTACTTGTGATATTTGCATATAACGTCTAGCGGGAGATTAGACTTTTTATTATATTTTAACATCACGGAGCGGCCCTCCAGAGCTTGGAGGAGGGAGCCCCCTAGGGGTTCCTGAGGTGTCCTTCTGGAACTCGGACGAGGGCGCCCTCTTCGAATTTTCCCAAAGTCATTGCTCTATATAACGATTTAACATGACTTGTTTCTGTGAGAGACTTATTTATTTTCCACATTGAGGTGGATCTTCCCTTCGGAGGGAAGTCTTGATTCTTTCGGAACAGCCGGGAATACTCGTGTTCAAGGTTAATGCGTGCCATCCCATGAGTCCTTGAGGGCACCCTTCTAGAACTCGGAGAGGGCACCCTTCCGACGCTTGGAAGGGGCTTCATTCTCGAACTCTTCTCTGGCCTTGCTTTTTATGTGTTTCGTAGGTGTTAGAGTTTTTCTTTCTTCTTTCGCCGGGGAGTAATATTTTGAAAGATGTCCTTCCAGAGCCCCGAGTGGACGCCATCTCGGAGTTCATTGGGCGCCTTTCCTAAGCTTGGAAGGGGATATCTTCTGAAGCTTCCACCATAACTTTTGCTTTAGGCTTTTCATCTTTTCTCCACATGTGTTAGCATTTTTTACCTTCATTTCTTTGCAAATTTTCTCATGGAGAAGAAATAACTGGGACTCTTGTGAGGAGAAATCTTCCTCTGTGGTCTTAGCCACAGAGAAAATAATTTTTACTAGGACCTCCTTGTGAGGAGACCCCTCCCATCGGGGGTTTAGCCGGTAAGGGTCATCCCACCCGGGGTCTTAGCCGGGTTAGGCCATCCCCTCCGGGGTCTTAGCTGGAGGAGATAAATTATTAGGACCCGTGGAGTCTTAGCCGGAAGGGGTCATCCCACCCGGGGTCTTAGCCGGGTGAGGCCATCCTCTGGGATCTTAGATGGAAGAGATAAATACTAGGACCTCTTATGAGGAGGCCCCTCCCATTCAGGGTCTTAGCCGGAAGGGGTCATCCCACCCGTGGTCTTAGCCGGGTGAGGCCATCCCCTCTAAGGTTTTAGCTAGATAAGGTTATTTATGAGGACCCTCGTGAGGAGGCCACTCTCATCCGTGGCCGTAGCCGAAAAGATGGGGTTTGTTGAGGAGAGGGTCTAAATTGTCATTGACCCTGGCCATATGTGTCCATTAGCTGCAATCAAAATAGAAAACGTGAAAGCACTTTTATTCATTATAATAAAAATCTTTACACCCCGTGGGCGGAAACATGACTGAAATATAAATAAATGCTTAATGCCTCTTGAGCAGAAACCAACTGAAAATGATAAAATAAAGTATTTTCAGAGTGATGAGTCGGATTGTCCTCCCCATGTGATGTAGGGCATCCCCAGCCGTTGTCCTCCCGAGTCTGACGATGATCCGGGTAATCCATGTATTCTTGCAGGTGGCCTCTCCAAATCAACTTTTCGATAGAGGCTCTCAACTGTATGCAAGCCTCAGTGGTATGTCCTTTGTCATGATGGAATTAACATAAATGCTTGGACTTCCGCCACCCGTAGCTGTCTCTCATCTCCCGTGGAGGTTCTATAATTTTCTATCTCCGAGTAGTGGCTAGTATTTCCAGTAGCGGCGCATTCAATGGAATTATTATTTGCCCTGATTTCTTCTCGCGGCTTCTAGGCTGACTCTGGAGATCTTCCTCGGCGTTTTGCTTGTTCCTCCAGGGTGGCTTTAATACTTCATCTCCCTCACCGGGTGCTCTTCCAGAGTGGACGTGTCTTCCTAGAGTGGGGAGAGTTCCTTCCTTTGAGATGCCCTGAGCACGCTCTCGGAGGGCGATATGTCGCTGCATCCTCATCAATGTCTTTTGCTGGAAATTGGTCACTTCATTTACAGTCTCCACGAATTGTCCCATGAGATTGTGTAACGACACTTCCATTTCACGCTGGAGTAGGTTTGTGATGGCCTCGTGGTTATTCATGTTGGCGGAAAACTATTGTATGAAAGCCTCCGTGAATTGGTGCATCTTGGTAATGGAGTCCTCCGGGAGCTGATCGAACCAAGCCCGTGCTTTCTTGGTCAAGGTGCTTAGAAAGGCTTTGCAGTAGGCAGTGTCCATCATCTCATAGAGGTCTGCCTCTGCATATAACTTGTTCAATGCTCCTGGGGATCTCCGGTTCCATTGTACTCTAGGAGGTTTGATGTTCTAACTCCCGAGGGTAGTTGTTCCATCAAGATATCAGGGCTCAATGGATTCCCCTTCTCTGAAGCAGTAACTCGTAGATGAGTAGGGTTGGATGGTGCTGCTTGAGTTCCCTTTACCGCAGACGTCACTTCTTGGTTTTTGCCGCATCCTTCATCTTTTTTTCCATGTCCTTCTGGGTCAAAGTCTTCACTGGCGAGCGGAGTCTGGGATAGCGCTCATTTAGCTCCGACTACAGCTTGATGTCTCAAGACATTCCATGTAGCTTTTTCTAACAGGATCCGAAGAGTTTCCTTAGTTAGACGCACCTCTGGGGGAGGAGGCAACGCCCTTCTTTCTTGTGGGAGTGGCGGTCCAGTGGATGGTCGCTGGCCTCTCGCCGTCTTGATGGTCTTCCTTCATGCTGGTCTCTAGCTCCCTGGCCTGCAGCTTGACATCCGACTTTCTGTGCTGGCGATTGAGTTTGCATCTTCGTGTACTTCAGTTGTTCCCACAGACAACTCCAAAATGATGATGCTTTTTTGAACATATCACCCAAGTCAACTGAGTTGACCAAATTCCTCTTCCCGAGAGGGACGTCTTCGAGATAATCCTTGGAAAGTCTTCTCGTCTTCTGCTTCTTGAACTGCTAACTACTTCGATTGGGAACTTGTCTGCACACACGCGCAAACGCTAGAGGATCCCGGGGTTGTTCCAGGGAGGCCCTTCTGAAGCTCAAGTTAGCACGGTGAATGAGAGAGAAATTAAGACAATAAACGAATATTGGATGCGTAGGAGAATAATTAATTATGAGTTAATTACTTATAGTTAATAGGATGAACCTTTTTATACCTGTGAGATGGGTCATGTGGGCCGTGTAGGAGAATTTGGTCTATGCGTCAGTCCACGTAGGAGAAAAATGACCGCTTGGGCCAAACCCGGACTCCTTTGGGCCAGTTTAATTATTAAGAGCCCATTGGGCAATTAATATTAAATAAACAAAAAATAAAATGAATTATATTTAATTAAATTATGAAATACCATTTTTGTCCCCAACAATACCTTAACTAGATGAATATTTCTTAACAAAATGATACGATAAAGGTTTGTGACAGGCCATTAAGCTAGCTTAGGCCATCTCGAACCAATTACACCAAATTTGGTGTCAAAACTACACCAAATTTGGTGTTTTGGTGTAATTTTGTCAAAACCACCTTCAACCTATGATAATCTTACACCAAATGAATATTTTGTCTTTCTTCTTTATTTTATAGTAACCAAATGTATTTATTTATACAATTATTTCATTTACTTATATTTTATTATTGTTAATGTAATTAATTATGAACTTACATTTAATTAATATTACATTAATTAATTATATTACAAAAATAAATATTAAAAGTAATATTAGTATTTCTTTAGTTTACATTATAATTATTTTTTATTTGATAAATTTATAAAAAAATGTTAATTAATTATTAAAATTATGTTATATAAATTAATTATATATAAAATGATGATACAATTGGAATTTAAATTTAAAATAGAAGGGAATTCAAGGGCAAATGTGGGATAATGCATTACACCAAATTTGGTGTGAGGTTTAGAGTTGGGTTAGAGAAGGATTTTTTTGGTATAATAGGGTGGAATTTGAAGTTGGGTTGGAGATGCTCTTAAAAGTGGAGGTTTGACCCAAACTTTAAGTACTAATGCACAATTGCTTGTGTATCTGATGTGTGATCATATCAGTTTGAGCGGGTATGCCATAAATATATATATATATATATATATATATAGGGATAGGATCTCGTAAGACAACCTCTTACCGAGTGACCGTATGGATTGATCATAACCATCAACCCTTTTTAATCAATGGTTCAGATTCCTATCAAAATTATATCATTGACTAATTATTTAAAACACAAAAGGGCAAATTAGTAACTCTTAAAATAGTGTAACAAACGTACCAAAATATCAGCATTTACACGCCCCAAAAAATCATGAGATATGATGGAGATCACATTCCGTAACTGAAAACAATCATACCAAAATCTACATTCTCTCCTCTCTCTTCCTACAAAACTGAAGAAAAAAACACAAAAATCTAAAGCAGACGAACAAAACATTGCGACCTGAACAATATACACAGCAAAATCCGGATCATATTTCAATGGAAATGCTAAATAAAACATGCGAATATGGAGTGATCGAATTTGGAATATAAATTGGGATCGAAAAAAATCTGGAACGTAAATTGGAACGTAAATGCATAGTTAGTATATATTTGATGCATAACTGAATAATAACGATGCATATTAAGTTTAATTTGTAACTTGTGCCCATTAGGAATAGTGACATATTACATTTGTAATTTTAATGCATATTTATTGTATAGTTGATGCATAATTGAATAATAATGATGCATATTTAGTTTAATTTGTAACTTGTGCCATTAGAAATAGTTACAGATTACATTTGTAATTTTGATGCATAGTTAGTTTATATTTGATACATAACTAAATAATAACGATGTACATTTAGTTTTAATTTGTAACTTGTACCCATTAGAAATAGTAACAGATTATATTTGTAATTTTGATGTATAGTTAGTGTATTAGTGTATATCGCCCATGCGATGCATGGAGTGTAATATAATAAAGTATTGTATAATTATGACATTAAAAACATTGATATATTATAAGAATGGTAATGGAGCGAGCAAGGTGGGTATCTCAAGGCCCATCCCGACCATATCCATTAAACTGGGGAATGGTTGTAGGATGATACGTCTTGAAAAATAATAATAAAGAAAATAAATTGATTATATATTTGAAGCAAGTTTATACACCTAATGAAAAACCTTTGTTGAGTTGTCTAAAACTTTAAAAAATATATGTTTACTTAATAATTTTCGACAACTAAAGTAAATTAGATCAATTGAGACATAGTTAAAATTTACACCAACGAATTACTCTATACGTTAATTTAATAAATAAAATCAGGGTGTTATCTGATTTCTCGATAATAATATCATTCTACTCAAATAATAATGGCAAAAACTTGTGTAAGACCGTCCCACAATGCGGCGAATGATACTTTAAGTGTAAAAAGTGATACCATGTTCGAATACACTAAAATTAAGTGTATTCATGACACTAAAAGTATTAGTTTTTACACTATAAGTATCACCTTTTACACTAAAAGTGCAATCCGTTGCACCATGCGACCATATCACTCTTTTATACAGTGATCTTCATTATCTTTTAGAGATGAAAATATAAAATTATTTATTTAAATTTAGGAAAGTATGAATTATATGAAAATACGATTTACTGAAACCAAGAAATTTTTATTTTTTTAAATTAAGAAAGTACAAAAGTTGTTGTCAAATTAATTTTACATTAATAATCAGAATTTACCAGATGTTGAGGGTGAAAACCCAATTTACTGAAAATAAGAAATTACAATAGTCAAAATACATGAATATACAAATTGTTCAATAGCCCGACTGCATAATGTTTAAAACACACTTTAATTTTTTTGAGTAAATATATCTTTTTTTATATTTATTTTTTATTTTATATATGAAACATGTACACACATATTTGGAAAATCAATTAATGCGATACACAAATTTGGAAACCATAAAATTACAAATATTTTTTATCTTTTTCTTTTTCCAGAATCTTATTACTTTTTATAGGAATAAAAAATGGGCGAAAAAATTTTATTGTTACTATTTTGAGAATATTATCTCTTTATATACATATATATATATATATAGATAATGGAAATAATTAATGGTTTACACAAATTATTACAGACATCGTATTTAAAAATATTGAGTGAGATATGATATAATATTTTCCATATATAATGAAACTGTAACAATTCCTAAATTAGTTTGATAATCATGCCAAAAATATTATTTGTAAAAGTTAATGATTTACATTTTTCATCCGTGCATATTATATTTTCAACTATGAATATTATATATCCATCACTGAATATTATACACATTTTTCATTAACTAAAAATAATTATTAATTTTCGTTTTTAGCAAGTGTGTTTAGGCGGGAAAATAAAAATAGAAACATGTTTGTTATTTTATATATATATATATATATATATATAGATTTGATGCATAATTGAATAATAACGATGCATATTTAGTTTTAATTTGAAACTTGTGTCCACTAGGAATAGTAACAGATTACATTTGTAAAGTTAAGAGAAGTGAAAGAAGGAAGGTTGGGTTATTGAATCCCAAAAATCAAAACTAAAATAACGGTTACCAAAAAAAGGAAATAACTTCCATCATAAATTGACAACATCGCCCTTATCAGATTAAAAGGAAAAAAACCCTCAAAATTCGAAAAAAATACATCCCTTGGATTTGATAACTAAATGGTTGGAATTAGTCCACGCTGTCTTACGTAGAGCCCCCTGCCATATTTGATCCAACACACACACACACACACACACACACACACACACATATATATATATATATATATATATATATAGGGATGGGATCTCACGTGGCAACCTCTTACCATGTGGCAGTGTGGACAGATCCCATCCCTACATCCTAAACAATCAATGGTTTAGATTAGCCCTACAAAACACCATTTTATAATTATTTTTAATGTCAAAAAGGCATTTCCGTAATCCACAAAAAATAGGTAAATTAATACCATAATTAATAACCTAAAATCAAGGGATCTTCTTGATTGCAATCTTGCCATAACCAAAAAAACGTTAATATAGCAACAAAAACACACATTTCCTATCATCTTCTTCATTCTGCATCCATCCAAAATTCAGCAGCAAGACCGAGTTTTGCGTCCCAAAAACACAAAAAAACCACCTATAGTCGATAAAAAAGAGCACAAAAACCTTGCGAAATGGGTGATGAATGCGATGAATCACAACATGATGAAGTGTTGGCGGACAAGCCTGATGAAGGCTGGGTTTCAGGCATTTTTTTTCCTGATATGTGTGTTTATGTTTCGAAAAATCGCGCAATATCCTTATTCATCCTGCCCGTGTTTTTGTTAGAAAATGTGGAATCATAATTGATGTTTATCTTAGTATAAAGAAATGTACAGAAATGTACACATTATATATGAGGTTGGTGTACACATATATTTACTATTGTGTACATATAAGCATGCAGTATATGTTGTGGGATGACAGGGGTGATGATGAATCTTTTATGTGAAATCGTTGTATACACATATTGCAATATATATGCCTGTAAAGCAATTTTTCGTGTATAGATATGTATATTTTTGTGTTAATTTAAAATGTGATATTATGTGTTTGAATGTTTATTTGAAGCTATACATTAACACATATAGTGTATACAACATTCGATAAATTTGTGCTCGCACCAATTCATTTTCGGGATGTCGTCAACATTCTTCAAGCTTTTCATTACAAGAGCGTTTACGTATCCGCCCTACATATTCCCAATAATTTGCGCATCTACCAGAGCAATAAAGTTCCTCCTGAACCATATACCACCCTCCACGTCCTCCAACATCTTTTCGGACACCTCGGCTGCCGTAATGGAATATGAACCATCCGGATTAGGCTGAAACTAGGACTGCCAGTCCAAATATGCTTGGCTTGTTTCTGGACTCTTATTCCACCTCTAGGAAACCCCAAAACTAGCTCGACACCCTTTTCACCAACACGAATGGACCTGCCATCTGATAGAATCAACTCACATCTGAGAGAGTTGAAGTTATCTACCAACCAATAGATAAATCTCCCTGGTAATTCTTCAATGTTTATCCCCAACAAGCTCCTGAATCCCATTTCAATAACAGCTCTTGTCTGAAAATTGTTGAGCCGAACCAATGCACCCGATATAACATTAGGGACGGATCTTGTCCTCAGTTTGGGCAACGAAGCTTTGAGGGCAGATTTTGCGCTCTTTGCCCTCGGATTAACGTCACTCGGACCCTCGCTCGGGCCTGGGGAAGCAGATCTCTTCCTATTTCCTCTTGCGATTTAACCTGTAATTGAGAAAAATTAAATAACACATCACATTATGTACGTAATACGAAAATGAAAAAAATAGCAGGCCACAAAAACACTGTGTCAAAAAAAAAAAAAAAAACCACATCTAAACTAAATGTGTACTGTATGTAGTCCAACTGTGTACGAAAATAAAATTATCCAAACACCATTGTATGCCGTCTATGTACAATTCACCATACTATTGCAAAAACACAATACCCTGGGTACCTATGTGCCAAAATTAACAAAAAAACACCAAAACACTGTCTACGAACATTACATGTATATATCCCACTACATATCTTCCCATTTTTTTTTCCATATTTCAGTCATTGTGCAAAAAATGCACAACAAAATGATTTATGTATATACCAAAATCACTAAGAAAATTGTCATGCTTGCGTAAGATTACACCAAAATATGAATGAAAAAGTACAAATTCAATAACATACGCATTATACAATTCATTATCTAAGTGTACATCGTTTTTTCGTAAATTTATACTATATAGATCGCAACCCATTACAGTCAATGATATAATTCCACATAACCAAATACAAAAGGGGTCTGTAAAAATCGAGTGTGAAAACCCTAGAAAATTCAAAATAAAAAAAATAAATGTGTCCTACAACTAGGTCAACAAAACTAAAGAAAACCCATAAATAATCATCTTCAATTGATATAAAACATGTTGTCGGAATTGGGTAAAAATCCTTTGCACGGTGAACTACAGAACCAAATAATCGAAAAAATGGAAACAAGGGCTTACCTTAACATAGAGTTACAGATGCTTTTTGGAGATTTAATGCCCAACTGAGTTCCGCCCGTACACAGAAGAATCTCTTTGGCTCGATTTTTGTAGAGAAAAATAGTGTTCCAGCCGTGTGTGAGAGGGAAGTTTAGGGGGGATGAAGTATCTGCAGACGTGTGATAGTGGGGGGAAGAAATCTTTTAGAGTTTTGGGTGAAAATGCACGACCAAAAAAACGGGAGAAATTTGGTGATTGAATCCCAAAAAAATAGGAAATTGTGGGGAGTTACCAAATTGGACGTTACCTTATGTTTATAATTTGTCTATTTTGCCCTTAAATGGGCTGATTTCAATTTTTTTAAAAAACATATTCGAAAAAAATCAGACATTTGGATTAAACATGTTAACGGTCTAGATCTGTCCACACTGCCACATATTAAGGGTTTTGCCACCTATGATCCTATACCTATATATATATATATATATACACATATACGCGTGCACACACACACACACATATATATATATATATATATATATGAATACTAATTTGGGAAATAGTAATTTAACATCAATTATTTTTTTATGCTTTTTGTTATTTTCATAAAGAGATCATACGCAAATGTTGTAAATTTTAAAACGGGAAGTGGAAAGATAGAGCTACCATATTGAGTATTATGATGAACTTGAGAGATTCTGATTTTTAGAAAGTATACATTTTTATTTCAAAAAAAAGAAAGTATATACATTTTAAATGTGCAGCTAAATAGCTAATTATAAGACAAGCATTAGTATTCTTATTCGTGGAGTAATAGTAATGGATCGGTTTTATTTATGAGTCTATGACGTCAATTCTCTCTAGTCTCTACAAGTCCTGCTTATTAGGCTGACTTAATTTTGTAAATCCTGTCCATAATTTTTTTGTTAATTATAAAATCTATCCATGAGATTTTATTATTTATAAAAATCATTCCACGAAATCTTTGAATCAGATACCTTCTTAAAACTTATCAATTTAAAATATACCCATATATGTAAATGTTTAAATCACAACATATCACAATTCAACATGCATTTATCACTCATCATAATCTTTGCAAATTTGACCTAATGAAAATCCATTAGCTTTTAAACCCTGCTTTTTATTATTATTTTTCCTTACAAGATTATGAAAAAAGTCGTTGAAAATTTTGGAGCGGGTTTGATTTCATTTCAGGAAGAAATTTGCATTTTTTATTATTTAATAATGAGAAACTATACTTGTTTATACAATTTTGGGAAAATTGCAAAATTAGTCCTGTATTTACAGGAGTGTTGCAATATTATTCATATAACTTTTGAAGTTGCACTTTTAGTCATGTGACAATATTGCGCTTCAACAAAAATAACAATTTTAATATGTAACTTTAATTTTATGGTTTTATAATTTTAGCCTTATTAGTTGTGGTAATTTCGGTACTATTAGTCAAAATAACAATATTTTCAAATTAGTACGTGTTTTTGTATGTCATAATTAGAAAATAATACACGTAAAATTCTTGGATTTTGATCCGGATTCATAATTCTAAAACTCTTCTCTCATTAGATAATCTATAGTATAAATGATAAATAAATTCAATCCTTAATTAGTAAATAAAACATAATTCTGATACTATACCATTTTCACTCGATCTCAAAAATATTAAATAAGTTGGCCACTAAGGGCATTTTGAGAATAAATGAAACATAGAAATAGACATCAGACCAAATTTGCACCAACTTAAAATTTATAGGACCAGAGTTGCACAAATCCAAAACTTATGGGACCAAAATTGCCAAAAAAAAAAAAATCAAAATATACAAGATTAAAATCACAATTGCAAAAGTTACAAGACTAATATTGCAACAGCCATTTAAATACAGGACTAATTTTGCATTTTTTCCCTACTTTTTTTATTTGAAAATAACACTTTGTATTTTAAATTTATTTTCCAAACTACGTTTTTCACGTCATTTGTACACTCAATACTCTTATTTTCAAACCTACTCATATATTACATTTTATATACTCAAAACACCATATATACATATATTTAGAGATGTTAATCGGGCTGACTCTAGCGGGTTTCAGGCTAAACGGTCTTTGGGGCTAAATGGGCCGGTGTTAAACGGGCTGACAATAATAAAACATGACCCAACCCTAGCGGGCTTCGGCTAAATGGGCCACTATCGGGCTATACATCAAAACATTAAAAACTATATATTTGAATCTAAAATGTTAAACTCGAATATATATATAACATTTAAGTCATTTTAAGTTAAACTATTCGTCATAAATAAAATTCATGCAAAATTTCTAATTACATTGTATTAACAAACTTATGAAATTAAATATTTTATGATCTAAATTTTGAAAATAAAGTAATCATAATTAAAGCTACCCAAAATTAATATTTTTTCTGTAATTACTCATATGACTATAAGTTAAAATTTTCAGAATTAGATATTTAAATCTAAAATTTTAAACTTGAACATATATAATATTTAAGTTTAACATTTAAAGTTAATCTATTCATTATAAAAAAAAGTCATGCATAGTTTATAATTACATCGCATTAACAAAATTATAAAATCAGATTTAACACCATTTAGAAATATAATTTATATCCTAAATAATCTAATAAAACTACGTGACATTTTCTATTCAGAATAAAAATCGGAAAACTAAATTAAGTAATAAATAAAACAAATAAAAAAAAATTTGTCAAGAAATATAACTTGTTAAATAAAGTTAAACTTAAAGATGAGGGAGATGTGAATTTGAAAAATAAATTTACTAGTAATAGGTAATAAAAGTAGATATAAAATATTATATTATACTTATTTTTGAAAAAATAAAAATAGCGGGCTCGCGGTCTAGTCCGGTTAACATTCTGGCTAGCCCTAACGAGCTTCATTTTATATGGTCGGAGCCAAAAAAGCCCTAATTTAAACGGGCCAAAATAATTCTGTCATAACCCTCTTTTTTTCAGGTTTAAACGGTCTGGCCAACAGGCCGTGGCCCCTTTAACTTCTCTACATATATTCATCTCTATTCCACTTTTCACACAAAAATCTAATAAATATATTTCTTAATCTTCTAAAACATAAAAAATGAGGTAGAAAATGAAACAAATCAAAGGCTATTAATTTCATTTTCCCACCTGATCTTGTCGACTAGACTGAGTGGGAAATATGGGATTTGGATGTGTCTCAAAATGACAGAAACAGCAAATAACCATTGCATTCCATTTTAGTGATTAATGTTTTTGATTTCTTCTCCACAAGACAAAAAAACCAGTAGATTTTTAAGCCGGCACAAATTTAATTCCATTCATATCCAATTTCCCATTTATACTCGACAGAATCCATCAACTCTTCAAATATTTACCATCCTCTAAAACCAAAATCCATCTTTTGGATTCACTTATCTCATTTTAACATCGACATCCCCCTATAAATATTTCATCATAGGACTCGGAGAAATTAAGGGACTCATGTGTCTTTCTTCTCTGTCTCTCTATTGTTGAAAAAGTTCTATTTTTTCATTAATCAAGAAAAAGGGGTTCTTGATAATTTTTAAGATGGGTTTGGGAATTGTTTTGGTGGGATTTTTGTTGGGTTTGTTGATTGTGAGGTGGGTGCTTAGAAATGTGAATTGTTGGTTATATGAGACGAAGTTGGGTGAGAAAAAGTATGAATTGCCACCAGGTGATTTGGGTTGGCCATTCATTGGCAATATGTGGCCTTTTCTCAGAGCTTTCAAGTCTAGCAATCCTGATTCTTTCATAGCCACCTTTGCTAACAGGTCATCATCATCTCTCTCTCTCTCTCTCTCTCTCTCTCTCGATCTCTCTCGACATGTTAATAACAAAATTATTTTGTTCCTATCATTGGTGAGTGTTATTTAAAAATGATTCTTTCAATTTGTTACAAATTTGGACACCTAAGAACACAAATAATAATTAATAATAAAAATTTGTTGCCCTCACATAATAAAGAGGTGTATAAATTAAGTGGAGCCCATAAATAATGAATGGGGTGTTATTTGAATGGAAAAATATGTTATTAGATAAATATGTAACTAAAATGAGGGATGTGGTAATGGAGCCCACAAATAACATGTGCTAGTGTTAGGAACATCTCCATTGGAGATGCTCTTAATGATTAATTTATGTTTTAAGTCTTCTGGTGATAAAGTTGAGGTCATCTAGCTATGAGTAATCAGTCATGGAATGTTAAATTTATGAAGGTTAAATTGGTTTTACTTTTTGTTGGACTTTTGATAAAAAAGGGGAAAAAAAGTAGTGATCTTTTGTTTTTGGGTAAAATTCACTTTACCCCCTTGTACTATTAATTTTGTATCAAATACCCCCTTCTACTATTAAAAACTTCAAATACCCCCTAGAATAGTGAAATATATATTAATGGACACCAATGCCCTTGAAATAAATAGATATTTAGTTCTATATTTTAGTTCTCCTACAATTGAATGTCAGTAAGTTAATTTTATTCTTTAATTTTATTAAATAAGTAAACTTATTATTTATTAAAAATACATAAAATATCAAAATATAATTTCAAATGGTATAGAAAATAGAAATTATTTTTTCTTAATACAATTTATATTACTATCATTATATGTGTATATTATTTTAATAAGTAAATAAAATTTGTATTCATAAATATTTATTTATTTTTTTTGAAAATAAATATTTATTTTAATAATATAAAACACATTAAATTTCAAAGAAAATATTATCTCATATAACTTTATATATGTTTTGTTGCTTTGAAACCCGTCTTTTAGATTAATAATTTTTTTGTACGTCTTCACTCACTTCGTAGTTACATTAATATTTTATAATATTTTAAGTTAATCCATTAGTATGTTTTACTTGCACATGTGTATTATTCACAGTTATATAATATCAATCAATTTGATTACCAAAGTTATATTTGAATATAATCGTAATATAAATTTATGTAACATATTTATATTATTTAAAGATTTAATGTCTTCTCAATAATGTTAAAGTTGTATTTATTAATTAATTTTAATTCTAAGATTAATTTTATTTCTAACTTTATTTAAATCAAGGGTATTTTTGTCCATCAAAATAACTTTTATTGAATTAGGGGGGTATTTGAAGGTTTTAGTAGTACAAGGGGGTATTTGATACAAAATCAATAGTAGAAGGAGGTAAAGTGAATTTTACCCTTTGTTTTTTTGTTTGTTTTGTTTTGGACCATGCAGCTTACCTCATGATTCCTCTGTCATAGGAAATGAGTGTTGGGTTACAGAGCAATACTTGATTCAATAATTCAATTCCATATAACGAGATAATGGTCGAGTCGTTAAAATTCTCATGCTCAAACCAAAAATCTAGAATTCGACTTTCATCATCAATATGAACTAAAACAAAAATTCTCTTTGGGTATTCGTGTACTTTTTGACACGTCCAATCAGCACACAACTTACATATATTTTAATATTTTTTTAACTATACATGTCAAATTATAATGTGGGTATTTTAAAATTTGGAGATGTTAGGACTGTTAGATAACACCCACAACTAATTTGTCAATTCTTATGGAATGTTGAGATTAATTTATTTTTGGTGTTTTTGAAAACATATTTTGAGAAAAAAGTCTCTTGAGACAATATGTGAAATATGTATTATATTGCATAACATCGTTTTGATTTTAATTTTGAAGAATGACGGAGAAAAAAGTGCATTGCACAAATAAAATTTGCATAAAGCTCATATGCAAGTTAAAAGAAAAACTGTAGCCCTCACACAAATAGTTAAGTTTAAATAGAA
This sequence comes from Rehmannia glutinosa, assembly GCA_016081115.2. Classification (NCBI taxonomy): domain Eukaryota; kingdom Viridiplantae; phylum Streptophyta; class Magnoliopsida; order Lamiales; family Orobanchaceae; genus Rehmannia; species Rehmannia glutinosa. The sequence continues at coordinate 65,739,491 of CM071925.1, forward strand.
TGAAGGCCTATTTTTGTCATTGCTGCTGTTATTTTTCTCAGTTGTTACACCAAAAACAATTTTTGTTAGATATATTAATCCCACAAGTACAATCTTGTACTAAAATATGATAGTCTGCAGGTCCAAGCTTTTATACTTTGTTGTGTTTCAAGAGTAAAAAAATAGTCCCTTTCAAGTTTCTTGATAGATGTGACATTTCAGTTTACATCTCCTTAATTTATTTTTAACCAACATCGCTTTCTTTCCTATGATTCTTGTTACCAGGTGATATCCACTTCTATTTTGTTCTTTTCTTCTCCCTTTTTTTTTTTTTTTTTTTTGTAGTTTTGGATATGATTATACAGTGACTTTTTTAATCTGGTAATAAAGAAACTAAAGATTTTCAAAATCTTAAACATGTGCCATAACAACAGTACATATTGAAACTGATGCCGGCAAATTCAAGACAAACAAACGACCATCTTGATCGATGGGCGCTTGTGATTGTCGAGCAATTTTCTTTGGAAACTGAAAGTGTAAACATAGTACCGGAATATGCGTTTACCACATTCCTTATAAAAGATTGAATAGTTATGCCAGCTTAACAAGTAATATGATAATTTTTCGAGATAATTACGAAAAAAATCCTGAGTTTCGAACTAATCACAAAAAAAACATGAGATTTTGGAAAATTGCGAAAAATCCCTTGAGGTTTGATTCTGTCTTAAATTTCCCCTTTTTATAAGCAAAGAAACATTTCAAATTACCCCTAATATTTATAGAAATATTACAATTACCCCTTAAATTTAAGACAAAATCACATCTGAGGGGCATTTTGTAATTTTGAAACATCTCGGGTTTTTATGTAATTAGCCCAAACCTCATTTTTTTTTCTTTTTCTTTTTTCAAAAAATTATCACTATTCTTTATACAGTGAGATTAGTCCATTCAATGGAATTGAAAATGGAATACCATTTTGGAATAGAAGATCATATTTGCATTACTATCGATCTAGAAATAATGATAATTGTCGATTAATTTCACAGATTTGGGCGCACAGGACTATACAAGGTGCACATGTTTGGTAACCCGAGTATTGTTGTTACTTCAGCTGAAGCATGCCGAAAAGTTTTAACTGATGATGAAGCTTTCAGACCTGGCTGGCCTGCTGCCACAGTGAATCTTGTTGGACGAAAGTCATTTGTCGGGATTTACGACGAAGAGCACAAGTGGCTGCGTAAATTAACGGCGGCCCCTGTGAATGGATTCGAAGCGTTGACTGTGTACATGAAATATATCGAAGAAAATGTAATTGTAGCTCTTGAAAAATGGGCAGGCATGGGACAAATAGAGTTCTTAACCGAGCTCCGAAGGCTTACTTTCAAGATAATTATGCACATTTTCTTGAGCACGGAGGGCGAGCATGTTCGTGAGGCGTTGGAGAGGGAGTACACTGCACTAAACTATGGAGTTAGGGCTATGGCGGTGAATTTGCCGGGATTTGTTTACCACAACGCGCTTAAGGTGATGTCCTATTACGATTAAATATTAGCATCGTCTGAATTGCTGTGCATCTTTGTTTCCTTTAATAGTATCCTTTCAGCCTGAGAGAGTATTTGCAAAAAACTTCTACTTATAAAACAAGTGATTTATAGTAGCAGGAGAGAAAAACAAATGAAAATCAATGATTGCAAATAAAAGCTGAAAATTGATTAAGTTAATAGTGTTTGATGATTAAGTCGTAAAACTGCTTTTACATATTTTCAGAGTGAAACTTGAAGCATAATCAGAAATCTAAAGAAATTATCTCCCTGCTTTTAAATTCTGATTAAATTATACAAAATCAAAAGCAAACATTGACATTTGAAAATACTAAAAACTGTTGCTTTTTTTTTTTATCCAAAAGCTGACAATCACTTTTTTTAAGTACTTGCAAATACTCTCCGAGGATAAGTGTTTCTTTAAGAACCAGGAATCTCTTTTGCTCTGCTAGACATTGTAATTGCTTACTTGATTTCTCCATCAAACTGTCTTGATGAAAGTTGAAAGCTTAAAGAAGAGATCCCTTGTTTTGATGCCGGTTATGATTTTCCTTTTGTTTTTAACTATGGCAAAGATGGTGTGCTTAAAATTTCTATTATCACCATTCCAGGCACGTAAAAATCTCGTGGCTGTACTCCAAGCCGTAGTAACTAAGCGAAGGGAGCTGAAGAGGATAAATCCGTCAACTGTGAAGAAAGACATGATGGATGCTCTGTTGGATGCTGAAGACGAGCACGGTAGAAAATTGAGCGACGAAGAGATCATCGATATTTTGATTATGTATTTGAATGCTGGCCATGAATCTTCGGGACACACCACTATGTGGGCAGCCCTTTATCTACAGAAGCATCCTGAATGCTTCAAAAGAGCTAAGGTATGAAAATCTAGATTGAGTCCATCTAGTCGTCTATTAGTTGTGTTGACTGTTCACATAAGGGAGTGTTTGCAAACGCTTAAAAAAAGTGACTGTCAGCTTTTGGCTGATAAACTTTTTTTAGTGTTGTATAAAATGTGTTCGATTTTGTATAATTTAATCAGAATCTAAAAGAAGGGGAAGAGGTGTGTTATATTTCTTATTCTACTTTTGGTTTCATATGTAAAAGGTATTGTACAACTTATTTACTAACACTCTCTATTAACTTAATTAATCAACTTTCAACTTCTATTTGCAAATACTTTCGATTCTCATTTACTTTCCACTCATAGTTTTCCGCTACAATAAATCACTTCTTTTGAAAGCTGAAGTTTTTGCAAACACTCCCCTAAATCAAAGGCTTCGATAAATATTGATTTGATCATAGTTCTGGTTTTAGTGTTTTTAACTTTTTCCGAGAATAATGTTATGAAAAATGATTCAGGCTGAGCAAGAGGAAATTGTGAGAAACAGACCACCTGAACAAAAAGGTTTGACGCTAAGAGAAATACGCAAAATGGACTATCTTAATAAGGTGTGCACAGTCTTCCTTATCTTCATTCCTATTCAGCTTTACATATCTATTATATTTACATTTTCCGAAACACGCTTCTGCAAAATCTCATAGGTAATCGATGAAACGCTTCGTCTGGTCACATTCTCACTGATGGTCTTCAGAGAGGCAAAGAAAGATGTCAACGTTTGTGGTACACTGCAATTTCTTAACTCTTCGAATTTCATTCTGCCTTAGTTGTACTTAGAGGGTGTTTGAACAAGATTATTTAAAAGATCTTATTAGCTCCTACGTTTTATAAGATGTTTTTAAAGCTTATTATGTTAGATCTTATTTTAAAAATAATCTGTTGAAGTTTTTGGATAAAATAAGATGATAGAGTTTTAAGATGTAGTAATGACAGTTTTGTAACTAAAAAAAATCAAAATTAAAGGAGGTTGTTAAAATAAGATCTTTTTTTGATGAAAAAAATAGTTGGGATCTCCTTACTTTTTAGAAACATCTTATAAGCTCCTAAACAAATCTTTTTGGGATCTTATAAGCTCTTTGAAATTTTTTTACCAAAGATGTTTTGAAAAACTTATAAGCTCTGGAAACAGAATGGTCAAAATATGTGTTGCTTTGAGAGGGTTTATCGTTCTTGAGATCTCGTTGGATAGAAGTATATTTTCTTCAGTTGGCATGGCTAGTAATAAAAATACACCTACTCAATATACTGATAATTTAGCAGCAAACAACTAACAAAATCAAATTGGCATTTTCTAACAGGTTACACCATTCCTAAGGGATGGAAAGTGTTGGTGTGGTTTAGGAATGTTCACTTCGACCCTGAAACATATCCCGATCCGAAGAAGTTTGATCCTTCAAGATGGGATGTGAGTTTTATATAAGCCATTTTACTTTTCTTTCTTACCCTTTAGTCTATTTATTATGAGATCAATCAACTTCATAAAAAAAGACGTTTTATGCTGATACTGATAGTAATATCTTTGGATATTGCCTGTAGGGATTTACACCAAAAGCAGGAAATTTCCTTCCTTTTGGTGGTGGAAGCAGATTGTGTCCTGGAAATGATCTTGCCAAGCTTGAAATCTCTATCTTCCTTCACCATTTCCTTTTGAATTATGAGTGAGTTATAATACTTCATCCACTTTTCTTCAAAATCATATTTGACTATGCCTTTGCATTCTGACATAATTCATTGACATAATTACAAAAACTACCCCTGAGGTTTAGTCTATAATTACAAAAATAAAAATAAAAATCAGTTATCTTTTAAAATTATAAAAAAAACCCTTGAAGCATTACAAATACCCTGTTGAGGTTCATATGTGTTGCATAATCTAGCCCCCTCAACAACCCTTCAATAGGTGCAATTGTAAGATAGAGATATTTGTCAAGGGAATATTTGTAATTTTAAAAAGTAACCTGAGTTTTTTTTTTTTGTTTTTGCAAATTCAGGTGTAGTATTTGTAATTATCCTAATTCAACTGTTAATAACAATGTACGTCGTGACGTCTTTTCAGATAGTGTTTTCCACGAAGATTTTATTGAATGACTTATTGCATTTGATTCTTGCTTTGACAGGCTTGAACACCATAATCCTGCAAGTCCATTGCTGTACCTACCGCATACGAGGCCTAAGGACAACTGCTTAGGAAGAATCAGAAGGGTCTCTACTTGAAAGTGTATAGATAGGAGAGATGTAGCAGTAGCACATCTCTGTTTCTGGCTTAGAATAAAACTACATTACTTTGTTTCAGCCCTCCATCAATATTTGAACTACATTTTGTGTTTCTTTAAGGGTTTTTTATTGAACTACATTTAGTATGATGAAAAGAAATGCAATCAGAATCGCTTTGTTTTAATTTCTCTTTTCCAGTGGATGATCACACACATATATATATATATATATATATATTTGTTTTAAGAGTTTCATGAAGATATCAAGTATTAATTTCTTATAATTAGAGAATCCATTTTCAGTTACTTAAAGGTAAGAAATAAAGGAGGCAAATTTGTGTTGATGTAAGAGCTTTTTTTTTGACTGTACTAAGATGATGCGTAACTACTAGCTTATAGTCACTCCTTTAACCTAAACTTATAGGACCTTCAATGTGTATTTTGTATTTGTTTACTCTATAAAGTGGTGATCTAGTTTTAGTGATGTGAAAATTTAAAGGATGATTTTGAGAAAAAAAGTTCCATTTTAGGAAATAAATATCCAATGTGCTAAAAGAATAAGAATAATAAATTTGAGACAGAGATGGTCTCTAACTAGAGAAGCAAATGCTTGAGAAAGTATATAATTTTAACTAATATTAACTTGCGCCGACCATTGGAGCTCCCTATTTTTGTTTTTAATAGCTTTATAACACTAGGAAATAAAAAAAATGAAGTTAGAGTTTGTATGATTCTTTTTGAGTTATCTATCTAGCACACCCCACTTTCGTGTAATGGTTGTTCTATTGGCAACGACCACACTTGAAAGCCAAAATATTATTTTTAGGGACCATTCAATCATGAAAAATAATGAAACATTTGGGGGAAAACAAAGGAAAAGGCCCATGATTTGTTCATGTGATTTTGTTTCCGACATGTTTTTCTACAAGGAAACAAGATGGAGGTTCCAAGATCAAGAATCATGAACCACGCTAGCCCTTTCAGTCCTTTATCTCCTTAATTTTTCCTACAAGAGGCAGACATAAGAACCATTCCATCCTAATCTGTTTCTTTGTTAGCTTCAAAGTCACATTGCCGTCATACTTGTAGCATTATACTAATCAGTATGAACTATGAAGTAACTTGAAAGTTTCACAAAATTTATTTATAAGATGAGAATTTAATATGAGAAGTTGTCATTTATGAATATTAGAGGTATGCACACCTGAGGAGTTTTATGGCATAAAAGCAATCACATCTAAGAAGTTAACGATGTACAAATTAATTAGCCATATATGTAATTAAGTACAAAGATCTTGAATCGAGTCCGACCCACAAGTGGCGGACACGACTCAACTTAACAACTCGTCAGGCTAGCCGATGTGGCCCTTGTTAAATTATAAAATAAATATTTAAAGACTGAAAGAGAGGAAGATATTGATCTGAAAACTTAAACTCAACAGCACACATGAGAGCTCTCTTTATAGAACCAACTACAATAACAACAGACTAACAACTTTGCAACAACCATAACAGAATTAATCGTCATAACTGTCACCTAACAACCCCACTCAAACTCAATGTCCGATAATCTAAGACTTTGAGTTTGCTGCGCATTTCACCAAAACTGAAGCTTGAGTTAGGCTTAGTAAATATATCAGCCAACTGATCAATGGAAGGGACATGTCTGATGTCAAAACTGAACCTTCTCTCTTACAAAGTAAGATCTAACTCAATGTGCTTCGTCTTAGCATGAAGAACAGGATTTGCAGCAAGTTGTATTGTGCTTACATTGTCACACCACACAACTATCTTCTTGGTGGTTAAAATATTTAACTCACTTAATAAGCCTTGTACCCAACTAATCTCAGCAACCAAGTCTGCAACACTTATATACTCTGCCTCTGTTGATGAACTTGAGATGGTATGTTGTTTATTGGACTTCCAGAAGATCAAATTAGAACCTTAAAACAAGCAATGCCCTGATGTAGACCTCCTATCATCTATGTCTGATGCCCAATCTGCATCACAATATCCAACTAAAGGAAAACATCTGAGGTGTGCTTAGTAAAGTGTAATCCACACTCCACAGTGCCGCTTAGATATCTTAGTATGCGTTTGACTGCTTTCCAATGCTCCTCCTGAGGTTGTTGCATAAATTGGCTCACCTTATTTACTGCAAAAGCACTTACAAACCTGGTGACTGTGATATATTGTAGTGCCCCCATTCTTGGGGCACTACAATACTAATACAAAAATATGTCCTTGTGAGCCATGATGCATGAACAAAGAATGATCAGATTTAGAGGAGGTGAAGCCAAGTCTTGTAAGAGTAGGTTTCAACTGTTCAAACCACTGTCTAGGGCCCTGTTTGAGGCCATACCTCTTTTGAAGTTTGCACACAAGATCAGGGTGATTAGAATCCTTAAAACCAATAGGCTGCTCCATATACATTTCTTCATCCAAAGCCTCATTGAGAAAGACATTATTTACATTCAACTGTCGAATAGACCATTCTCTACTTACAGTGTGATTAGAATCCTCAAAACCAAAAGGCTGTTCCATATACATTTCTTCATCCAAAGCCCCATTGAGAAAGGCATTATTTACATCCAACTGTCGAATAGACCATCCACTACTTAAAGCAACTGTGAGAATCACCCTTATGGTTGTGGTTTAACCACCGGGCTAAAAGTCTCCCAAAAATCAAAACTAGCCACCTGATGAAAGCTTTTAGCAACCAAGCAAGCCTTGTACTTGTTAATGGTACCATCAGGATTTATTTTGAGTCGAAAAACCCACTTGCAACCAATTGGCTTTCTCCAAGAAGGCAAAGAAACAAGAGACTAGGTGGTGTTCCTCATTAGAGCAAGATATTCATCATGCATGGCTTGTTTCCGTTTTTCATCAAGAAGAGCATCTGCCACTGTAACGGGCTCAGTAACTACAACATAAGCCTTAAAATTACCATTTTTAGACCGAGTTACCATATGATGGACATTAGAGCAAGTATGAGATATGGGAAGAGTACTTCCCGAGGGTGGAAAAGGTGCTGAGATAGAAGAATCATGACAAGAAATGAGAGTAGGTGAGAGAGGTGGAGAATGAGTAAGAACAGGTAATGGAAAAATAGACGGAAAAGAAAAGAATGGACATGAGTAACATGTGAGGAATGAGTGGAAAAAGGGAATGTGGTTTCATCAAACACCACATCTCTTGAAATGTAAATCTATCCATGAGAATCCAAGCATTTGTACCCTTTGTGATCGAGACTGTGACCAATAAATTTGCAAGGTGAGGATTTGTAGGCAAATTTATGAGAGTTATAAGGTTTAAGATTGGGGAAGCACAAACAACCAAATGTTTTGAGATGAGAATATTGAGGTGTAGTATGAAAAAAACTTGAAAGGGAGATTTGAAGTGAAGAACTAAAGAAGGCAGCCTATTAATGAGGTAGACAGATGTTCTAAAAGTCCCATCCCAATATTTTAGAGGTAAAGAGGATTTTGCAAGTAAAGTAAGATCATTTTCAACTATATGTTGATGTTTTCGTTCAACCAAACCATTTTGCTCATGTGTGTGTGGGCAAGAAATTCTTGAAGGATACCAAGTTTGTTAAGAAAGGAAGAGAAGGCCCTAAACTCCCCTCCCCAGACAGATTGTAGCATTTTAAGAGAACAATTGAGTTGATTTTCTGCGTGTGCTTTAAAAGTTTTAAAGGTTGCAAGAGCTTCTGACTTATATTAGAAGAAATAACCAGGTGAATCTAGAATACCTATCAACAAAACTGGTAATATCAGCACCACCTGAAGAGGGGATATGAGAAGGTCCCCAGAGATATGCATGTACAAGTTGCAGTGGTGTTGTATATGTTGCTGTAGAATCAGGAAATGGAGATTTATGTAACTTTCCAACACAAACTTCCTGAGTAAGTAATAATCCCTCAATATCTGCTACTATGTATGGATCCAAACGAGTGTTAATAACCAAAATAAAAGAATCATATTCAGTGGGCAAACCATCAAAAATAGCATCAATATGTTCCTTATCAGAGAGAAGACGACCAACTAGAACAAGAAGATCAACACATTGGCAAATTTTCAACAAATAGTCATTAATAGAGAGAGCACCTTTTTCTGATTATGTAACTGATCTTTGTATTGACTTACTTTGGCTCGAACTTGAGTTGTAAAGTAGGTTTCCAGAGTGAAACAAACCTGGATAGACGAATCACGACCAACAAGTCGAGAAAGTAGTTCATCACCAATCGATGTAAGCATCCAGGAAAGAATTAACTGATCTTCTTGTTCCCAATCAAGGTAAGCTGGGTTGATAATACCAGCAAACTCATCGGCCTCGGAGAGAAATTGCAACGGTGAGGAAAAAGACAAATTAAGAAAATGTTGCAGACGATGCCATCATAGTGTGGAAAGAACCTATTTTCGCCATACAATGAAATTGGAAGCGAAAAGTCTAGAAGAAACTGGATGGGAGAACATAATTTGAGAAAAATGAGAATGAGAGGAAGACTCAGCCATGGAGACTCGAGTTAGGTTGATACCATGTTAAACTATAAAAGAAACATTTAAAGATTGAAAGAGATATATTATTGATCTGAAAACTTAAACTCAACAGTACACATGAGGGCTTTATTTATAGAACCAACTACAACAACTAGAGCTAACAGGCTAACAAACTTGCAACAACCATAATAGAGTTAATCGTCATAACTGTCACCTAACAGCCCTCGAGTTTAACCTGTCGATACATAAGGCTGACAATTTATAAATATAAAAGAGATATAACTGTAGAATACAACTAAACTCAAAGATCTGGGAGATTGTAAAACCTGCCCTCTAATTGATTGGAGTATTTACATGAATAATACTTGACACGTGGATATATACTGACCAAGTAAAGTGCACACTTTATGTGGACTAAGTTTCAGACATGAGTCGTGTCGGGTTGGGTCTTGCCCATATTAAAAATGCACGGATCCATGTGATATGTATCAAATATGGCCTTTTGACATGACCACTTATCAAAAATGACTTTTGACTTCAACTTCTTGTAAAATTTCACAAATATCCTTCAATTCTCATTTCGAAATAAATGGTTTTATCATTCCTTTTCAAACTCAATAATTTCCTCTGATATACAAAGGGCTAAAATTATTTATTACCTAAATACCCTTGCTTGTAAGCAAAACTACCAGAGTAAGCCAAGATCCGCGAGTTTTGTATTTGGGTCACGATCTGACCCAAAGTCATATCTCGGGTCACCCGTAACCTGATACCTTTGATTTTGCTGAGTCCTGCCAGGTGGACCAAGGAGATCCTGACATGTGGAGCTAGATCGTATGGCCTCTTACGACCTAAGAAATCAAAACCTATAAATACCCCACAGTTCTCTTTGCTACAACTATCTCATTTATTGTTAGTCGTCTCGCTTTTCAGTTTATTAGCGACCTTACACCTGTACCCGACTTTAACATCAGAGGGCCTTAGCTGGGGGTCCACCCATGTAGCCTAACGCTCACTCTTTTACAGGACCCAAACTGAAGTACATAGTGTAGGTCCCAAAGGGTGTGAGTGTTAAGTCTAGAAGGGGGGGTTGAATAAACTTAACCAATTTTCGATTTTGATTTTAAATCAGAATTTTTACACAAGTAAACAACTTAGCCCTTAAAGACAGTTAGGTTCAGCCTCAACAAGAGAGTTAACCACTCAATAGACTCGACTGAGCTGTTGATAGAGTAACTCAGCTGAGTGAAATGCGCTCTTTTAAAAATACATCTTACTTGGTTTTTACAGTGCAAGTCGTACACCTTTTTTGTAAAATAGTTTTACAACACTTGTTTTAGCTTAAGATATTTCTGTTGAGTCAAGCAAATGTAAATCAATAGAATAAATATGAAGAATTTAAAGTGCTGAAAATAAAAAGACACAAGATAATTTTTACAGTGGTTGAAGGATGGGGTAATCCTCTACTCCACTCTTCTCCAACTCCTAGAGTAAATCCATTAATGCAACATCTGTTACAAAATGGATACAACAGTCCAAGTATGCCTTGATCACACAGTTGACTCTATTCTTGGGACTCAACTTCTTCATAAGACGACTGTCTCACTACTTCAACTCCTTCAAACCCTTCGGACTTGATCACCTAGCCCTCCGATGGATTCAAAGCAGGTTCTAACTTGAACCTCACTGCACTTCCTTCACTTCGTGGATGTGCAGTCCCCTTTAATCTTGAAACAAATTTTCCTCTTCAATAGGTAGAAGTTTTTCTTCCTTCACTGAGTGTGTTAGACAGATACACTTCGAAATTTGGCTTGAGAATTAGAATGAATAACTTGAGAGTGTTTTTCTTGCTTTGCTCAGATTGGTTGTATTTTTGCCTTTGTTTCTCTTATGTGTCCTGGTACTCTCTCACAAATGTTCCTCAACGTTTTATAGTGATAGCTTGAAAAAATGTCTGTTGAAGAGATATACATTTTTCAAACTTCACTTCTTGATCGTTGGCTTGTCATGTTGTGCAGTATTTGATGTTGACCCTTTCTTAATTTAATGTTCTGCAGGCTTCCTGAAACTCTGCAGGTTTTCTACGAACATCTCATGGGTTCCCAACTACTTGTATTCTTTCAGCAAGACAACTTTAAGGTTGCAAGTCTGTCCCCTTACTATTTTGGGTAAGTCTTTGATTTTTTATTCCAACGGACTTCTTCAACTTTCTTCGAGTCCCCTTTGCTAAGTCTTCTCCATTCATCTGGGATGACTTAGCTGCTAGTCTGCTGACAGACACAACTAATTTACTTGAATGATGCTTTTCTCTGATACTCAGCGGCAACTCAACTGATTCTTCACTGCATTCTTCAGTCAACTTCTGCGATCTTCAACTTGTTTGCATCTTTACTCAACTTATATTTCCTATCTATTACATAGTTGAATTACAACAGAAAATGGGGTGCCATCTTTCTAATCTAAGTTATACATGCATCATCAAAATTGTAGAAAAATCAGAACTATTATTAGATAATCTAGAAGAATCAGGATTGTAAATAGAAAATCCCTATATCATAGCATTAGACATATTTATAGGATTTTGTTACTTTATTTATTTTATTTGCTTTAGTTACTGTATTTAGGTTTTATTCTTTTAGCATTACTGATGTATAAATAGATGAATATCCCTAGTGTAAATTTAAGAGTTCCAATATTGAAACTAGTATTCTGGGTTATTTCCTTCCTCATATTTGTTTACATGGTATCAGAGCCAAAATAAATTAAGTGTGAGTTGAGGGAAATTATGGCCAACAATGGAGCAAATGAAGGTGATGATTCGAGAGTTTCCTCGGGTTCTGTCCAATCAATCCAAAAAAATATTCCTGCTGCAATTTCTGATTCTCAGTCCCGCACTTCCTTGCAAATCACGACCCAAAAATTGAATGGGAAGAACTTTCTCAATTGGTCTCGTTCTGTGATGATGGTTGTCCGTGGTAAGGGAAGGCAATGGTATCTTGATGGAACTATTTCACAGCCGGCCTCTGATGATCCGAATTACTCTGCCTGAGAAGCACAAAACTCGATGGTCATGGTGTGGCTTATTCATTATATGGAAGATCACATTGCTGATACCTATATTTTATTCCCGATGGCAAAAAACATTTGGGATGCCGTCACTCTCGCTTACTCAGATTTGCAGAATTCTTCTCAAATGTTTGAATTGAGAACTTGTGCACGCAATCTCCGCCAGGGGGAGAATGATGTAACTCAATATTGTACGAACTTGACAAACAATATTATATGGAGTTGACAAAACTCTGGCAGGAGTTGGATCTATTTATCACTCGACCGTGGAAAAGTACTGACGACGCCGTAATGTACAAGAAAATGGTGGATGCCGATCGCATCTATGATTTTCTTGCTGGCCTAAATCCAGAGCTCGATAATGTCCGCAGTCACTTGGTTGCGTTAAAACCATTACCAAATATTGGTGAAATCTTTCTTTGAAGACGACGTGAGGAACATCGTAGTAGAGTGATGCTTGGTGATTCTTTGAAGGTCGCCCAACCTACATCTTCCACCGACTGTCGGTTTGGTGGCTCGTGGTTCTAATGTTCGTACTAATGTGAGAGGCCCAAAGAAGTGGTGCGATCATTGCGAAAAACCATACCACACTCGCGAGACATGCCGAAACTTCATGGTAAACCCGCAAACCGGACTCCAAATCGTCTAAAGGACGTGATGGAAAAGGGATGCAGTTTTATCCGACATAACAGAGATAACCAACTTGGCATAACTTTTTCAAATGAGCAATTAGATCGACTTCGCAAAATGTTTTTGCACCAAAATCTACCTCTTTGACAACCCAACAAGGTACCTCCATGAATCCCTTCGGAGCGACTACTAAAGCCGAACCATGGATTATCGATTAAGGCAACCGATCATATGACAAAGTTGTGAGAAGTTGTTTATGTCTTATTCTCCTAGTCCTCAAAATCATCATGTTAAGGTCACTGATGGCTCTTTTTCCGCAGTTGCTGGACTTGGATCCATCAAGCTTGGATTAAATATTGTTTTGCAATTTGTATTACATGTTCGCAATTTGTCTTGCAATTTGTTGTCCATTAGCAAGCTTACCCATGATATGGATTGCACTGTGACATTTTCTCCTACTTCATGTGTTTTTCAGGACCAGATTTTGGGGACGAAGATTGGCAGTGCTAGGGAACTTGATGGTCTCTATTACTTTGAGGATGACTTTTATCTGCATGGTTTGGTTCAAATAGTTGTTAGCACATCTTTCTCTCGGCATCAACAAGTTATTTTACTTCATAATAGGCTAGGACATCCAAGTTTTACTTATATGAAATTTTTGTATCCATCCTTGTTCAAAAATAAAGATTCATTTCAATGAGAAGTTTGTCAGTTGGCTAAACATACTCGTGTTCATTTTCCATCTCAATCTTATCACGCATCTAAACCATTCGCCTTAATTCATAGTGATATTTGGGGTCCTCCCCGCATTGAGACACTCACAAGGAAAAAATAGTTTGTTACTTTTATTGACGATCATACCCATGTTTGTTGGGTTTATCTTTTACGAGAAAAGTCAGAACTTGCTACCGTGTTTCAAAACTTCCACTCCATGATTCACACTCAGTTTAATGAAAGTATTCGTGTTTTACGCACTGATAATGGTAGAGAATTTTTCAATGCTATCCTCGGTGATTTTCTTTTAAAATACGGTATTACCCATCAAAGTTTGTGTGTAGATAGTCCCCAACAAAACGGTGTCTCTGAAAGAAAAAATTGACATTTGTTAGATGTCTCTCGTTCACTTATGTTCACAGCCAACATACCAAAGACCTTTTGGGGTGATGCAATTCTCACAACTTGTTATTTGATTAACCGTGTTCCCTTTCGTGTGTTGAAGTATCAAACTCCTATTGACTGTCTCCATCAATTTTATCCTGACAAAAGGCCTTCTATGCCTCTTGATTATCGTGTTTTTGGATGCATAACATTTGTTCATAATGTAGACCCCCATCGGAGCAAATTCTGTCCATGATCTCACAAATGTGTGTTTGTTGGGTATTCCACCACTCAAAAAGGGTACAAGTGTTACTCGGTGGAAAAGAGAAAATATTTTGTGTCAAAAGATGTCAGGGGGAGTACAATTGTGAAGAAAAATTTTCAGACAAAAAACCAGAAAATAAAAATCCGAGTTTATGGGAATATTTTTGGCAGCTTCCCGATATATCCTCAAACACTAATTCGAGACCCCTACAGAATCAGACTCCAGCCTCAAAATATTTTCCAATCTCAGAAAATCACTCACAAAATCTGTCAGACCAGTCTCAAAAAACCATGCTTGATTCGAACTTAAATTCTCCAGATATATCCCAAGATAATTTTCCTCCAATTCAAAATTCACCACAAATCCCAGCCTTAGAAAATCATCCCAATTTGACTCAAAATCTTTCCCCACAAGCTTATGAATTAGACAATCTAGTTGATTCTCCACAAAATCAAGTCCACTCAGATAACCTAAAACATAACCAAGTTTCCCGTCCAGAACAATTGTTTGATCTAAATACGCACGGAAAAAGGGTTCAAAAGGTGATTGGGATCCGCAGCCCCACACGCCCTTCGACCAAATCGGTATGAAAGGCAAGTTTTCTGATCTCCATTTACCTCGTAGTCATTAGAAAAGGTATTTGGTCCTGCACTAATCATCCAATATCAAGAATTGTAGCTTATGATCACTTGTCTAACTCCATTCAAGCGCTTGTGTCTAATCTGGAAAATCAAGAAATTCCACAAATCGTGCAAGAGGCGTTGGATAAACCAGCATGGAAAAAAGCTATAATGGATGAGATGAACGCATTGGAGAATAATGGTACATGGGAAGTGGTACAAAAACCGAAGGGTAAGGAGCCCCTTGGGTGTAGATGGTTGTTTATTGTTAAATACAAGACTGATGGCTCGGTGGAAAGATTCAAGGCATGACTGGTCGCTAAAGTTTATACACAGACATATGGGGTGGATTATCATGAGACATTCGCCCCGGTAGCTAAAATGAACACTATCCGAGTTCTCATTTCTCTTGCAGTGAATCTTGATTGGCCTTTGCAGCAATTAGATGTTAAGAATGCATTCTTAAATGGTTCCAATTTCCGAGCAACACTGATGCTAATCCAAAGGAGCAGTGCAAAGCCATTCGTCTGAGGAGTGGAATGGAATACGAGGGGCCAAAAATTCCAAAAAATACTGAACATACACAGGAGAGCATGGCCCTTGCGCTACTGCACGGCCAGGTCGTGCGTCCCACAGGGACTGTGGCATTTGGTTTGGGAGATGCGGAAACTGAAGCAAATGGAAATGTTGAGGCCGAGAAAGGAGTTGAGGACCATATTACTGAACAAAAAAGGGCTGAGAAGCTTAAATATTCCTCTAACCCTAATCTTTCTAACCTTACTATTCCCCTTCCTTTTCCCCAACGATTTCAAAAGAAAAAGTTAGATTCACAATTTGCAAAATTTTTGGATATATTTAAGAAACTGCATATTAACATACCTTTTGCAGACTCATTGGAGAAGATGCCCAATTACGCTAAATTTTTGAAGGATGTTATGTCAAAGAAAAGAAAGATGACTGGTTTCGAGATAATCAATCAAACAGAGGAGTGCAGTGCAATAATCCAGAGGAAACTATTACAGAAACTGAAAGATCCGAGGAGTTTCACTATCCCTTGTGCTATTGGTGATGTTTTCTATAATAAAGCACTTTGTGATTTAGGAGCAAGTATTAACTTGATGCCCTTGTCCATTTTCAGGCAACTTGGATTGGGAGAGGTGAAGCCATCTACGGTCACCTTACAACTTGCGGATCGATCACTTACTTATTCGAAGGAAATCATCGAGGATGTGCTTGTCAAAGTCGATAAATTCATATTCCCTGTGGATTTTTTGGTACTGGATATGGAGGAGGACAAAGACGTCCCTTTGATACTTGGGCATCCATTCCTGGCTACTAGGAAGGCCTTGATAGATGTGCAAAAGGGAGAACTCACATTACGGGTTAATGATGAGCATGTTTTATTTTCTATCTATAAGGCACTACAATTTCATAATGGTGTTGAGAACTGTAGTTTCATAGACGTAGTAGAATCTTGCATTGATGAATACGCAGATCATACATTGTTTAAGGATGATTTATAGTTTGGTTTGACACATTCGTGTTCGACGTCAAATATGATGATTGATTTTGATAATCAAGACTTGTATGACTGTGTTTGTGCTTTAGATAATATGTAGGAGCTACCGAGAAGTGCGAGAGAGGCACACACACTGAAAAATGTGCGGGAGTCCATTCTGCAGGGGCGCACGACCCGTGCTTCGGAGCACGCCCTGGTCATGCGCATGGCCGAAGCAACAGTTGAAAAACCTGAAGACAGCACGACCCGTGCGCCTGAGCATGGGCAGGTCGTGCGTAAGGCCGAAGAGAAAAACTCAACCACTGAAGAACGCACGACCCGTGCGTCTGAGCACGGGAAGCCCGTGCGTGAACCTGAAGAGCCTATTTCGACCCAGAACTCAACCCATTGCCCGAGCATCTCAAATACGTGTTCCTTGGAGCAAATAACACGAATCCGGTAATCGTATCATCCCTTTTAACTTTAGCTCAACTTGATAAATTGCTTAGGGTGTTGAGAAAACATAAGTCTGCAATAGGTTGGTCAATTTCTGATTTAAAAGGCATAAGTCCATTAATTGTAATGCATAAAATTAGAAAGGAAGATGTCTATAAACCTTCAGTGCAAAATCAAAGAAGATTGAACCCTATAATGCAAGAGGTCGTTAGAAAAGAGGTTTTAAAATGGTTAGATGTTGGAATTGTGTATGCTATTTCTGATAGTTATTGGGTGAGTCTGGTACAAGTGGTACCAAAGAAAGGGGGATGATCAGTAGTTAGAAATGAGAATGATGAACTTACTGCGACTAGGATAGTGACTGGGTGGCGTATATGCATTGATTATAGGAAGTTGAATGATGCCACTCGTAAAGATCATTTTCCCCTCCCCTTTATTGACATGATGTTAGATCGCTTGGCGGGATTGATTATTATTGTTTTCTT
Organism: Rehmannia glutinosa; assembly: GCA_016081115.2. NCBI lineage: Eukaryota > Viridiplantae > Streptophyta > Magnoliopsida > Lamiales > Orobanchaceae > Rehmannia > Rehmannia glutinosa. The sequence continues at coordinate 65,756,742 of CM071925.1, forward strand.
GATGGTTATTCTGGGTACAACCAGATCATGATTGCACCGGAAGACCAAGAGAAGACGACATTTACATGTCTCTATGGTACATTTGCATTTCGCAGAATGCCATTCGGACTATGTAATGCACCCGCGACTTTTCAGCGATGTATGATGGCTATATTTCATGATTTTATTGAGAAAATAATGGAGGTATTCATGGATGATTTTTCTGTTTTTGGGGATTATTTTGATCATTGCTTGGATAATCTTTCTCTAGTGTTGCAAAGATGCGAGGAAACTAACCTTGTTCTGAATTGGGAGAAGTGACATTTAATGGTACGAGATGACATTGTATTAGGCCACCAGGTTTCTTCTCTGGTTTAGAAGTGGACAGGGCGAAGATTGTCGCAATTGAGAAACTCCCACCTCCAACAAATGAGAAGGCCATTAGAAGCTTCTTGTGGCACGTCGGATTCTACAGAAGGTTCATTCGTGACTTTTCTAAAATCACTAAATCTTTGAGTCAGTTATTAGAAAAAGATATTGCTTTCAATTTTTCCGATCATTGTTTGCAGGCATTTGAGATTCTGAAGAAGGCTTTGGTAACAACACCGATTCTTGTAGTTCCGGATTGGAGTCAACCCTTCGAGCTGATGTGCGATGCCAGTGACTTTGCAGTTGGGGCTGTTTTGGGTTAGAAAAGGGACAAGTTGTTCAGAGCCATCTACTATGCGAGCAGAACATTAGACAGTGCCCAGCAAAACTATACCACCACTGAAAAGGAAATGTTGGCAATCATTTTTGCATTCGATAATTTCCGATCTTACTTGATTGGAACTAAGACGATAGTCCACACAGACCATGCGGCGATCAAATATATATTCGACAAGAAGGATGCCAAATCGAGACTGATTCGGTGGATTCTTTTATTGCAGGAGTTTGATGTGGAAATCCAAGATAGGAAGGGTTGTGAGAATGTGGTAGCAGACCACTTGTCCAGGTTGGAGTACAAGAAGGATGAGAAAGAAGGCATAGATGTAATCAAGGAGGAGTTCCCCGATGAGCAGCTCCTGATGTTAGAGGCTAAATTCCCATGGTATGCAGATTTCGTGAATTATTTGGTAGCAGGAGTCATGCCTCCGGATTTATCTTCCTATCAAAAGAAGAAGTTCCTCCATGATGTCAAGTTCTACATGTGGGACGACCCCTTGCTCTTTAAGAGGTGCACAAACACTATCATCCGACGATGTGTGCCTCAAGAAGATTGGGAGGGAGTTATACAACAGTGCCATTCTTCACCTTCTGGGGGGCACTTCGGTCCGACACGCACTGCGACAAATGTATTGCAGAGTGGTTTATACTGGCCTACTTTGTCTAATGATTGCTATTTATATGTGCATCAATGTGATAGATGCCATCAGATGGGGAACATTTCGAGACGACATGAGATGCCCTTGACCAATGTGATGGAAGTCGAGCTATTTGATGTGTGGGGGATTGACTTTATGGGTCATTTTCCATCATCTTCGGGTTATCAGTACATTCTACTTGCAGTGGAGTACGTATCTCGATGGGTTGAGGCGATTCCGGCACAAATAAATGATGCGCGAGTAGTGCTGAGATTCCTAAAGAAAAATATATTCACTCGGTTTGGAACCCCGAGAGCTTTGATTAGCGATGGGGGGTCACACTTTGTGAATAAATTGATGAGTATTCTACTCGCAAAGTACGGGGTTAAGCATAAGGTGGCACTAGCATATCATCTGCAAGCAAACGGGCAAGCAGAGGTAGCCAATCGCGAGATTAAGCAGATCTTAGAAAAGACAGTGAATATAAATCGCAAGGATTGGGCTATGAAGTTAGATGATGCATTATGGGCATATCGGACTGCATACAAGACACTATTGGGCACATAGCCTTATCAGTTGGTATTCGGGAAATCATGCCACTTGCCCGTGGAATTAGAGCACAAGGCGTTTTGGGCCGTGAAGAAGTTAAATTTTGACTTCCAAGCAGCGGGTGAGAAGAGGATGTTGCATTTGAATGAGATGGAGGAGTTCCGAGATGAAACCTATGAGAATTCCCAGATTTACAAGGAACGCACCAAGAGATGACATGATCGAATGATAAAGAAAAGAGAGTTTTTATCGGGTGAACAAGTTCTTTTTTTTAACTCACGTCTTAAACTCTCTCCCGAAAAACCCAAGTCTCGGTGGTCGGGGCTGTTTGTGATTAAGAAAGTGTTAAATCATCTAGGAATAGTGGAATTGTTGAGCCGGGATGGGGAGACGTTTATGGTGAATGGCCAGAGGATCAAGCACTACCTTCATAGAGACCAAAAGGAAGAGGTGACATGTCTCACTTTGCTAGAACCATGATCGCATAAACAGGCGTCAAGCTATAGACGTTAAACTTAGCACTTGTTGGGAGGCAACCCAACGGTTTGCTGTTTTATTTCTTCCCATGTTTTTTTCCCTTTGATAAGTTAGGATTTTTTTTAATGCTTTCATAAGATAGGATTTTTTGCTTTCCTTAATTAAAAGAAAAAAAAAATGAAAAAATTTTGAAGTTTGGTGCGGCATCCCGCACGGGCAGGGCGTGCGCCATGCGCACGGCCCTTGCGTGCTTTAGGATTTCAAACTGGGTCTTCGGCACCCCGCACGAGCAGCCCGTGCGCTAGGCGCAAGGCCCGTGCGCCTGTCGGCTGAGGCAACAATAAGGGCGCAACAGGTCAGTTTTTTCACACTTTTAAAAACTCTCTCACGCACGAGCACACACAAGCTCTCTCCCTCTCAAATTTTTTGACTCTTTCATTTGGATTTTCACTGCAAATTCATCACCCAGACTTCACACACAAGAATTAAACTCTCAAACTTGCTTTGGAGAGAGATTTTGTTTGAAAGGAGCACCTAGGGTTCCAATTTTGCCTCTTTCCTAATTTTCGAGTATTACGGTAAAAACTTCCAAGTTTTTTTTTTTGAATTTCTTGTAGATTATAGATTAGAGTACATATATGGTGCATATTTTAATGAAATTTCCATGATTTACTTGAATTATTCTATTGGGCATTTTATCGAACACCTTGTGGGCTTGATGAATTGAGATATTATGGGGTTGATATAATGATGAATTGTGCATGAGCTTGATTATTTATGGTGTTAGTGACTATGATTCTCTGCAATTACATAGTTAATTAGGTTTGAGAGCTTAATTGTGATTTAATTGTAGAGAAAAGACATTATGCCTTATTTGATTTGTTGGTATTGAATTCATCTTGTTCTTGTTATACTTGGCATATACGGAATCTCATTTGTTTTGCTAGGTACAAACTTGAACTAATGGCTGACCGAAGGAACCAACAAGGTTGGGGTAGACGCCCGAGGGGGGCCGCAACCTTACGGCGGGAGGTACATCCAGATAGCCCCGAGGCTTACGGACTTATTCTAACAAAGGAGGATTTCCTGGAGCGCTGGAATAGGCTGATCACCTGTTCTTTTACACCGACGAGATAAGCTAACGATGAGTGTACCCAAGCCCTTGGGATACACGATGATGTATGGCAGATATTCGAACGGGTTGGGTGGATCGCATTCATGCAAGGGCGGTGGCCAACGTATAAGAAACTCACGCTCGAGTTCCTGAGCACATTGGACATATATGAAACTAGAGGGAACAACGAGCCCCAAGAGATCCATTTTAGGCTGGGAAACGAGTGAAGGCGTTTATCTATCGCCCAACTCAATGAGATTTTTGGGGTACCTACTAACGCCCCTACAGGAACCCAAAATGCTACAACCAGTATAAATTCTGGCGGCTATTAGTTCAGACACCAGAAACCGGCACGATGCTCTATGAGGCATGCTCGTCTAAGGCCTTATCACTCTAGGACCCCGTCTTCTGCTATATCCAGAAGGTCACAGCTCACTCTGTCTACGCCCAACACAATAACGGAGGTATGCAAGCTTGGGAGCTATACCTACAATGGCTAACCCATACCCCGTACAACATGGCGGCCCATTTCGTGGAGCACGCCGTGTTTATGGCCAAGCAGACCGCTGGGACGATACTGATTGGGGGGATGATCACCCCCATTGCTCAACATTTTCGGGTTGATTTGAGAGGGGTGGAGCCCATTGAGGGCAATCGGAGGATTAACATGAACTCCCTTCGCCAAATGAAAATAATAGTAGAAGAAGAGAACACGACTCTCGTCCAACAAAGGGTTGGACCTGCCTTCCCACTTCCTAACCCGCAGCTCACATCTGTAGTTGAAAATGAGACTAATTGGCTGATGAACTCTGAGGCGCATATCAGAGTCATGCAACCATGCTTGCGCGGAAACGGAGGAGGGTAGCCGGGTTGCCCAATGAGGATGAATTGACAATTGAGGCGATGGAGTATGATCGGCAAGAGAGAGGTTTCGAGCTAGGTTTCCAGCAGGGGGGTTTTGAGCAAGGGTTCCAACAAGGGAGGCCCGACATACGGGAATGCTTTCACCATGGTGAGGAGCATGGGGGGAAAGCTTACCAGGATAGACTCTTTGCTCTTGAGGAGAGCATGCGGCAGCACCGAGACGATTTTTGGTAGCACCAGGATGATTTTCGGTAGTACCGGGATGCTTTCTGGTAGCACCAGGATGAGTTCCGTACCTTAAGAATGAAACAAGAGCAGAGGTATCAGGCCCATGAGCAGCGGGAATTGGAGATGTTGCAGATGATGCATCAAGTACAAATGTGACACATCTCCCAGGGCCACTTTCTGCTGCCACCCCCACAGTGAGACAGGTCCATTTCACACTTTTCTTTGAAATTCTATCTTCTCTTCTATGCGCTATAATTTCATTCAAGTTTGGGGGGAGAGGTAGTATTTTGATTGAAGGGTGTGGCGATATTTGCATTCATATAGTTGCACGTAGAACATATAGGTTGCATTGCATTAGATGTTTATTTTTTTATTTTAGCACGTTTATTGCTTTAGAACGTTTATTGCTTTCTTAGGTTTTTAGGGAGTGAGTTGACCGCTATTGTGTGCTTGTTGTGATCTTGGGAACATTTGTTGAGCTGTTTATGTTGGATTGGTATGTGTTTTGCATATATTTTGGGGCTTAATTGTAGTTAGAATTAGTTGTTATGCATGCATTACTTGAGTGAAAAGAGCTTTATCTTTGTTTTGTGGAAAAGGTATTACACTTTGCTTGTTTTGTAGGAATTTATTGGTATTTGTAGCATTTTGGCGACAATTTGGAGCATTGCGGTAAAGGACCGCCACTATTTAAAGTAAAGTACGATGTTTGGAGTTGAATCGAGAACAAGTCAGATGAACCAGGCGAGAAACGGAAAGAAACGAGCATCTATCAGTTCCAACAGGTGCGCATGGGTAGGGCGTGCGTCCCTAGCACGACCCGTGCGCCTCCCAGAATTGAGACTCAGCCCACGGCATGACGCACGGGCTGGTCGTGCGTGGAGCACACGGCCCCTGCGCTCTTCAGCAAAAAGAAAAATTCCTATGGTACCCCACAAGGGCTGGGCGTGCACTAGGCGCACGGCCCGTGCGTCTCTGCGGGAAAACAAAGTTTGATAGATTCTCAATTAGGTTTTGACCCAAACGGAGTATAAATAGAGACAGGGCGGCCACAAACGAGACACACTAACTTTTGCCTTAGAACACAGAGAAAAGAGCAACCTTCTATCAAAGGATTGGAGAGATTGATCGAGGTCGCAACCACACGCTTGAGGATTGAAGATAGATCGAGAGATCATCAACATCCCTGAGTTTACTCATTCCACCGTATCATTTAATTTTGATTAGTTAGATATGAACTTGAATAATTTGTCTATAGATTATTTATTTTCTATGACTGGCTAAACATCTTGTGATTCCCGGGTTTGAGATTAGGTTAATGGATACTTTTATTGGATGATTAATTACAATTGAAGTTATTATTTTCCAACCTTATTCGAGTACTTTGTTTTAATTCTTGTTTTATCAAAACGCGTTTGGTTTAACTTGCTTTGATGTATTGATTCATAATTCGAAAGATGAGTTTCAATACTAGATCTGTGAGTACTTGACATGAATATTTGCAAGATTGAGAAGTCTGTGAATATTTGTGAGGATATTTAAATCTTTTGTGCTTTTGGGAGTTGGATATCTCATGTTAAGTAGAGATGCTAGCATAGATATTCCAATCAACGTTTTTACATACATCTCGAGAGAGAGAGAGGGTAAAATACTTTTGCAGCTGTCTTATAGGGAAGAACAATAATAACTTTGGTTGTGATTAATCTGATGATAAAAGGGGATATTAACTGAAACCATAACCCAGGAATCCGTTCATCTCCTTGATCTTTCAATCATCGATTTACTTTGTTTATTTTAGGATAAATTCTTGTCTTAGTTTTACAAAACCAATTCACTTAATTTCGATCGTCTGGATAAAAATAAGGCTATTACAATCTCAATACTTAGTACATAAATTTATTAGTCTCTGTGGATTCGACCTTGCTAACCCTATTCTATAAACTGCACCGTACACTTGCGGTGAAGCTAAAAATAAGGCGAACAGTTACGATGCGTGCATCACACACAGTTCGCAAGCGACATAATATTCAAAATAATATACTTATACAGTTTTGATGAAAGAAATTCATGTACGTGCAGACACTATGAGTATTTTCAAGCAGGTCAAGTAGTGGTTGCGTACTAAATATAGCGCCAACCCAAACAAGCAGTACAGTCCGAATAACTCCAGAATTGTATGGATCAGACAGTGATTCCTTTGTTCTACCGTATGACTCCCCAGACAATTGACACAAGGCCTCCCCGTCACTCCATAGGCACGACAATCCAATAATAAATGGCTTGCAAGGCCTAGATTGTCATAATTGCGATTATACTTCAGTTCTACGACCCACTTCTCCCGTTGGATACTCCATCCGCCAAGAATGGGATTAGGATGATGGGGCCGGAGAGTGGAATAGCAGCCGAGCTGCCCGGTTTCATCCCCGATTTGTCCACTCCAACTTTGAGCTCGACACACCAAGTTGACTCAAGCAAATAGATATACACAGATAATATATGTTAACAAGGCAGTCGAGTATACCATTTCAGAAAAACGGTACAAGTATAACTATACAAAAAGTTTACACGTAGTATTAATTGACATTGGTGGAGTAATTATTGAATGAAGTTAATTATCAGGAGGATAACTAATCTTCGATGGATTGGGTATATTAGGTGGGAGATTCACCCCGTTGTATGTTCAAAGTCATAAGGCGAGAAAGTCGCACTACGAAACACATATCAGGGCTATGATATGGAAAATAATTAATTTGAGGTCCTTGGAAAAAAATTACAATTAACCCCGTTTTGGAAAGACTAGTCTTTATCGGGTTTACAATTGAATAAGTTTTTGTCTCGACCTCGGAAAATTATAAAGTCAGTTCCTAAATTCTCCAAATTTTCTAGAGAATCAGGTTTTTAAAAGTTTGGGGTCGAGTTTTTGGTAAATTCCCATTTTGGCCCTAATTTTGTCAAAATTATCATTTCGGGACCCGAGTCTAAAATATTTGGATCTCACAAACCGGAAGGGCTTTTAATGTTATTCAAATTTTAAAATAACACTTATATCAGTAGATTATTGGGACAAAAGTAGTTTTGAGAAAGTGTTAGTTTAGGTCCCTTAACTTTTAAAAATTCCATTCTAGTCCAATTTTTGAGTTTTTGTCATTAAGGCTTAATTGGGTCCAATTGTCATGAACTTTGAACCATGGGTTCGAAATGTTATAAATTTATGGTTAAAATATTTTTCCAGGTACATAGAATGTATGAATCCTAGAAATTTCATTTTGGTCCTTGAATTTAGTATTTTACATTTTAGTCCTCAAATTTCACAAAATTATTTTTTCTTTATTCAAAACATTTTGATTTTTGGAGTTCATTAAAAATTTTAAAAGTGGTGCTGGTACAGTTTTGAAAATTGTATTTTAGCCCTTAAACTTTCAAAAAATTTACAATCTAGTCATTGGGCTTTCAAAGGTTGATTTTTGTTGTCTCAAAACCTTTAAAATTTTATTATTACATCAAAATGTCATTTTTAAATATTAGTACCCAAATTCGAGTATTTACAGAGGGGTCCCATAATTTTTATTCTCTTGCAATTTAGTCCATCAATTTTGCCATTTTTGCATTTAAGGTCCAAAATTGTAATTTTTCCAATTATGAACGAAATTTACAGAATATAAGACAATTAAAATATAAAAATTTAAGTACATAAATATGCAATTACATATCATACGAGAATTCATCAAATAAATCATGAAATTACACATGCATGCACCTAATTTGTAAGAATTGGAACTTTAAGCATAATTTGTGAAACTTTTGGAATATCACATCTTGAAATACACATGAAATACATAATTATCATATATTCTATAGTTTTCAAGATACTACATGCCATTTTTCAAAAAAAAAAACACTTGATATTCAGAACATTTTTCCACCCACCTTGTTTGTTTGGTTGATCGGTGTAAAGTGATATGTCAATAGACCTTGAGGATATTAATCTTCACTTAATTAAGACAGCCCCTAAGTCAAACAATACAAGGATTTTTGAGTTAGAAAATGAAGAATTTAATTGAGGAGGAAAAAAGTGAAGGAATAGGCCAAAGGTACCACACTTACCCTTGTGTAGTTGAATGTTGTAGTCAAATTTTGGAGAGTCTCCAAAACAAACTTGATCACTTCTTAGCCAAGGCTCCAAGGTCGGCCCCTAATTACCTCAAAAATGAGATTTTCTGTGTCAAATATCCGAAAATAAAAAGGAAGTGAAGAAGGTGCTAAAAGACTCATATCTTACCTTGATATCTTGTCTCTACAATTAATCTTGAAAGTCTTTTTCAAGTTAGTCTCCAAACTCTTAATGACCTTCAAGTTGAGCCTATAAGTGTCCTCAAAAATGAAAATAACAAAGATTAGAAGATGAAAAGAAATGCTTGAAGATTGAGGGAGTGCTTGAACAAGAAGTACAAATTCTTACCTTTGTAGCAATGGTGTTCGAATTCTTTGGGTAGAGGGAGGAGATTTTCTTGTTTTTAACTAAGTGTTGGAAGTAGAAGAAGAAAAGAAGAAGATAAGAAATGAGAGTAAGTTGGGAGATTCTTGGTATGATGTAGGGAGAATCAAAAATTTCTTGCTCATTTGCTTGAAGTGGCTGAAAATGATGAGAGGGATAGGAGGTTTTTTGTTGAAGTCTTGTATTATGTCTTTTGCATGGGGAGCAAATGGATTAGTCAAAGTATGGGCAAGAATGGGGTGTTGGGAAAAATGAGTAGAATGTTTGGATTAGTGGGGAAATGTGGGAAATTGTGGGGAAAAGAAATGAATAAAAAATGTGTGTAGGATTTTTGGGTATAATTATGTATAATTGTGTATGTGTATAAGAATTCAGAGGTATTTTTATACCCAAAAGTACTATGGCCGACCAACTTTAATCCATATATGGTTTCCATGTTTTTTTTATCCCAAAATTGATGATAATAGGTGTATAATATCAATCTCCAAAAATTAATAGTGATTCCCACAATCACTTATAAGTCTCATAATCACTTATTCTAAATAAAATTCGTATTTCTATAGGATATAAGTCACTTAATGAAATAGGTCTCTTAAAATTCTAAGGTGTCTAATAAATACACAAGTAGCAATAATTATCAATCAAATGATCATTAAACATAGAATAGAAAATAATAAATGATCAATAATTAAACAAGTAGAGGATCAAATAATTAAAAATGGCAATAAAATGCGAAAATATTATTAACAATGATCCATCAAAATGACGGGATAAAATAGCCGCGAATAATACATAGTCGATACACGACATTAGTTACACGCTTGTACACGACTGAAAATCGAGGGCTTCACAGTATTTATTGGTTTGTATATGTCTTTGTCATTTAAACTACATGGACGATCGTTCGAACTTGGTATTTTGAATGACCCAACATGGTAGTTTAAACTACAACTCAACATGGTAGTTTAAACTACGGGGTCAGTTGTTCAAATGACATGGTTATTTTCGGTATTTATATAATAAATAGGTCGTAACGTTCTTTTCGAACAAGTAAGACCTCAAATGTACGAGCCCTTTGGAAGGGCCTTCATAAAATTCCCCTGAAATCTATGCTCGTGGCAGGTGCCACTTGCTTAAAAGGAGTAAAAAATGTCTTTGCACCTTGATCTTTAAACCCCAATCAAAATCACATTATATATTTTTGTATTCTATTATATATTATTATATATATAATATATATTTACGCAATATTTGTTGGAATTTTATTAATTTCTCATGTAGACTTATATATATAAATACAATTATATTATGAGCTATCTAATTTAATCGAGCTAATTAAGCGGTCTAATTAAATAAGACTATAGATATATCGGGGTATGAGCTTTGCAATATATAGAGACCCAATACTGGTCAATTAGGATTGATCGACATTTAATTGATCTAGTATATAAGGAAATCTCATTATGGTTATGGTCCCAAGTCAAATCAATATTTCACTCTTCTCTTCTTCCCCATCTTAGAGAGAGAGATACGCTAACCTAAATAAGTATTCACACGCATCAACACGGATTTGATGTATCAATTGTCGTATATTACAGATTTACGGATTTAAGGTACATTTCTGTTTTAGATTTAGTTTTCTATTTGTTTCTTGATAATTCACGTGATGATTCTGGGGAATGAATTAATTCTATTAATTCTAACAAGTGGTATCAGAACAAATCATGTCGAATTATCAAGAACAATTTTTTTGTTTTTCTTTCTATTATGGTATTCAGATTTATTATCTTACTTTTTGGATTAATCAGCTTTCAGAATTCAGATTTTGATTCTTTGGGAAATTGAAAGAAATATTTTAAACATCATATTCAACATTTGGTCCACTAATTAATTGTGGGGATTATTTAAGGATTTGGTGTAAATTCTGGATTGAATTTCAGTTTTTTGTGCTTTGATTGAGAAATGGAATTTTGACCGTCAAGTACTGTTTCAATTGAGTTTTTTTTTTTTTATAATTATAGTTTGGCCGTTGTTGGTGACGACAAGAATAGTGTCCGCCATCCGGTCTCTCACGGTGAAACCACCTTTGACCACCACCACCATCATCACCGATCCACAACCACCAAACATCTCCAGCCCATAAAGAACACTAAAAAATAAAAGAAAGGAGGGATCGGTCGAAATTTTAGCCGCACGTCCACCACCGTCACATAGACAGTAGTCGCAAACTCTAGCAGCGGAATGAAGGCAGCGTGACTGCCGATTTGTTACATGGAGGCTTGCATCATCTGATAGACTTTTTCACAGCAATTCTAGGTGTCGAAGGCGACACGAGCAGCATGCGGTGAACGTGCAGATGGGCGGATGGATTGGCCGTCGACAGTGAGCCATTCAGGCCCTCCCTTGGGCGGTGGGTGCTAACCTTTTTGGGATTTTCCATTGATGGTTTTGTAGTAAGAAAAGTTTTCTTGTCATTTGTTGGTTGTCACTTTCTAGAAATAATGGAGGCCAACGATTTCTATTTCTACAGATTGACGGTTTTTTTTTTAAGTTTGGCCTAGTCAAATGGGCTTTGTTCAAGAATGGCCTTCCTTACTTATTCCAAATATTCTTTAAGGGTTTTCTTTTATGTTAAATGTCCAAACTATCCTTTCTTAACTTTAACATTCCAACAACCCCTCCCTTTCAAAAGTTCTAAAATACCCCTTTTTATTTCATCCGAATTTTGTGTATTTCGACTGAATTTTTGGGGGTTTTGTGCTTCAACCAACCAAACATTGTACATATCCTCCTTCCCGATCTTTGACATTATAAGAGAAATCAACATTCAGGTTTTTATTTTGTTCTTCTGACCTTGTGGCATGGTTTTACTCATTTTATCTGATATTTCGTTCATTTTCTCGAGTAGATGAAGTCGATTAATCGACTGCTGCAGTAGAATTGGGTCGTTTAATCGACTCCAATGAGTCGTTCAATCGACCAACAATAATGTTAGATAAATGTTTTTATCAAGATTTTGATGATTTTGTTTTAATAAGTTTTTATACCAAAACAATGTCTTTATATGTTGTCTAAATACTCCTAAATGATTTAAAATGTTTTTACTAATTTTTGGAGTATTTCTTAGAGTTTTTAATTTGATAAAAATTGGACAACACTTTTGATGGTTTTGTTTAAATTGGTTTTTACACCAAAACTATGTTTATAAATGTTGTCTAAATATTCCCAAATGATTTAAAATGTTTTTACTAATTTTTTGGAGTATTTCTTGAAGTTTATTTTTGAAAAAAATCGGACAACATTTCAAAGGGGAGGTCGACCGGTCGCCCAAAGTGGTCGACCGGTACCTGAAGATTAGAAACTCGAAACAGAACTTACAGGTCTTGAAAAAAGAGGGAGGGGGACCGGTCAAGGGTGAGGTCGACCGGTTGCACCCTAGGGCGACCGGTCGCACCCCATCTCGACCGGTCACACCCCCCTGCAACCCCTACCTGGATCGCACTATTTTTCAAAAACGGTCGAAATCTTCAACAGGGCAACCGGTCGCCCTATGTTATTTTTTGACAAAGAAATTCCAACTCACAGGTAATCTGTGAAGAAGATTTGCTTTTCAATTTTGTACAATATTTCTACATCTTGTGATCTTCTTTTTGTAGACAAAAGTGAAGATAGAGGAGCCTATGTTGGGAGCCTATGTTGATGAAGCTTCCCTATAAATAGAGGATGAATTGAAGACACAAGAGACTACACATACAAGCAAAATACACAACAAGAAATCTGCAAATTGTTCAAGCTTTCATCTTTTCATTCTTGTTGTAATAGCCTAAGTACTTTCACTTGTACATCTTTGAGGTCTAGGCTTTTTTATTCTTGATTACACTTGCACTCAATCTTTGTATTGGTTTCATAGAGTTGTAATCTTGAATTTTGTCCATCATTCAACACAAGACATCCTTGTGAGTATTCTTGTGGTAAGAATACACTTGGGTGATTTAGGTGATAGGTGTTTGAAGAGTGTGGTACTCTTCAAAGGTGGTGAAGGAAGATTGTGGTAATCTCCTTGAAGGTGTTGTAAGAGGATTGTGGTGATCCTCAAGGTGTTGTATTAATTGTGGTAATTAATAAAATCTTTTTCTTTTTGAAATCCATCCCTGGAGATACTTGGGGTGGTAGAGATTAGGCCCTAGGTGGGTTGAACCTCTTTAAATCAACGAGTGTTGTTTAATTTCCGTATTTACATTCTTGTCATTTACTTGTTGATTCGAAAAAGAGGGTGATTTGCGAAAAATCGGCATAATCTATTCACCCCCCCTCTAGATTATCATAGCCACTTGGACTAACAAATAATGCGTCGATTGAACGACTTATTAGGGGCAACATGAGTCAATTAAACGACAGTAGTTGATCGTGACGTGCAACCGGAAGATGGATATCATAATTTTGAGGTGGAAGAAAATAATCACAGTGACGATGATCGAAATGTGAATAATATTTGGGATGGATTGGACATAATTCGAGAATCTCTTTCCAATGATTATTACAGTGATGCGTTTACTACACCGCTGAGACCTGATTTAAATCAAGTCACTAGAGAAGAAAATCAGTTCACAAATGAGCATCTTCTTACTTCGGTTGGAAGTACATCACGAGTTGTACCCATAGATATTGACTTGAATGTTTAACAAGTATTCGATACCAAGAAAGAGCTTCAAGAAGTTGTGCACATGATCGCATTGAAATATAATTTCCAGTTCTAAACAAAAAAATCGAACAAGAATGTGTACACAATTGTGTGTGTTGATAAAAATTGCAAATGGCGTTTGCGAGCAACAAAGTTCTCAAACTGTGATTATTTTCAGATTAGAAAATATACACCAGAACATACTTGTGCTCTAAATTTGTCCACCAGTGATCATAGACCAGCAAGATCGTGGATCATTGAAAAATATATCATGTTAAGGTTTGAGGACTGCAACACTACATCTAGATAAACTGCTTTAACATACATAAGGGGTTCACCTAAAGATAGTTACACTAAGTTGGCCGCATATTCCCATAACTTGAAAGTAGCTAATCCAGAAATATAGAGGCTGATAGTGAAAACCACTTCAAGTACTTTTTCTTGGCATATGGGCCCTGCATTCGTGGGTTTCACTCTTCAATGCGCCCAGTGGTTGTTGTGGAAGGAACATTTTTAACTTAAAGATATAATGGTACGTTGATTATCGCTACTTGTCAAGATGCAAATATGCAGATTTATCCTCTTGCATTGCCGTTGTTGATTCTGAAAACGATGCTTCGCGGCATTGGTTTTTTATGAACTTGAAAGGAATAACAGGCGACCAAGAAGACCTTGTTGTGATATCTGATAGACACATGAGTCTTATCAGTGCAGTCCAAACTATTTTTCAAAATACACGTCATGCTCTTTGTATTTATCATATCAAAGGCAACTTGAGGACTGTAACTCGAAAGACTGATACTCTCTCTCTTTTTAACAAAGCATCTGAGGCATATACAATAGAAGAATTTCACAAGTATATGTCCCAAATTCAAGCTACTGACGAGAAATGTTGGAAGTATTTTAACGATACAAATTTTGTAACTTGGGCTAGGTCATATTTTCAGGGAGACCATTATAATATCATGACGTCAAACAATGCAGAGTCTCTGAACTCAGTGTTTAGAAAAGCCCGACAAAATTCTATACTTGTATTGTTTGATAGTACTAGAAAAAAGTTGCAATCATGGTTCTATGAGAGGCTGTGAGGCTGCACGAAGTTGTACAGGTAATTTAACTCCCGCAGTGGAAAAAAAACTATGCAAGTACCATGAAAAGGCCAAGAAGTTCACAGTTGAACCAATTGATCAAACTTTATATGTGGTGAGCAGTGGGGCCACAAATTTCACCGTTAACTTTACCGAGAACAGTTGCACTTGCAAAATTTTCAATTAGACCACCTACCATGTGAGCATGCAATAGCAGCGGCCAAGAAGAGAGGTTTTTTAATATACCCATGTGCTCACCGTACTATTCTGTCAACTATTGGAGGAACGCATATGCGGAGACTATCTTCCCTGTGCCCAATGAAAATGAATGGGATATTCCGGATAACATTAAGGAAATTATTGTCTTGCCACCTATTGTCCAACAATGAGGTGGACGTCATAGAACAACACAAATATCGTCAACGGGAGAGTTTCGCTCAAGACAAAAATACAGTAGGTGCCAACAATCAGGGCACAACCGACTGAATTGTTGTGATCAAAGATCGATGGTGATAGACAATCACATATATATTTAGTGATTATTGTATCTCATCTCCGATTTAGTAATTGTGTATTCATTTTTGGACAAACCTCTGTGTATTGTCAAAAGAACCAAAAAAATAAAAAAATGTTAAGTAATCATTCTTCGTCGGGTTGCATGACTCAGATCGACCATATAGTCGATCCAAGTCTGGTTGCACGACTAATGACCGACTACGTGGTTGATTAGAGTCGGGTTGCTCGACTCAGATTGACCATATAGTCGATCAAAGTCGGGTTGCATGACTTGTGGTCGATCATGTGGTCGTTCATTGAGTCGGGTTGTACGATATAAATATTAATAAGTATATAGTACTAAATTATATACGATTTTATAACATATGATACTTTGTAGCATATAATATGATATATTTTACAATTTACGGCGAAAAATTTGGCAATACACTAACATATGATATAATGTAACATACAGTGCAACGTGATTTATAGTCCCGTGATTATTATAATTTTGATCAGCACTAAATTATATAAGATTTTATAACATATGATAATATGTAGCATATAGTATGATATATTTTACAATCTACGGCGAAAAAATCGGCAACACATTGCTAACATATAATATAGTATAACATACAGTGCAACGTGATTTATTGTCCTGTGATTATTGTAATTCCGATCAACACTAAATTATATAAGATTTTATAACATATGATACTATGTAGCATATAGTATGATATATTTTACAATTTATGGCGAAAATATTGGCAACACATTGCTAACATATGATATAGTGTAACATACAATGCAACGTGATTTATAGTCCCGTGATTATTGTAATTCCGATCAACACTAGATTATATAAGATTTTATAACATATGATACTGTTGGAAAATATGTTTATTAGATTTTGATGAATGCCATGTAAAACTTAGACTAGAAAGTTGGCACCCCATTTTCCTTGTAATTTGCATTATAATAGAAAGGGTTGTACGAGCTGAGTTAAGTCAGCTATGCCTGGATACACAAGAAGTCAACTGAAGACTTGAATGAAGACTCCGCTGCGAGGAAGCTGAGTGTGGCTAGGAAAAGAAGTCAAGAACTCGACTGAAGGAGTATCAGCTATGATACAACTGTGTGAAGTGTCAGTCAAGTCAACTCCAGAAGCCAAGTCTCAAGTTGAAGTGACAGATGAGTCTTTCAATCATTGGAGCAGACTCAAGTCACCTGGGGAAAAGCGCAAGTCGAAAGACAAACCGAAAAGAATCTGTTGCACAGAAGTCAAGAATATTACCTAAACAAGTAATACTTCCATGCTGCCATGTCTTAAAGTGCTCAGTCCCAGAAACGTGCAAAAGGAATAAACCAATGGGAAGCACTACACCTTGTGTCAGACTCTGAAAAGCTGAAAGTTCATTTAATACGAGGAAATGTCAAGATCAAGGACTGCAACAAGACAAGCCAATGAACACAAGTGACTTTTGAAATCAACCTATCTCTTCAACGGGCAGATTTTTGAAAGTTCACTATAAAAGGCTGAGGAATCACTTTGAGAAAAAGTTACCTGAACCACGAACATTTATGTTAACATTCGAGCTGTAACCTGCAAAAATATTCTCAAGTTATTCAAGCAAATCCTCAAGCCTAAACTTCGAAGGAAATCAATCCAACACCTAGTTGTGAAGGAAAGACAACTTCATACTGTTGAAGAGGAAACTTTTGAAGAATCAAAAGGGGTCTACATTCCAAGGAGGATTGTAGAAAGGTTCAAGGTCGAGCCAGTCTCAAGTTATTGGAAGGATTCGTGATCAAATCCAAGAAGCTTGAGCAAGTGAGCTGTAGTAGCAAGGCAACTACCCTGTGAAGAAGCTGAGTCGTACGAGAAGACAGTTGTGTGACCAAGGCATCTCTAGACTGAGTCCCAAAGGATCAAGTCACCGTGTGATCAAGATTTGTATCTGTCGATAACCACTCAGACTCGATCAATACTTAGTGGATTCCTCCAGGAGTTGGAGAAGAGAGGATTAGAAGAATTACCCCATCTTCGAACCTCTATAAAATTTATTGTGTCATTTACATTTCAGCATTTAATTTTTGCATATCATTTTATGTTTGCTGATAATTTGCTATCCAATTGATAATTAACAAAGTGCTAAAACCTAGTGTTAAAACAAACTTAAACCAAATTCAAGTGTGTTAAGTCCTCCGCTGAAAATCTCATCACAGTAGGGTTAAGTATTAGACTAAACAATGAGTTATTCTATCAACAAATCGATCGAGTTTGTTGAGTGGCTAACTCTGTGGTTAACTAACTTAGCTGTCCATCAAGGACATAGCTGTGAAATTAACTCTGAACTTATTTAAAATGACTGAATTCAAAAAGTTGGTAAGGTTTATTCAACCCCCCTTCTAAACCTTATTCACACCCCTTGGGACCTACAAGTGGTATCAGAGCGGTTGGTTCATTGAGCCTTCCGCAGTTCTTGAACTAGATCTCCAATCTTTCAAAGAAGTTTTTTTTAACACTTGTTCTTTCAAAAGCCAATTTTAAAACAAAGAAAGTTATTATCATGGAAGCAAATTTGACACGCATTCCTATGTTCACCATTGAAGAATTTGATGACTGAAAATACGTATGCGTGCTCATCTATCGACTTTACATGATGAGATGTGGATAGTGATAGAGGATGGGCCACTGCAAATAATGAAAGTGAACACAACAAGGAGAGCTATCATGGGTGAGGAATGAGGTCGCTCCTCCTAGACCAAATATGGTTGAAAAGCCAAGAGCTGAGTGGACAAATGATGACATAAAAAGATACAACCTAAACAATGTGGCCAAGGATATACTTTACAAGACTTTGGACAAAGCCATGTTCAATAAAGTCAAATCTTGCAAAACAACCAAAGAAATCTGGGATAAATTAACCTTAATTTGTGAAGGATCTAGCAAATTGAGGAAAACAAATTATCTGTTGTTGTTCAAAAATTTGAAAACTTTAAAATGCTTGCAGGTGAAACAATGGACCAGCTGGATGCTAGATTCACTAAAATTACAAATGAGCTCTCAGCACTTGGGAAAGAATACACACAGAAGGAGATGTGTATGAAGATACTAAGGAGCCTCCCAACTGAGTGGGAAATGAAGACCATGGATCTAAGGCACTCGATGGACCTATCAAAAATATCTAATCATGAATCGTTTCTCGGACCTCAAAGCCTATGAGTTTGAGCCGAGAAGAAAGGATCAGAAGAGATAGCTGTACCCAAAACAAAAGCACTCGTAGTCAAGGAAGGAAGAGAGTGAGACCAAAGAAGTCATGGACCAGGAGGAAATTGCCTTGATGGTTAAAAGATTCAACAAGTTCTTCAACAAGAACTACAAAAGGAACAAAGGTGAATCCTCCATAAGACATTCAGCTCCCTCCAAGTCAAGGGAAGATAGGCCACCAAAGAGAGCCGATTATCAAAAGGTCGAATATCAAAGAGCTGACAATCCAAGAAATGAGAGAGCTGATCAAAAAGTTGAAAACCTCCGTGTTGGAATTGCGGCATAAACCAGGACACTTTGCTATTGATCGTCCATATCCTCGTAGTCAATAAATACAGGAATGAAGAAGAAAGAAAAGTCTTGAGAGAGAAAGAAGACAAGAAAAGAAAAGAGCAATGTTGGTCACTGAGACCTGTTTTATCTGACCAAAGTCAAAAGAAGCAGCAGACTCAGAGAGTAGTGAAGATGACTACTCAAGTGACTCTGAAGAAGAAGCCTTAATCTGTCTAATGGCTAAAGAACAAGATCAACCTGACCAAGAAGATAAGGTACACTCTAACTCATCTCATTCAGATTCTAGTGATAGTGATTGTGACACACACACTTCATCACCCACTGATATTTATGATTCATTAGGCAAAATGATGAAAGATTTTGAGCACATTAAATCCTCACACTCACTAGTAAATGAGGAAAATGGCCAACTCAAAAGCCAAAACTCACAGCTCACTAAGGAGCTGAGTACCCTAAGACACATAACTGATGAGAACAAAGAGCTGAAGGCTGAAAATGCTAAACTAATAGCAGAGATAGTTGCTATAGAAAAGAGAGAAAATGATCTCAAAAATGTGATTGCTTCATTCACAAAGGCATCTAAATCATTGGATGACCATATCATGAGCCAAAAAGAATGTGGAGACAAGACAGGCATAGGATTCAATTCCTTTGTGCATAGTCAAACTCCAAAAGTGATCTTGGAAAAAGGTTCTTCAAGTAATGAATCATCTAAAAAATCCAAGACACCAAATGTTGCACACAAACTTATTCCAAAGCACAATCACAAACAAACTGGCCTTGGATATAAAGGAAAAGGGAAACAGCCAGTTGAGTATGCTGAGAGGATAGCTGAGAAGAAATCCAAAGAGTTTCTCAAAGAAACTCCAAACAAGAAAAGTACTGTGAAGAAGAAAGAGAGCTACCAAAATCCCCAGAAGTTCTATCAGAGGAACACAAATGATGGGAATGGTAGAAACTACCCAAGTCAAGCTGATTGGAATAATGTGAAATATCAGCAAAGACCTATGGAATACATGCCAAAATGGCAAAGACCTAGAACTCAGCAAAGGTCATTCCAAAGGCAACAAAGCTATCGTCAGCACACATATGCACCCAAAAACTACACTCAGAGATATCACTATTACCCAAAGAAGGCAATTGCTAAAACACACACAGGCATACAGACAAAAGAGACAGCTGTATGAACCTAAAACCCCCAAGCAATTTACCAAAGTGAATTATGATTATGGCACAGATAGATGGCAACCTCTTAGAGTCAAATCATTTGGCTATAGGTTGGTTGGTTTATCTTATAGCACTAACCCCTCAGGACCCAGGCAAGTATGGGTACCAAAAACTAATTTCCTTGATTGCAGGTTCAAGGAACAACTGAGTGCCAAGGAACCTGGTACATGGATAGTGGCTGTTCCAGACACATGATAGGAAACAAGAAAAATCTGTCAAAGTTCAAGGAGATTAGAGGTGCAAAAGTCATATTTGGAGGAAATGAAGCTCTAGGGGAAATAAGAGGCATTGGATCCATAAAGAAAAATAGATTAGAAATCACAGATGTTGCATATGTTGAAGGCCTCAATTTCAACTTACTAAGCATCAGTCAACTCTGTGACAAGGGCTATAATGTTGGATTCAATATGGGAGTGTGCCAAATCAAAGACACTTAATCAAATGAAGTAGTGTTGCAAGGATCCAGACAAAAGAACATGTATGTGGTAGATTGGTCGACTGCCACACCAAGCATTTGTTTGTTAGCAAAGAGTGCAGCCGAATCAAGTTGGTTGTGGCACAAGAAGCTGAGTCACCTGAATTTCAAGACAATCAGCAAGCTTGCAAGGAGTAATCTTGTAGAAGGATTTCCAGACTCAGTATACAAGAAAGAAAGAGTTTGCGATGCATGCCAAATGGGAAAACAGATCAAATCATCATTCAAAGAGAAGTCAAGTCCATCTTCAACAAGAATATTGCATCTGTTGCATATGGACCTATTTGGCCCAGTTGAGCCAGCTAGCACAAGTGGAAAGAAATACACTCTAGTGGTGGTGGATAATTATTCAAGATATACATGGACAATCTTCATGAGCAAAAAGAAAAAAACCTTGCAGAAGTTACCACAGCTGATGAAAAGAGTTCAAAATGAGAAGAGTCAAACCATTATAAAGATAAGATCTGATAGAGGAACTGAGTTTGTTAATGGAATAATAACTCAAGATCTTGTGTTGAAAATGGTATTGCTCATGAATTATCTCACAGCAAGGACTCCACAAACAGAATGGAGTTGCGAGAAAGAAGGAATATAACTCTCGAAAAGCGTAGAAGAACCATGTTAGTGAAGCAGGGTTACCCAAAAGATTTTGGGCTGAAGCCATTAATACTGCATGTTATACTCAAAATAGATGCATGATAAATAGACAGCTGACAAAGACTCCCTATGAAATCTGGGTAGGGAGAAAGCCAAATGTTGCATATTTTAGAATATTTGGATGTAAATGCTTCATCCACAACAATGGCAAGGATAATCTACAGGATTTTGATGCCAAAGTTGATGAAGGTATCTTCTTGGGATACTCAGCTGAAAGCAAAGCCTATAGAGTGTTGAACAAAAGGACAATGGTCACAGAAGAGTCTATCCATGTGGTTTTTGATGAACCTAATGTAAATGGAGAAGACAGCTGGAAAATCTACAGCTAAGTGATGATGAGAGAGTTGCTCAAGACAACACAACAGCAAGACGACTGAACCCAGCTAACTTACTCCAACCTGATGTGAGATGGCTAAGAGACCATCCACCAGAGCTAGTCATTGGAGATGTAAGAGATGGTGTAAGAACCAGATCAAGAGCTCAACAAGAAGCAATGTTCACTTGTTTTATATCCCAAATAGAACCTAAAGATGTGTCCCAAGTCTTGGATGACACACACTGGATTCAAGCCATGCAAGAAGAGATGAATCAATTTGAAAGGAACAAAGTATGGGAGTTGGTGCAAAGACCAACTCATCAAAATGTTATTGGCACAAAATGGGTTTTCAGAAACAAGATGAATGAAGGAGGTTCTGTGGTAAGAAACAAAGCAAGATTGGTAGCGAGGAATGTATAGATTTTGATGAAACATTTGCTCCCGCTGCAAGACTAGAAGCAATAAGGATGTTTCTTGCCTATGCTGCACACAAGAACTTCACTGTATACCAAATGGATGTAAAAAGTGCATTCTTGAATGGATTGTTGGACGAAGAAGTCTATGTTGAACAACCTCCAGGATTTGAGCAGAAGACTCTTGGAGATAAGGTGTACAAGCTCAAGAAATCCTTATATGGATTGAAACAGCACCTAGAGCATGGTATGATACATTATCTCAATTTCTGACAGATAATGGATTCACCAAAGGCAAAGTAGATAGAACACTCTTCAGAATTCAAGATGGAGAGAGTATACTGCTTGTTCAAATATATGTGGATGACATTATTTTTGGATCCACAAACAAAGAGCTGTGTGATAAGTTCTCAAACCTCATGCAAGGCAAATTTGAAATGAGCATGATGGGAGAGGCGACATTCTTTCTAGGACTTCAAGTTAAACAATTTGAAGGATGGAACCTTTATAAGTCAAACAAAGTATACCAGAGATTTAATGAAGAAATTTGGTATGGAAGAGAAATCTTCTGAAAATACCAATGAATACATCGATCAAGATGGATATGGATGCGGATGGCCAGCCTGTGGATCAAACAAGATCTGAGCACTTATTGGATCATTGCTCTATTTAACAAAGCGGACTTACATCACCTTTGCTGTAGGTGTATGTGCAAGATTTCAATCTGCACCAAAAGAAAGCCATATGACTGCACTAAGAGAATCCTAAGATATTTGAAAGGATGCCAGAAGTCGGCTTATGGTATCCAAAGGAAGGAGGATTCAAGCTTATTGGTTATTCGACTGACTATCTTTGGATGTAGAGTTGACAGAAAAGTACTTCTCAGGTACATGTCAAATGCTTGAAACAGATTGGTTTCCTGGTTTAGCAAGAAGCAAAATTCAATAGCCACATCCACACCGTGTTTAGTACATAGCTAAAGGCAAACATTGTGCCCAAGTCTTATGGATGAGACAACAACTGAGAGACTATGATGTTAAAGAAAAAGAGATTCCAATTATGTGTGATAACACAAGTGCTATTGCAATCACTCAAAATCCTGTGCTGCATTCTAGAACAAAGCACATTGATGTCAGATATCATTTCATAAGAGACCATGTCAAAAAGAATGACATTACTTTGGAATATATCTCAAATGACAAACAGTTAGCTGACATATTCACAAAGCCATTATGTGAATCAAGATTTGAAGAACTTAAGCATGAGCTAGGGTTAATTGAGATAAGTTAACACTTAGAAGACTCGAGGAGAAGAGATGAAACTAGAAAAGATGAAAATAAAGCTGAGCTCGTAAATCAACTAAGTGAATCAGCCGTATCGGAAAATCAGCTGCATTGAGTTAGCTGACAGCAGAGTAGCTATGTGAAAAGAGAGAAGAAGAATTGAATCAGCTAAGGAATAAGCTGAGTCATTTATGAGCTAAGTGACAAAAACGTAGTCGTTTTTAATAAGCGGGAATGTTTTAAGGATGACGTCAGCATAATAATGACAGGTACAGTCAAAAGCTACACGACAAAGCATATGATTGGATATAAATGCTGCCGCATTAAATGCGAGCAATTAAATGCTAATCGGCGTGCTAAATCTGAGCCGTTGATCTTGATCAAATTTCAAAAACCGTATGCACGTCCTTTCATAACCCATACATATACCATTTCGTCCGTTTTCTCTCTCACATTACTCAAACTGTTCATCTCTCCAAAAAGCAAAGAAAGCTCTTTTCTCTCAAAACCTTACAAATATTCAAAGCAAATTTCTAAAGTTTCGTTCGGTAAAACTCAAAGATGGAAACCACATATGATTTCGCTAAGTTGGGAAAGCAAATCCACACTGGTTCTACCGTGGATTTTGAAGGGATGATTAAACAGGGGTCCGATGAAACCCTTGTGAAGAAAATAGCTGAGAAAGTGGAGAAATCTGGACTGAAACCCTTTCTCACGATGGATTTTCAGATGACGTATATGGAAGAGGTCGCCCAGTTCTACGTGAACGCTGAGGTTCACGATGAGGGCATCAAGTCCTCTGTTCACAGAAAGGAGTTTACGATCACTGCTGAAGATCTAGCGGAGCATTGTTTGCTGTCGTCAGAAGGAGTGCCGGAGATATTGGAGGCTGATGTAAACTTGGCTGCTGCAAGGAAGGAAGTGACCAAACCTGACTATGCTGCGAAGGTTGTCTACACAGCTGATAAGAAGCTGCTGAAGGAAGATTATCATAAGCTATTGGACATTGTTGCCAAGTGTGTAGACATAAAATTTGGAAGCTTTAATCAGCTGTCCAAAACCAAGCTGATCGTGATGGCTGTGATCATGGAGGAGAATAAAGTAAACTGGGCTGAGTTTGTATACAGCAGACTCTGCCAGAATATTGGAAATAAGTCCTTCAAGGACGATGGATCATTCGGAGGGTCCTTAGGTTATGGCCTTGTTATTGGCCGGCTGATGGAGGTGAAGGGTGTTCCGCTCCGACATGGAAAGGCATTCCATGTCAACAAGAAGATGTTCCGATCAAATCTCTCGGGAGCTCAGAAGAGAGCTTATGCCAAAAGAGCGGATACCAGTGAGGGGGAATCAGCTGACCCTGAGGAAACAAATGTTCTCTCCCCTCCTAAGAAGAAAGTTGCCCCTGCACTGAAAGAAGAGGCGTGTCCTAACAAATAAAAGAAAACAAGCAACCGCACCCGCCCGCAGCCGAGTCACCCGCCCCCGGAGTGGCGGAGAGAAAGAATCGTTAGTACCTTCTCCAGGAATGAAGAAGAAGAGGGCTGCCAAGACGCGAAAGGCAGCTGCCTCTAAGGCAACCCCACAGGCCTTTACTATCGAGGAACTGGAGGAAGTAGAACCAGACGTTCCTCTGGTGAAAACCAAAAGAAGAAGAAGAATCTTCAAGCATTGAGCTTGAAAAACAAAGTGAGTCCGCCACTACCGAACAGATCATTGAAATGGCTGGAGAAGTAGAGTCTCCAGAGATCATTGATGAAACCGCCAAGTCTGCTGAGGCCGATCAGCAGAGGCAAGTCGAAGACCCAGCTGTGGACAGAACAGCTAAGGAGCAAGTAACCGCTGAGACAACTAAGTCTCCTATCGACAGGGCTGTGTCTCCGCCTGTGATAGACGCTGTTGAGGGTGAAGAGCAGCAAGCTCTGCTACCCTCCATTTCTGAGAAAGAAGTCCAGTAGGAAGATGATGACAATGATGTGATCATGCTATCTCCACCATATCCGGACATCCAAAATCGCCTCATGAAATGGAGGAAGTGGAAGCCGAGTCGCTCAAGGAACAGTTTCAAAGACCTGAATTTGTTGAAGAAGAAGAAGAAGAACTGATGAACTTCCTTGGGTTGACAACAGTGGTCCAGGCACTGGATGAAGACAACTGCATAGACATCTTGAATATCTTCAAAGAAAAGGAGAAGGAAAGGTTGGCAGAAGAGGCTGAAGCTCGTGAGAAGGCCAACATCTGTCCCTTCACTGGAACCACTGAGCATACTCATCCCCACCTCGATGTTCTCTCAGGAAGTGATGAAGATCTGGACCCTGCTGCTGCGACAGAAGAGCTAGAAACGTAGCAAACCATGCGGGAATCCAGGATGCTGCATGAGCAACAGCTGATGGAAGGACCAGGAGAGTCTTCCAAATCTCAGCTGGAAATTGATCCATTGGGAGTGGTGCACCAAATTGCCACTGTTATTGCTGCAACCACTTCCCCAGCTCACTCAGAGAATGGATCTATGGGACTTGGCGATGAAACTGGGAACTTGGGGACCCAAGTCGAGCCTACCTCTATTGAAGGTGTTTTACCACCTGCTCCAACGGCTGAACACTCACAGGAAACAGCCGGTAGTTTGGAGAAGAGTGACCCCAATCCAAGTCACGCAGCTGGTGTGCCAGTTGAGGGGGAAACTCCCTCCACTGCAGCTAGGTCGGAGGTTGCTGCAGATAACTCCAAAACGAATCAAGGAGGTGAAGTGGAGAAGGAAAACCAAATAGAAACACAAAGAAGTTGTCACCTTGTGGCTCGGACGCTTGAGACTCTCACTGAAGTGCCAAGCGCTTCCGCTGCCGAGGACGCCGCCGATGCGATCGAGGCACAGGATGGATCTGCCTGGGAGTTAACACTCTAGGCACTGAAAGTGCAATCCACGGAGTTGAGTCTCCTGTGGATGCCACCATCGAAGACCCCAAGACAGCTGAGTCTGTCGAAGGGAATGTCCAAGGCCTTGCTGTAGTTGAGACTGCAGGAGGTAATGAAGGCCTACGGGAGGTTGAGACTTCCCAAGGTAAAGAGACAGAAACGCAGAACATCCCTTCTGCTATTATTGATGCATCTGAAAAGGATATAAGTGCCCTTCATGATTCCCAAGACAACCCTGGCATAACTTTTCTGGGATCTGAAGGTGACGATGAAGCTGAGTCATCCCCCATTGCAAATCCAAAAGACTCAACTGAGGATGTTCTTCCTAGCACGAGTAAGCCAGAATTCAAGGCTGCTCGTCAAAAGTTCAATTTTGATGATGAGCCAAGCCTTCAGGACTCATCATCGTCCGATGACGCTTATGGTGCAGTAGAGGACCCACAA
Organism: Rehmannia glutinosa; assembly: GCA_016081115.2. Taxonomy (NCBI): domain Eukaryota; kingdom Viridiplantae; phylum Streptophyta; class Magnoliopsida; order Lamiales; family Orobanchaceae; genus Rehmannia; species Rehmannia glutinosa. Next base: position 65,783,351 of record CM071925.1, read on the forward strand.
ATTCATTTAGAAGCAACCACTGAGGCCGAAGAAGTTGTTCAGACAGCTGAGGCTCAGTCAGTTGGCCAACCCCCACACCAAGGCCCGACTGCGACCGAGTCATCTGCGCAGGCTCCTGAAGCTGCAGCAGAATCGACTCAACCAGGCTCATCACGGCCACGAGTCACCATTGAACACATTCCCTATGTCCGTGATGATGCGTTTGAACAAACGTTCCCCTTCTCACTCAAGCTGTCTGATCTTGATGAAGAATCAGCTAGAGATCAACGACGTTTCCATAAACCTGATCCAGTCATTCCAACATATACCATCGTCCCACCAAACTTTGATTTCTATGTTGCTTGGCCACCAGCTGAGACAGGGGTGACAGTTGAGGTTCGAGAGGTCTTCAAGTCAATCTTTGCAGAAATCGAGAAGATGGAAAGGCACTAGGCCTCATTGGATATGCGGCTAGATAAAAGAGATGCTAATCTTACGGTCGATCTGCGTGGAATCATAGTCAGGATCCGGGAATGGTGGCAACAGCAGCAGACAATGCGTGTGGAACAAGTTCGATACTTCAAAGCATTGTACAATAAAATGCTGATCTGGAGCGCTGACAACGCTGATATGAAGAGATGAATGCAAGAAAACATTGATAGAATGCATGAATCTCATACCACAGAGATGGAACTGCTGCGAGAATTTCATCGAAAAGAACTTCTGCGCGTGGAGGAGAACATGAATGAAAAATTCAGCCTTCTTATGGCTGAAATGAAGTTGGTGACCGCCGAATCCAACGCCACTCGCTCAAAATTTCGAAAGCAAAGATACTCCGCAGCCAGAATCAGCGAGAACTCGGCTATCGGCCGCCTAGATTTCATGCTTGGCGGCATGTTTCAGGGGTTTTCTCTCCTTTGATGATGCCAAAAAGCGGGAAGAGGAATACCTAAAGACATTAAAAGAGTCCGCAACTGAGAAGAAGGATCTTGGTTGTGAAGGAGAAGAACAAAGAACAAAAAAAAAGAAAAGGAAAATCCGTTGAGGGGGAAGGTTCGAAGGATATGACCTTAATGGTTGCAAGAACCCCTCAACAAGGACTTGTCACAACTGACATCATAAGCAAACTCCCAGTGACTCTGCCGCTCCAACACTCTGTTGTGCCCATGTCTGAGAAAAGGAAAATAGTAGAAGCAGGGATGAAAGAGGTTGAAGGAAAAATGGATGCCCGTGTGATGGACATATTGAAACAATACGGAGGTATTCCAGCAGGAAGAGACACTGATGCCATTTCAGACGTCGGAACCGAGCCTAGATCATTCGATGAAATCAAAACGCTCGAATCCGAAGGATACTTCGAAGGCAAGTCCATAGCCCAAGGCTGGGACTTGTATTGGGAAAAAGGCCTCAAGTTGTGCGAAGAAGCTGACAGGCAGCAGACTCCTAGCAGTCACTCTGCTGGCCACTCTGCTGGTCACTCTACTGGAAAGAAGAAGGCCCCAGTACAATACACACCCAGAGGAAGAGGAAGAAGTAGTGGAGAAAGAGGTTTTAGACCTAGACCTCTACCCAAAAATATCGAATATATAGATCCAAGGAAGAAAGGAGGGATCTATTGGGTTGGGTATGACGAAGTAGCCAACAGGGAAGTGGCAAGGAAGAATGTTGACTATGTGAAGAGGATTGAAGAAGAAAATAAGAGACAAGATGAGCTGTGCGAAGAAAGTCATAGAAGACAAGAAAGAAAGAGAAAAGACGAAGCTGCCAGAAGAGCCAATGAGAAAAAGAAAGCAGCTGAAGAAGAAAAGAAGAGAAAGAGACCAGAAGATGACAGTGCTAAAGAAGAAAGAAGGAGACAGTGAAGGCGATGAAGTGTTGTTGTCCACCCCTTCATATATTTTACTACTGTAAATGCATATGTATGTAAATCTTCTGTACATTGAATAAAAATCTCGAACTTCTATATTTTTGCATAGATATAGAATACCATGATGCTCTGATACACTTTGTAAACAGCTGTGTAAAGGAAAAGAATGTTATGATCATAAAAGGATCAATTCTACGCATACATTCTCTATTTGTACATTGTCTGTATGTATCCTTGCTATTTACATTTTGTATGTATGTTTTAAGTTTTGGCATCATCAAAAAGGGGGAAATTGTTGGAAAATTTGTTTATTAGATTTTGATGAATGTCATGTAAAACTTAGACTAGAAGGTTGGCACCCCATTTTCCTTGTAATTTGCATTATAATAGATAGGGTTGTACGAGCTGAGTTAAGTCAGCTATGCCTGGATACACAAGAAGTCAACTGAAGACTTGAATGAAGACTCCACTGCGAGGCAGCTGAGTGTGGCTAGGAAAAGAAGTCAAGAACTCGACTGAAGGAGTATCAGCTATGATACATCTGTGTGAAGTGTCAGTCAAGTCAACTCCAGAAGCCAAGTCTCAAGTTGAAGTAACAGATGGGTCTTTCAATCATTGGAGCAAACTCAAGTCACCAGGAAAAAGCGGTCAAGTCAAGACAACTGAAAAGAATCCGTTGCACAAATGTCAAGAATATTACCTAAACAAGTAATACTTCCATGCTGCCATGTCTTAAAGTGCTCAGTCCTAGAAGCGTGCAAAAGGAATAAACCAATGGGAAGCACTGCACCTTGTGTCGACTACGAAAAGTCGAAAGTTCATTTAATACGAGGAAATGTCAAGATCAAGGACTGCAACAAGACAAGCCAACGAACACAAGTGACTTTTGAAATCAGCCTATCCCTTCAACGGGCAGATTTTTGAAAGTTCACTATAAAAGGCTGAGGAATCACTTTGAGAAAAGGTTACCTGAACCACGAGCATTCAAGTTAACATTCGAGCTGTAACCTGCAAAAATATTCTCAAGTTATTCAAGCAAATCCTCAAGCCTAAACTTCGAAGGAAATCAATCCAACACCTAGCTGTGAAGGAAAGACAACTTCATACTGTTGAAGAGGAAACTTTTGAAGAATCAAAAGGGGTCTACATTCCAAGGAGGATTGTAGAAAGGTTCAAGGTCGAGCCAGTCTCAAGTTATTGGAGGGCTTTGTGATCAAATCTAAGAAGCTTGAGCAAGTGAGCTGTAGTAGCAAGACAAATTTGCCTGTGAAGAAGAAAGGCCGAGTCGTACTTGCCGCTTGTGTGACCAAGGCATCTCCAGACTGAGTCCCAAAGGATCAAGTCAGTTGTGTGATCAAGACTTGTATCTGGACTATTAACCACTCTGTACTCTGATCAATACTTAGTGGATTCCTCCAGGAGTTGGAGAAGAGAGGATTAGAAGAATTACCCCATCTTCGAATCTCTCCAATATTTATTGTGTCATTTACATTTCAGCATTTAATTTTTGCATATCATTTTATGTTTGCTGATAATTTGCTATCCAATTGATAATTAACAAAGTGCTAAAACCTAGTGTTAAAACAAACTTAAACCAAATTCAAGGGTGGTAAGTCTTCCGCTGAAAATCTCATCACAGCCGGGTTAAGTATTAGACTAAACAACTGAGTTATTCTATCAATAGCTCAGTGGAGTTTGTTGAGTGGCTAACTATGCTGGTTAACTAACTTAGTTGTCCATCAAGGACATAGCTGTGAAATTAACTCTGAACTTATTTAAAAGGACTAAATTCGAAAAGTTGGTAAGGTTTATTCAACCCCCCCTTCTAAACCTTACTCACACCTCTTGGGACCTACAGATACTAATATGATATATTTTACAAGTTAAAGCTTATACCCTAAACCTTAAACCAAACATGGTTTTCTTCTTTTCCTGTCTTCTTTCTCTGAAGACTTTTATTTCTTCTTCATTCATGTACTTGTTGACTATTGGATAGGGACAGTCAATTGCAAAATGTCCTGGTTGTCTACAGTTCCAACACATGTTCTCAGCTCTTTGATCAGCTCTTTCTGTCCTTAAGTTATCAGCTCTCTGATACTCAACTCTTTGATGCTCAGCTCTCTAGGGTGGCATGTCTTCCCTTGACTTGGAGGGAGCTTAATGTCTCCTGGAGGATTCACCCTTGTTTCTTTTATAGTTCTTATTGAAGAACTTGTTGAATCTTTTAACCATCAGGGCAATCTCCTCCTGGTCTACGGCTTCCTTGACTTCAGCTCTTTTTCCATCCTTGACTATAAGTGCAGCTGTCTTAGGTACAACTATCTCCTCTTGCTCTTTTCTTCTCAGCTCAAACTCATAAGCTTTGAGATCTGAGAATAGCTCATGATTGGATGTTGTTGTGAGGTTCATTGAATGTCTCAGGGCCATGACCTTTATTTCCCATTCAGCTGGGAGGCTTCTCAGAATCTTCATACACATTTCCTTTTGTGTATATTCTTTCCCAAGTGTTGATAGCTCATTTGTGATTTCAGTGAATCTGGCATCCAGCTGATCCAAGGTTTCACCTGCAAGCATTTTAAAATTTTCAAATTTTTGTACAGCTACAGACAATTTATTTTCTTTAATTTGCTCAGATCCTTCACAAATTAAAGTTAATTTATCCTAGATTTCTTTTGAAGATTTGCAAGATTTGGCTTTATTGAACATTGCTTTGTCCAATGTCTTGTAGATAATGTCCTTGGCCACATTATCCAAGTTGTATCTCTTTCTGTCATCATTGGTCCACTCAGTCCTTGGCTTTTCAACCATGGTTGGTCTGTCTTCTTCTGCTTCTACAGCTACTATTCTTACAGCTGTGTTCACCTTAAGTATTTGCAGTGGCCCATCCTCTATCACTAGCCACATTTCATCATGTAAAACGGATAGATGAGCCTGCATACGAATTTTACAGTCATCAAATTCCTCAACAGTGAACATAGAAATGCGTGTCAGATTTGCTTCCATGATAATAACTTTTGCTAAGAATGTAAGATTTTGAAAATACAAGTGTTAAAAATCTTTTAGAAAAGATAGATATCTAGTTTAGTAACCAGTGCGGAAGGCTCAATGAACCAACCGCTTTGATACCACTTGTAGGTCCCAAGGGGTGTGAGTAAGGTTTAGAAGGGGGGGTTGAATAAACCTTACCAAATTTTCGATTTAGTCCTTTTAAAGAAATTACAGAATTAACACTCACACAACTAAGCCCTTGAGGGACAGCTAAGTTAGTTATTCTGCAGAGTTAGTGTAATACCCACATTTTCTTTAATGATTATATAATTTTATTAATCATAATGACTGTTGGTATATTTAATACTAATGATTCATCTAGTGTTATAACAGGTGAAGAATGTGAGATCGGTGTGCTCGGAAGTTCATGTCAAAAGAATTATGACGGTATATATGGGACATGAGTTATACATATATTACTATGATGTGATGTGTGTATATATGAGAAATTACATGTTATATTGATATTTTATTATGCTAATCAAGAATGATTAAATGAATTATTTTCATGCACTTCAAACTCATGTAGTTTATGAACTTGATGATATGTGGTTTTAGGTACAATTTTGTGAACGTTTTTCCCTATAACTTAAGGTGGTTATTTGGAATTTATGAACATGGTATTTTAAGTACATTCCTTAAGTATCTATAGGAACAAGAATTACCTTATTTGAATATGTAATGTATGAAATATTCTCAAAACACTCAAACATGCCAAAACTGAAAATCTGTAAAACTTGACAGCATCATGTGCAACTTTGCAAACGTATTTTTCCCATAAAATAAGTTTCTTATCTGGGATTTTTGAACCTGTTAATTTAGATACATGTATTAGGTGTCTATAGGAACAAGAATTACCTTATTTGAATATGTAAAGTATGAGATATGGTCCAAACACTAAAGCATGCCAAAACTGAAAATCTGTAAAACTGGGCAGCAACATGTCCAACATTGCCAACGTATTTTTCCCATAAAATAAGTTTCTTATCTGGTATTTTTAAACATTTTAATTTAGATACATGTCTTAGGTGTCTATAGGAGGAAGAATTACCTTATTTGAATATGTAAAGTGAGAGTTATGGTCCATATACTAAAGCTTGCCAAACCAGAAAATTCTGTGACAACTTACTATACTCATGTTG